>CM074505.1:27060112-27080030 GCA_037389245.1 Oryzias sinensis | reverse complement strand
GCCAATCAGAGCAGCAGAAGCTCCAACAGGTGAAGATGACAGGAAGCTGCTGCCCTGAACAGGACTGAAGCTCCTGCTGCTCTTTCTGCTGCTGTGCTGCATCACTGACTGACAGACCAGGACCAGAAGACACTCCTTCATTTCTCTCTCTGCTTTTTCTTTGCAGATGGGGCTGGTGAGTCTGATGTTCCTCCTGTAGGAGCAGAGAGGAGCAGCAGCAGCAGCTGGTCTGCAGAGATGTTGTGACTGGACGGTGTTCCTGGGAGGTGGAGAGCAGAGTGATGGAGGAATCAGAGGATGTGGCGATGAGTGTCAGAGCTGCAGCATGAACTGATCTGAGATCAGCTCCACTGTCTCTCTCAGCATCAAGTGGACAGTTATTGTGCTGCAGCTGCCTCGGTGGACTGATGGAGAACTGCACTTCATCTTTTTATTTTTTTCTGTTTTTTTTACTTGTTCTGTCCAACAACTAAGCAAACAGTTTTTATGGTATATATTTTATTTATTTATTTTTTAACAGAGGGAAGAGAGAGGGGGAAAATGTGAAAGGGGCGCATAAAAAAGAGAGAATGGGAGAAACTAGGGAGACACAAGTGCCGAGTCGCTAATTTGAGAAGGTTATGATTTTGAGATTATGATTTTATGAATTTAAGCTTTGTAACCTTTATACTAGATCCGCTGGAAAGACAAATGTTACATCCAAGAGTTAATTTTGACACTAAGATAAGTGGAAGGTATCTGTCCAATTCAGATACAGCGGGGAAAATAATTATTGAACAGGTCAACATTTCTCTCAAAAAACAAAATCAAAAACAAAAAATTTTCACCAGATGTCGGCATCAACCCTAGTAATGCACACATAGAAAGATTTATTTCCATAAATGAAGTTATGTGTAATAAAGTGAAATGGCACAGGGAATAAGTATTGAACACATGAAGAAAAGGAGGAGTAAAAAGGTCTGACAACCAAAGAAAGCAGCTGGAGTTTGTCAGTTTTCAGAAGGTTAACCTGCCCCCTATTAGTGCAAAGTAATATTAACTGGTATAGTCCTGATTGATGCCTTTTAAAAAGGTTTCTCACCAGCAAGGTGTTAGACAAGAAGCATTGCATGATGGGTAAAAGCAAAGAGCTGTCCAAAGACCTATGCAACCTCATTGTTGCAAAACACACTGAAGGCATTGGTTACAGGCGCATTTCTAAACTTGTGAAAGTTCCAGTGAGTACCATTGGGGCCCTCATCCGGAAGTGGAAAGAACACGACATTACCATAAACCTGCCACAGCCAGGTGCTCCTCGCAAGATTTCAGACAGAGGAGTCAGAACAATCATCAGAAGGGTTCTCCAACAGCCCAGGACCACTCGTGGAGAGCTTCAGAAAGACCTGGAATCAGCAGGTACCGTTGTTTCAAAGAAAACAATAAGTAATGCACTCAACCGCCATGGCCTCCATGCACGCACACCACGCAAGACTCCATTTTTGAAGAAGAAGCATGTTGAAGCTCGTTTGGAGTTTGCGACACAACATTTGGATAAACCCATGACATTCTGGGAGAAGATATTCTGGTCAGATGAGACCAAAATTGAACTATTCGGATGTCATAAGACACAATTGAAGGAATAATGACTGGAGAAAAGTATCCAGACATTCTTGATCAGAATCTGCTGTCATCTGCCAGGCTGCTGAAGATGAAAAGAGGGTGGATCTCAGCAAGACAACGATCCCAAGCACACAGCCAAGGTAACACTCAACTGGTTGAAGAAAAAAAAAATAAAGCTGCTAGAATGGCCCAGTCAATCACCAGACTTGAATCCAATTGAAAATCTTTGGAAAGAACTGAAGATCACAGAAGAGACCCCCGGAACCTTGAAGATTTGAAGACAGTTTGTGTGGATGAATTGGCCAAAATCACACCTGAGCAATGTATTCCACTGGTTTCTCCATACAGGAGGCATCTTGAGGCTGTAATCATCAACAACTGTTTTTGCACTAAGTATTAAATAAATTTCAGTAAGCGTGTTCAATACTTATTCCCTGTGCCATGTCACTTTATTACACATAACTTCATTTATGGACATAATTGTTTGGATTTCTTTCTATGTGTGCATTACTTGGGTTCATGCCGACATCTGGTGAAAATTTCGTGTCAATAGCTCGATTAGAAATATGTTTTTTGAGAGAAATGTTGACGTCTTCAATACTTATTTTCCCCGCTGTATACTGTGGGTTAGGAGGTGGAATAATGCAGACAGGGAGCAGTGTGCCAGTGTGCACTTGCACGTGGGGGTGGAGATACATGCAAGCTTCCAAAGTGAACCAAGCAATCATAAGGGGAACCAGATCCTCCTTAGCATGACCGGCCAGACCAGAAGGGAGAGGGAGACCCCCAGACAAATAGCACCCCCAGTGGGACCCATGCAGCCCGAGAGTAGGCAATCCTGGTCTGAAGGCCCCAAGGCGACAGGATGGCCGCGCTCTGCTGAACTGGGCGGCAGCCATTGGGGACATAGGGCACCAGACACTGAGATGCGGGCCAAGGGTGAAGCCAGGACCCAGAGGGCCCAGGAGCCCCCCACCACCCAGCTAAAGCCTCTTCACTGCAGGCCAGCCTTGGCGCCCGGCCCAAGCAACCCAAAGATCACTACGCAACCACAACTCCACCCTTATCCCCCACACTATACTTATAGCCCCCTCACCCATCATCTTGCTCAACCCCTCCTCCCCTATTTGCCCCCAGTGCCCTCCCCACTTTGCAAAAGCGAGGGTGATGTCATGATATGATCACGTGACAGACCCAGATGCTGTAACCCGGAAGGAGGAGGCAGGTGAGAGAACGGTGAGTAAGGGGTTTTATTTTGTAGGAGCCAGCGGATCCAGAGGAAGTGGTGTGGTGAAGCTTGACGAAGCGAGCCATCAGCGTGGTGGAAACCAGATGAGTCGAAGGCAGCCGTGCGGACCTTAACTTGAGACGTTGTTGGAAGGAGCGGCAATGGTGTGGCAGGAGTTCTTGAGGCGACGTGGCTTGGAGTTCTTGGGGGACGTCAAACTAGGCAGCTTCTGCTCTGGAGGATGGAGGGGGGAAGAGTCTGCCAGGCCACCATGACAGTACCCCCCCCTCAACGACCGCCTCCAGGCGGTCCAGGACGCCGATCCGGGTGGGCGCGGAAAAAGTCAGAGATGAGGGAAGGGTCGAGGATGAGCGAACGGGAGACCCACGAGCGCTCCTCAGGCCCGTACCCCTCCCAGTCCACCAAATACTGGAAACCACGACCACGGCGGCGAACGTCCAGAATCTTGGAAACCGAGAAAGCAGGGGCGTCGTCGATAATACGGGCGGGTGGTGGGGAGACGGAAGGCGGGCTCAAAGGGCTGTCAACAAAAGGCTTGATGTGGGAGATAGGAAAGGACGGATGTACCTTAAGGGCTGACGGCAATTTGAGGCGTACACAGGTGGGGTTGATGATTCTGTCTATGACGTAGGGACCAATAAAACTGGGAGACAGTTTTCGAGACGTGGACTGGATGGGAATATTCCTGGAGGACAACCACACCTTCTGCCCGACCCGGTATTCGGGCCCCTCCACCCTGTGTCTATTGGCGAGACGACAGTTAGCCTCCTTGGTGCGGAGTAGGGCTTCGCGGGTTTGGAGCCAGACGCGCCGGCAGCATTGCAGATGTTCCTGGACCGAGGGGACAGCAAGGGCTAGTTCCTGGGAGGGGAACAGAGGAGGTGAGTAACCCAAGGAGGCTTCAAATGGGGAGACACCAGTAGCAGAGGAGGGATGTGAGTTATGAGCATACTCGATCCAGATCAAGTATTCAGCCCATTCAGTTCTGTTCTGGGCGGCGAGACAACGGAGGCCGGCTTCAAGTTCTTGGTTTGCCCGCTCGGCCTGACCGTTGGTTTGTGGATGGTAGCCTGAAGACAGGCTCACACTAGCCCCCAATGCAGAACAAATGGCTCGCCATACCTGCGATATGAACTGGGGACCCCGATCGGAGACGATGTCGGAGGGGATGCCATGGTGACGGAAGACCTTATCAACCAGAATCTTAGCGGTCTCAGTGGCGGAGGGGAGCTGAGTAAGGGGAATGAAATGCACCGCTTTCGAAAATCTGTCAACAACAGTCAGGATTACTGTATTGCCCTGTGAAGGGGGTAGCCCAGTGACAAAATCTACCGCCAGATGCGACCAAGGACGGTGTGGCGTGGGCAAGGGATGGAGAAACCCCGCAGGAGGAGTGTTAGGAGATTTGGAGCGGGCGCAGACGGCGCAGGCAGCGACGTATTCGCGCACATCTTGGTTCATGCGGGGCCAGAAGAACCTCTTGCGGATCATAGACAGTGTCCTGTGGACCCCTCCGTGGCAGGCAATGAGGGAGTTATGGCCCCAGGCTAAGACGTCAGATCTGAGAGGAGTAGGGACGTAGAGAGTTCCATTAGGACAGGAAGAAGGACCGGGTTCCTCACCTTGGGCCTCTCTGACACGCGTTTCTATGTCCCACGTGAGGTTGCCCACGATGCAGGTTGCGGGAATGATGGTGGAGGAAGCAGCAACGTCATCATGGCTGTACTTCGTGGAGAGGGCATCTGGCTTAGTGTTGCGGCTACCAGGTCTGTATGTGATGGTAAACTGGAAACGGTCGAAAAAGAGACACCACCGGGCTTGGCGTGAATTAAGCCTCTTGGCAGTTCGTAGATAGGCCAGATTCTTATGGTCCGTCCAGACTATAAACGGAAGAGTGGCCCCCTCCAGCCAATGGCGCCACTCCTCCAGAGCCAATTTGATAGCGAGTAACTCCCGGTTGCCCACATCATAGTTACGCTCCGCAGGGGATAACTTGCGGGAGAAGAAGGGGCAGGGTTTCAACTTCCCGGTGGACTCCTCTTTCTGGGAGAGAACGGCTCCGACGCCAGTGTCGGAGGCGTCAACCTCAACTATGAATTGCCTGGAGGAGTCGGGTTGAATGAGGATAGGGGCGGAGATGAACCGAGACTTCAACTGCTCAAAGGCTTCTTGGGCTTTAGGGTTCCAGACAAACGGTCGTGTTATGGAGGTGAGCTGTGTGAGTGGTGCGGCGATGGTACTGAAGTTGCGGATGAACCGCTGGTAAAAGTTTGCGAACCCCAAGAACTGCTGCAGCTTTTTACGGGAATTAGGAGGTTCCCACTGGGATACTGCTTCGAGTTTGGAAGGATCAGGGCTGACGCACCCAGCAGAAAACACATACCCCAAAAACTGAATGGAAGTTGCGTGGAACTGGCACTTCTCGGCCTTAACAAAAAGTTGATTTTCCAAAAGTCTGGACAAGACTAAACGGACGTGGTTTTCGTGTTGTACCGGATCGCGAGAAAAAATCAGAATGTCGTCGAGGTAAATGAAAACGAAACGGTTTAGAAAATCGCGGAGGACGTCATTGACCAACCTCTGGAAGACGGCGGGAGCGTTGGTAAGGCCAAAGGGCATGACAAGGTATTCATAATGGCCCAGTGGTGTGTTAAAGGCCGTCTTCCATTCGTCGCCATCCTTTATGCGCACGAGGTGGTAAGCGTTGCGTAGGTCAAGTTTCGAAAAGATTTGGGCCCCCTGAACCGAGTCGAAGGCAGAGCTGATGAGGGGAAGGGAGTATTTATCCTTAACAGTTATTTGATTCAGTCCGCGAAAATCAATACAGGGTCGAAGGGATTTATCCTTTTTTTCGACAAAAAAAAACCCAGCCCCAACGGGTGATGAAGAGGGACGTATGTGGCCAGAGGAGAGCGCTTCATGGATGTAAGTTTCCATGGCTGTTTTTTCAGGACCTGAGAGGTTGTATAAATGACCTTTAGGAAGAGGGGCGCCAGGAAGTAAATTAATGGCGCAATCGTATGGGCGATGTTGCGGAAGCGAACCTGCCTTGGTTTTACTGAACACAGCTTTCAGTTCATGATAACATCGCGGAACAGAAGTTAAATCAATGTCTTCAAGGATTTCATGGCCGGAGGTAGAGACCGAGGGAATCATACAGAACGCGCTCCAATTAATAATGCATCGAGTTGACCAATCGAACTGGGGATTGTGGGCTTTAGGCCAAGAGTACCCCAGTACCACCGGACAATAAGGAGAGTTGGTGACAAAAAAACGGATGTACTCGTGATGGTTACCTGAAGTGATGAGTAAGAGGGGCTTAGTGCAGTGAGAAATAGATGAGAGATGTTGTCCGCCTAAACCGGCAGCCTTAATAGGAGTGTCTAGGGGTTCAATAGGAAGGGAGAGTTGTTGAACTAAGGAGTGGTCGATGAGGCTTTGTTCTGCACCGGAGTCAACGAGGGCATGGGTATCTGAAAATTTAGCATCAAAACAAAGCTTGACAGGGACAAAACAGAAGTCTTTAAGCATGGAGACGACTGATTTACCCACCCGCGGCCTGTCGTTTAGCGGGGGTCCGGGAGTTTAAACGGAGTGGACAATGAGAGACTTGGTGGCCCTGCTTCCCACAGTAAAAACACAATCCCTCCTCACGGCGTTTGTGGCGCTCTTCAGCGGTCAGACGTGAATGTCCAATTTGCATTGGTTCTTCCTGGGTCTTGTGTGGAACGTACTGTGGAGGAATAACAGGCATGTGTGGCCGAGAACCATCAGCAGGAAAGGTTTTACGCACCGTGTGAGGCCGTTCATGCTGGCGCTCTTTGATGCGAATGTCCGAACGTAGGGCTGCTGCTACGAGTTCTTCGAAGGAATGAGTCTCGGGCTGTGTACACAAATGATCCTTAATCGCTTCGTTTAAAGATTGGTAAAAAATACCACGTAGCGCAGGGTCTGTCCAGCCAGCCTCTACAGCCAGGATGCGAAAGTCAATCACATGGTCACTGACAGACCGGTTTCGCTGTCGTAGGTTCAGCAGACGTCTGGTGGCCTCCTCCTGCTGGGGCTGATCAAAAACAAGCCTGAACTTACCCAAAAATTGTGCAAACGAGAGGTGGGTGATCGGGTTAGCCGCTTGGAAGGCCTGGGCCCACTGCAGCGCTTTATCCCTCAAGGAGTTGATCACGAGGGCGATCTTGCTTTGATCGGTGTGGTAATATTGAGGAGCCTGTTGGAATAAGAGCTGGCACTGCAGTAAAAACCCGCCACAATTTTCTACTTCCCCATAGAAAGGTTCTGGCTTGAGACGATAGTTTTCCGGGCTTAAGGCAGAAGCGGAAGGAACCAAATTGCTGGCGGGCGGAGAAGAGACGGGGGCTGCAGGACCAGCGACAGAACCAGTTAACTCTAATAAAGTCTGGGTCAAACCGTCTAGGCGACGATACAGATCCTGCTGGGCGGTGACCATCTGAGAAAGGACGTCGGCTTGGCGTCCCAGCATAACTCCCTGGTGGTGAACGGCGAGGCGGAGTCCTTCCGGGTCAGCTGGGTCGGGGTTTGGGCTAGTCCGTTCTGTCATGATATGATCACGTGACAGACCCAGATGCTGTAACCCGGAAGGAGGAGGCAGGTGAGAGAACGGTGAGTAAGGGGTTTTATTTTGTAGGAGCCAGCGGATCCAGAGAAAGTGGTGTGGTGAAGCTTGACGAAGCGAGCCATCAGCGTGGTGGAAACCAGATGAGTCGAAGGCAGCCGTGCGGACCTTAACTTGAGACGTGGTTGGAAGGAGCGGCAATGATGTGGCAGGAGTTCTTGAGGCGACGTGGCTTGGAGTTCTTGGGGGACGTCAAACTAGGCAGCTTCTGCTCTGGAGGATGGAATGCTCCGGTGTCACTCGTGGAAGACGAGACCTGAGGCAACACAAAACAAGGTGAGCGTGGTACAAAGCAAAGGGGCTAGGCGTAGCTGAGAGCGAGGTAAAGCACCATCAGTGTTAACGGACTAGCGAAGAATACTTGAGGTAGGACTCCTTAAGAAGCAGACGAGATGATGAGCAGAGTGGACACAGCTGAGAGTCAGGAGCAGAGCTGGGAGGGGGGAGGAGTCTGCCAGGCCAACATGACAGGTGAGCCCCAGAGGGTCCCGGCAAGGTAGCCCCCAGGCCTGTCCCCACCCATGCACTCTCACACACACACACATTGTTCTTTGTTGCCCCCTGCTCCCCATCACCACGCAGTAACCCCCGCTGGCTGACCAACCCCCCAGTACCGTATGCTCGGCCACTGCCCTGGCCAACGGGATCCGCACACGCC
This sequence comes from Oryzias sinensis, assembly GCA_037389245.1. Taxonomy (NCBI): domain Eukaryota; kingdom Metazoa; phylum Chordata; class Actinopteri; order Beloniformes; family Adrianichthyidae; genus Oryzias; species Oryzias sinensis. The sequence goes on along the minus strand of CM074505.1, from coordinate 27,071,873 downwards.
AGGCCACCCTGAGAGGACCAGGTGGGTGAAGACCGCCCCCCCCACCTATGTACTGTGGTGTGGGTGTGCAGCGTCCCGGGGTCCCTCTGTGTGTAAGTGTAGTGTGTATGTGATGTATGTGTTGTTGCCAACACGCAGTGTGGTGTCTAAAATGAAAAGTTAAAATTGGGGGGCGGACCGATGAGAGATGAGCCTGGATGTTTTACTGCTTCCCCCTCCACCAGACCCTAGATAAATCAAGGTGTCTGATATGCGATGATGATTGATATCTGATGTCTGTGTACTAGTCATATATGAAGTTAGGATTTGGAACATATGGCCAGCAGGCATATCTGAAGAACTAACACCAGTGATATCTGAGTTCAGGATATTTCCAGATTTTATCCATGTCATATCTGTTGATATTTGATGTCTGTATACTAGTCATATATGAAGTTAGGATTTGGAACATATGGCCAGCAGGCATATCTGAAGAACACACACTGGTGATGTAAGTCAGGAAATTTCAAGATACCAGTCATCTCAAAAATATATAAGAAATAAAAGGTGAAAGAAAACCGGTATTACTCAAAAATATTTTATTACAAAATAAATAAATAAGTCAAAAACCACTGGCAAACATGCATCCTTTTTTTCTCTTCTGCCAGATAGCAGCTCTTGACTGGTGGTGGGTTTCTTTCAGTAAAGCCAGCTGATGGTCTAATGCATAATTTTGGCTCAATTCCACTCCTCCAGTTTTCATCCCAGGCTTTTTGGCATTTCAGCATCACCCCGGATAGCCTAGTGGAGCGCCACTTTGGCGAGGCTTGATAATATGATGGTTTGTCCTCGTCTCTTTCCTCGTCGCTGATATAGTTTGCATTGCCTCCTTTTATATATGACACATCCTCTAGATTGAGAATCTTCTCAGCAATTTTGCCCCTCTTTTTGAGGAGCTGTAGACCAACAGGAAAGGAAAATATCATTTTAATTAGAGAAAACAACATACACACACACACACATACAAAGTTCAACTGGACCATGCATGACCAGAGTAAATGAAACAAGGTCACAAATAGGACAACTCACCTGATCATGCTGACTGGTCCTCCTTTTGACCTCCTCCTTGCTTCCATCTCCATTCTCTCTCTTTGCACTTGAGACTGTCAATACTTCGATTACAAGCCCCTAGTCGATGGAAATATGAAATGTACAGAAGATGAGGTCAACATATTGCAAACATGTTTCCAAAGTGGAATATTCAAAATGTGCCATGCAGACTGTCACAGTGGCTTATCTTAATTATCCATTGTCAATGCTATATCGTTATTGTAACTTAGTGTTTGTTTTAAAGACATGGAAACACTAAATGAGCTGTCTATCACACTAATACAATTGCAATCCTATACAAAAAATCTCTGAAAAGAAACTAACACTGAATACTTGACATTGAGTTTCTCACATTATCTCTAACTTATGGTGATTTGTGTAAATCCAACTTCATGTGCTTACTTCTAACTAAATGCTAATTTTATTTACCCCCCCCCCCCCGTGTTAATCAAACAAATTGAAATGTATCTCAGTAAAATCTCTAAAAGCCTTAAGAAAGCTGTATGTTTGTATGAAAGTTGTGGAAACCTGAATGTTTTTGTGTAAAATGCATGTAATATGTTTGCTCTCCTGGCTGTACATTTTGTACAGTAAAGTTAAAAAAAAATAAACGGTCTTCACCCACTCCCTGAAAACACTAAAGCCACTAAACAGAGCAGCAGTTATCATTGATTTCTTACCAAAAACAACCCTAAAGTTTTTTAAAAGGTTTCTTGTGTTTTTTTTTTTTTTATTGGCATAATATGAGATACTGTTGATACCACTTGATACATGCTCAGGAAGAAATTGGCTGTTGAAAATGACAAAATTTGTTGTATGCCCGAAGTGCCACTGTATTTATTACCTTTGATGAAGCAATGAAGATATTACAGTATATCTTAATCAAACTTGTGTTGACTTGTCAATACTTTTCACACCTGGTTTTAAACATTTGTGGGAAAATATAAGTGCAGAGCAAACTCAACTTAACAGATCAGATGTGTAATTCAAATTTGTCATAAACAATATATGTCTGGAAAAAATGTATGTGCTTTTGAAGTATCTTGTGCACATAAATTGCTAGGCAAGGCACTTATAAAACAAGTGATACATTTAATATCTAGAGACAATACATGTCGTAATGCAGTATCGCCTTTGCACATATCACAAAATACGGTGTAGGTACCATAACCGTTCGGCCTGGAACGTCCGTTCGGGGTCCTTTCGACTGAGTATAACGTCACACTACGGTAACCCCACTTGGACAAACTACGTAGCGTCGACATCTGCTTTGGCTCTACGTATTTTCATTTCACTTTCCCTTTTGTAACCTAAAGGAGTTTTCCCTCATAAATTGTGTCTGACAATATTCTTTGTCATTTTTATAAAGACATGTTATCACAATCCGCTCGTTACTCCAGTTTAAGTTCAGCCGTGGCTGAAATTTTTGTCAGCATGGCTAAATGTTGCCCTTCCGGGTCCGTTCTGTCAATAATAAAGCAATGGGTGCACGGATTAAAAAAACTATAAGAGAACATGAATTCAATAATAATCATAACAATAATAAAGGCACGTTTCGAATGCAATCTCGCTCTATCTCGCAGCTCTGTTCGTTTACAACAGACGTCATAATATTTTCTTCTATGGTAGTATCGTAAATTGTCCAGACCAATCACTGTATGACACGTCATCAGACCAATATACAGCCAATCACATAATGTGACGTCAGCACTAGTCGAAGGACCCCAAACGGAAGTTCCAGGCCGAACGGTTATGGTACCTACACCGGCAATGGTAACTACAGAGGATATGCACCAGCAATGCCTCAACACTTAGATAAGCGTACACTACAGATACTACAGGATATTTACCTTCTTCAGTATCTTTACTCCAGATATTTCCAGATTTGACTTCAGGTCATATTCGGAACTTGGATATGACCAAAATAAGACACAACCAGTATCTTTTGCCCGGATATCTTCAGATATGGTGCTTGTCTGGATATGCATCAGAAATGGTCCAGATTCTTTAGATATTTAAGAAAGTATCCCCAACAGATATTTACGGATTCTGGCTCTTTTCGCGCAGTGACAGATTTTGTGTGTAGATTATTTTTGGATTTCCAGTTTACGAGGATAGTTGTCTTTGCAAGACATGAAGCGGTGAGAACAATGTGTGCCTTGCTGGTTTCTATGTTAATGTTATTAAGGTCACATAGTAAACAGAGTTTGGGACATGCAGGGACCTCATATTTAAACCATACTGATATATCCTTACAGACCTTATACCAGAATGTTTGGACAGGTGAACAAAACCAAAGGGCGTGCATATGGTCGTCTCTATGATGTTACCTGTGGACTGTGTGCATGTGTGCTGAAATTGCTGACATTGCTTTGTTTTTCCATGAAGTAAAGTGAATCATGTTTTTGTTTTGTAAGATGTTAAGGTTGTTCCAAATGGAGGTGAGTTTGTGAAGTTATATTTTTTGGAGAAAATTCCATCAGGGTTTTAGAGATGAGCTGATGTTTAAACTTCTGAAGCACTTATGATGTTTAGTTTTGGAACTTAAAAAAGGCAAATTAGAAATATCTAGGTTATCACAGAGAGTGTGCTCTACATCTATCCAAGATTCATCTATTAGGAGTGGGATTATATAAGCTCGCTTCTTCCTACTCCTATTTAAGCAATAAATCATTTTCTACTTGACTTTACTTGATGATCACTGTATTTAATTAAGCAAATATGATTTAAGTGACTTTTTTTTGGTTTTATTTTCTGTCTTTTTAATCTATGCAGTTCAACATTTCTGTAATGAATTTGTAACACTATCTTTAACGTTACAGTACTTACAGTGTACTTAAGTGGTATTTACATGGTACTTATAGTGTAACTACTGGGTACTTACAGGGTATTTATATGGTACTTTCAATTATATTTACTGGGTACTTACATGCTACTTTTTCAGAATCAGAATCAGAACCTTTATTGTCATTGTACATGGTTATACAATGAAATTGCAGCAGCCTTGAAGTGATGAAGTTAAATAAATTAAAATAGAAATAGAAATTAAAATACGGTATTCGTAAAATAAAATAGGAATACTGTATTCACATCTCTATAAAAAATGTACAATATGTACCAAAACGGTTAAATATTAAATACGTATGGACGAAATAGAATGGAATGGGTTGAGTTGCTGTGAGCGCAGCATAATAAATATTATGAGTTATTGCACAGAGACTCGGTTATTGCACAGAAGTCAGGATATTGCACAGGTGTGTAGTAGTCAGTAGTTTAGCATTGTAAAAAGTCAGAGTGGGGTGTAGTTGATGGAAGTATGTGTTTTCCGTATGGTGATTGCCTGTGGAAAAAAGCTGTTCCTTAGTCTGTTTGTCCTGGTTCTGATTGACCTGTACCTTCTGCCAGAGGTCAGCAGTTCAAACAGAGGGAAAGCAGGATGGGTGGAGTCCTTGATGATGTTAGTCACCCTGCTGAGGCAGTACTGAGATGGTGGTGCCCAGGAGGGTGAAGCTGTGGGCCCTCTCCACAGATTCTGTTGATGTAGAGTGGGGGTGGATCTGCTCGGTTCTTCCGAAAATCCAGGATGATCTCCTTGGTCTTGGAGGTGTTCAGGATGTCTACTCTGTATTTACATGGTACTTTCTGTGTATTTATGTGGTACTATTTGGTCCATACTCATGTGGTACCTACTGGGTATTTTTTAATATAATTACTGGATATTTACATGTTGTGCAAAGGTGTCTTTTGTGGTACTTACCACATGTAAGAACAAGCTAAAAACAAATAAAGTACCTTGAATTTAAGTTTGCACCCATATGTTTCATGGTATTTACCATGAATTTACCACAGAAACTACCCCTTAGGTACAATGAAACTGGACTGTAAAAGAAAGTCAGCCCTATTTCCACTTAACTACATGGTACTTTCAGCAATAAATTGCAGTAGCTGTGTCACAGAACGAACTTAATGGGCTAGTGACCAGGGGCCTCATTTATAAACATTGCGTACGCACAAAAGAAGGCGTACGCCACTCTCTACGCAAAGATGATATTTATAAAAAGCAAACTTGATGGGAAAATGTGCGGTCCTTCACGCAAGCTCTGACCCAGGCGTACGCACAAAAACGGGTGAAATGAGAAACGGCGACACCGTCGGCAGATGGAAGAAACACGTGGAAGTGAAAATGACAATACTGCCTCATAAATAACATGAAGACTTCACAAAGCAAGTTTTACAATTAACAGCCTACACAAACACCCGTTTGATCGATCAGCAGTGAAACAAAAAAAATAAAAATAAAACGAAAATTACAACAGAAATTCAAATGAACACTTATTTGCAGAAAGAAAAGTGAAATATGTTCTGCAATATTGGCATGTAGTGCAATTCATCCTCATAATTAATATAGTTAACAGAACAAAATAATGTACAAAACTGATATTTTCGTCAATGTGTCCGTCTGGCAGAGCAGATATAGTCAAAGTCAAAGTCAGCTTTATTGTTAAATATGCTGCATCCGAAAGACATACAGCACAGATGAAATTGCTTTCCTCTCGCCCCACAGTGCAAGCAGCATATAAAATAATAAATAAACGACTTAAAAAATATATTCTTCTAAAAACAATAAATCCTTGAAACCCAAAAAGATAAAGCCAAAAGAAAAGCCAAAAAACACTGAAGGTAGGGGAGAGAGGAGCTGCTGCGTGTGCACGCGCCGCCAGACGCTTCATACATATGCCTTTAGTTTGTTTTATTTTTGATAAAACAATGTATGGCGTATGTCTCAACCATTCAGAAAGCCTCAAGAAATTACATTTGCGTGGAACAATTTCCCATTTCCATGTAGATTATTACCGACATCTGTAGCTTGTCAGATGTAATTAAATGGAGGGAAATAAAATGCCCCATCACAATGCGTAATGACGTACAATGGCTGATCTTGCGCTCTTAGAAGATGTGGCAAATGGAAGAATTCGGAGTGAACGCATCTTTAGGCAGCAAGAAGACTTGCTGGGAAACGAGGACGAGTGGCTTATGAGCCGGTTCCGACTTCCTCGAGCCGTCCTGTTGGACCTCTGCGGGCTTTTGGGGGGGTGTCACCCGGTGTCCCCCTCCGCCTTATCACCACTCCACTTAAAAAGGATTCCCCAATTATTGCCGCCAGTTTCTCATCAAGAGGGGTCAGCTCCGGTGTCCCCCACCCCCCCACCCGTGGCAGACACACTCTGGCGATGCAGCGCCAGATGTTTTTTTGCCTCGACTTTGATGTCCGACCATTTCTTTTTTACTTCGGCCACGGTCCGAGGTTGTGAGGCTACAGCATTTACGGCGTCTGCCACCGTTTGCCACTCATGTGCCTTTTTGGCATTAGTAATGCCCACTCTGTGCCCTCCAAACAACAGTTTTCTCCTCTTTTCCACCTTGCCAACGATAACTTCTACTTCACATTGAGTGAAGTTACGTTTTTTTTTATTTCCTTTTCGGTGTTTGCGATGGTTTCGCAATCAATGAATATTCATTTGTGGGCGTTTCACGGACTGTTTATGGGCAACTATGAGCGTGTCATGAAGCCGCAAAAGCTGCGCCACATTTAGGATTGGTTGTGATTTATTAAGGGAAAGATGCGTAGGATGTGCGTGCGCACGGTTTTATAAATCCAAATATTTCTGGACGTACGCACGTCCTATGTTTCATCCATAAGCCACTTCTGACGCAAATACTATAAAAATCCTATTTATAAATGAGGCCCCTGACCCTCTAAAAGCTCCAATAGCAACTTAGCATGAACTCTGATCTTTGTTCTCTTTGCAGCTCTTGATGTGGAGGGGCGGAGCCTGAAGAGGAAGCATCTTTTTGCAGGTGGTGCTGCAGCTTTGGGCATGTTTTCCAACTCTTTAGCTTCTCCTGTTCATGAAGTCGTGTCCCTCTGTTCTTGGAAAGGAGAAACATGCAGAGAACTTTTGCCATTTACACTCCCTCCATTCAGCTGCTGCCCACTGTTCCCCTCTGAATCAGGAGGGAGGAGCATCATCTGTTCTGCCCACCCCCATCTAGAAAGACATCAGCACCACCTGTGTAACTGCCAGCAATGTTATTGGCAAGCTGTTTTAATCTTAAATTTATCTATCCATTTCAGTGATAAATACATATTTTATGCTCATTGGCTATTAAACAGTCCTTGAATTTATTATCAGAGTGGTAATCATCGATTTGTCAGTTAATGGAACTTTAAATTGATTTTTGTTTCAGTCAGGACAGTTTTTATTGTAACATGATTCAGACAGAGTGCATGGACCACAAAGAAAGTCTCAGTGTTGAACGTTATTTCCTTTACGTGGAACAAGACTTGTGTCAGATATAGAGTTGCTGCAGAAAGATCTATTATCCCCTGTAGGTACCATAGCCATTCACTACTGACCAAAAAATGTTATAATCAAAGGATCAGAACAAGCAGGAGAAAATGTCACAATAATGTACACAAAAACATCTTTTTGAACACACACAGACGTCAGTAGGACGGGGAGGATGACATTAGCAACTCTGGTAAGAGTGTATGGAAAAGGTTAAGAGGAGCTCCAAATAAGAGAGACAAGAGAAGTAGAAAACCCAGTCCAAATGACAACCTGTAACCCTTGTGCTGTCTTAAGCACTTTAACATTGGGAGTTGGGTCATCTAGACCCCACAAGAGAGTGCGCTGAACCTTTTTTCTTCACTGATTTGTGATCTTCAATGGTGTCCATGGATTACATGAAATCCATGACATGTCAATGTAAGGGTGGGGTCATAACATAGCACAAGGGTTAAACCTACTACTATGATGGATTCCACCTGGATGAATGAGAGTCTTCATAGACAAGAGAGAAGAATACTTCACAAGTTAGAAAGACAAGATGAAGTGCAGTTCTCCATCCGTCCATCGGGGGAGCTGCAGCACAATAACTGTAGACTTGATGCTGAGAGAGATAGTGGAGCTGATCTCAGATCAGTTCCTGCTGCAGCTATGACACTCATCTCCACTTCCTCTGATTCCTCCATCACTCTGCTCTCCACCTCCCAGGAACACCGTCGAGTCACAACATCTCTGCAGACCAGCTGCTGCTGCTGCTCCTCTCTGCTCCTCCAGGAGGAACATCAGACTGACATTTAGCTCCACCTGCAAGCAGAAAGTAGAGAGACAGAGATGAAGGAGTGTCTCCTGATCCTGGTCTGTCAGTCAGTGATGCAGCACAGCAGCAGAAAAGAGCAGCAGGAGCTCTAGTCCTGTTCCAGAGCAGCAGCTTCCTGTCATCTTCACCTGTTGGAGCTTCTGCTGCTCTGATTGGCTGACTGTTCTGAAGCCTGTCATCATTCTCCTCAGAGCTTCACTGAGAAGCTGCAGCTCACAGGAAACTCTGCATCTTGCTCTCAGGATCTAACTTTAGGACCAAACATCTGAAGAAGCTGACTGACTCCAACCCTCTACTGACCTCAGAGTCTGCAGTTTGGAGTTTGGACTTCCGCCAGATCCTGGAGCTGCTGAACATCTGAAGACTCAAGGTCAAGTCGTAGGTCAGGTCCAGTTCTGTCAGGTGGGACGTGTTGGACTTCAGAGCTGAGATTAGAGCAGCACAGCTGGTCTTTGACAAAATGCATCTCCACAACCTGAATCCAGAACAAAGAGTTGAGTTTAAAGACAAAGTTCATAGCGCCATCCTTCAGTTCTTCTAAAGAGTTCAGAGCTGAAGAAGATCAGAAAGTTTGGAAAACGTCAAAAGATGTGAAGCAACAGCAGCAGATCAGAAGGGTCCAGCAGAAGCAGAGAAGAAGAACATTCAGGAACATTCAGGACAACATGCAGCTGCTTCAGGAAAGAAGTCCAGATGTGTGAAAGTCAAACATCAGCCTGTGGCTGCATCCAAACCAACTGGTGTTTCTGCAGCAACAACAGAAAAAGTCCACTTCCTCTGTCAGCCTTTTTCTCCAAACAGCACCGGAATCATGGGAGAATTTCAGCAGCATGATGCTGGAAAGTCTTCATCCCAGTTTTCAGGAGATGATCTTTCCAGTCCTTCTTGCTGCAAGCTCCCCTTCAAGCAGAGACTTTCAGCTCCAACAGATCAAAGCAGAGAGAAGAAGCAAGTGATGAGGAAGAGTCAGCAGCAAATGTTGGGATATTGATCCCCTGATCCATGACTTCAGCTCTGAATGAAGAGTCAGAAGCTGCTGGGAGCTTTGATGGATGATGCATGATGTTTGTGGATGAAAAGGTGAGGGATGTTTGTGGAGGATGTGTCTGTCAGAGCAGCATCCAGCTGCAGCATGACTCTGTCACTGTCTGCTCACAAACATCACCCGCTGGACTCTCAGCTGCATCTGCTGAAACACAGCAGCAGGACTCAGAGTGCATGTGAGCGTGCACGGCTGCTTCTTCTGCACGCGCTTTAAAGGAGTCTGTTGTAACAAAGACACAAAGAATAGCTGATGGCTGCAAGCAGAACTTTGTGGAGCACAAATGTCAGCAGACAGCTTTGGAACAAGCAGCTGCAGGAGGAAAAGAAGAAGTTCTTCTGCAGATCTTTGAAGAGAACAAGCAGCTGCAGGAAGATGCTGCTGCAGATCAGAATCTGGACATTTCTGCTCACTGTGGGTCAACACAACTTTGTCATCATATTGATCTGAACACAACTGAAACATGGAGTCTGACCTCAGAGTCTGCAGTCTGCAGTCTGGACTCTCCAGAAAACCACACAGACCAAGAACTCCTGAATCTTCCAGGTCATTCCTGCTCAAAACCAGTTCTGTCAGATTAGACGGGTTTTTCTTCAGAGCTGAGACCAGAGCTTCACAGCTGATCTCTGACAAACTGATGTACTCCAACCTGCAATCAGACAGAAAAGTGTGTTCAGGAGCAGTGATGCAGCTGGAGGTCCAGGAACTTAAATAACTTGGACCCAAGAGCAAACAGGGATTTGGTTGAAGTTGTGCAGTTTCTTAAACATAGAAATGGAGGACTGGGCGGCATCACTCATGCATGGGGTAGGTTGATGGCGTAGAGAAGGAGAATCCAGAAGGCTTTAGTGTGACTTGACTTCGATTAGCTTGGCTTGACTTCAACAAGGCTACAACAGAGATCAGAGTATTCTACCATAGAGGAGCAGACCAACCGACAATGGCTGAAGGGCGTGGATGAACAAATAAAACTTTGTCTGATTGGATGCAGAACAGGTGCACATCACAGGTGTGTGAGGGCGGCCCCGACACCTGACAGTATCTTGGTAAATTCAGTCACCTGGTACCCGCCCTGATGACAGATCAACAGATGACATTTTCACTTCTTCATTTGGATTTTGACCCAAAAACATGATGATAAATTAAAGAGCAATATATTTGAAATGACTTCAAAATGAAGTTTGAACACCTTAGACATGTAGGGTGGATGTTTGGACATCACTTCCAGCAAGCAGCAGATGTCCTCCTAGCACCCTACCCACCAATTTTAACTACACCTTAGACATTTGGGGCCCCTTGGTGGGGAGGGTGAGGGGACATTACTGTGAGTAATCAGGAAATTTCCCCTCAGTGCCCTACCCACCAATTTTAACCGCACCCCCTTAGTACACACACCTTTACTCCCCGTACCCCCCTGGTGGTGTCCCCTGGGTGCCGGTTTCCTTTGCCCGGCGGTGCTCTCTCCGCGCGCGGGGGGTTCACATTACACATGAGCCGGGGGTGTCCGTATCCCTGTGGGGTGGGTTCTGGTCCTTCCCCTCGGGTGCTGGGCCTCGCCAAATTTCCAACTGTGGCCGAGCCTGGTCGGGCCATGTTTACAACAACCCTTGTGGGCCCCCCTTTTCCCAGGGGTGCCCCCCTCCTGGATGGGGTCAGCTGTCCTTTGCCTAGCTCCTTCCTGGACCAACCGTAGGCCGGGTGGGTGGCTGCTTGGAGTGCGGAGCGGGTCTCCCTTGGGGGGTCCTGGCTCGTACCTGGGGTTGGAGCGGGGGGGTGCCCAGAACTCCTGGGTGGTGATGGGGTGCTCGTCTGGGGCTGTGGGCACCCTTCTCCGGTGGGGCCCTGCGCTGGGCCCTCCCGGCGCGGTGGGGGGCTGCTCTCCTGGCTGGACGGGGGCGGCGCTCTCTTTCCCCCCATGCCTCCCTGCTCTCTGGTTCTGGGGGCCTCGTGGTGGTCCTGCTGGCCCTGGCCTGGGTGGCGGATGTGATCGCCCGGGGGGCGGTGGTTCTCTGCCTGTTGCCGTTTGGCGTTGGGGGGTTCTGGCTGCCGCTGCTGCTGCGGTGGGGTCTTGGCTGGGCACTCCCCCTCCTTCTTTTCACATTCCACCATCCATTTTAGTAGAACATAAACACTCACCTGAGCACAGGTGTTAGCTCACTTTTGCACTAATAGTTTGCATGATTGAATGAATGAAAGATTTCAAACTAGTTGGTTTGAAGGCATGGGTGTGCATGTGTGAACACAATTTGTTTTGTGTACTTGTTTTCTGTACATGTTGACAGGTGGACATTTCTGCAGCTAGCAGGTGTGTTGATGGCATTATTTGTGTGTGTGTGAACAGGCCCCGCCCTTTGAGATTTGTACTGCACTTGAACCTTACCGTAATGATAAACATCCAGTAAACTTATTGCTTTGTGCTGCTTCATGGTTCTATCCCCCCCCTCCTTTTATCACCCTCCTACC
>CM074505.1:27041857-27060048 GCA_037389245.1 Oryzias sinensis | reverse complement strand
CAACCAGTAAACTTGTTGCTTTATGCTGCTTCATGGTCTTATCCCCCTTCCCCTCCTATTATCACCCCCTACCCCCCCTCTCTCTAACATCCCTCTCCCTTCTTCCCTCCTTTCCTTTTCCGTCCGGTCCAACATCAAAGATTTTCAAACATGGTTGAAATTAATAAAGTTTGGCCTCAATTACAAGGGGGGTTTATTCAGACATACCTCTGGTTTGCCAGAAGTTTCATAACCCCTGTTGTTAAAGTAAAATATGTCCAACACAAGAGGCCTTCAGCTCTAATCTGTTTGCCCAGCTGTTGGACAGGACAAGTTTAGAAGAAAAAAAATTAAGTTTGAACAGACGAGAAATTGAAATGTCATTTATCATCATGAATTATTAATTACTATATACATTTTCAAATTGTGTAGCAGAAATTTTCATTTGAATTATAGACCCATTATAGACCCAATTCATTCAATTGATTTTTTGCCCAGGCCTACTTACCTTTGTCGATCTTAATCTATTCCTGAACAAAAAAACAATTCACAACAATTTGAATTTAAATATTTGGAAAACATGCCAATCAAATTAGCCAAGAGCCCATTGCCTCTGAAGAATTATCAGATCCCTTTTATTGTGAAAAAAAGATTTTACAGGAACTGGTCTGTGTGCACGTGCATGCTCACGTGCTCTGCTGTGTCTGATTTGAACTTTGACCTCGGTCAGCTTTCAGGCAGGTTTGATCAGGATGACTAGTCTGTCATCAGTTTGAATTCTTGTTTGTTTTCTGACTCTTTGAACTCATAAATCTGTCAAATGATTCAACAGCTGAACTTTTTGTTGCCATGGAAACATCTTTGTTCTAAAAAAAATCTAAGCAGATTTTAAATTTCTGAAAATTCAGAAAATCTTTGAATCCAACCTTTCAGCTTCAGTGAAGAACTACAAATGTAGAAATGAACCAACCAGCAGCTTCAATGTTCTGACCTCAGAGTCTGCAGTCTGCAGTTTGGACTCTCCAGTCCAGAACACAGAACCTTCATGGATGCATCCTCCAGGATGTTGTTGGTCAGGTCCAGTTCTGTCAGGTGGGACGGGTTGGACTTCAGAGCTGAAGCCACAACTTCAAAGTGAGTTTCTGAGAGTCCAAATTGTTCTGGAAGTCTGTGAAGAGAAACAAAGACAGGTGATCTTCTGATGAATTCAGGTTGGGATGAAGTTCCAGATGGACATTTTTATCTTCATCAGAGCTTCATCTTCATCATGAAACAGTCCTCCTCATCAGTCTCTCTCAGACCTTCATCTTTCTTTCATCTGCAGCTGGAGGAGAGAAGGTGGAGCTCCATGCAGCACTCAGTCTGTCAGTGATCTGAGGTCTGAACCCCGAAGTTACCAGTAGAACATCTGAATCATACCTGCTCCTCTCCCTGTCTCTGCAGCTGCATGCGGTGGAAGTATCATGGTCTGCATCTCGTGGTGACTTTCAGAAACAGCCACAGCTTCATTCTGTGTGTTCTAAAGTTTTGTTTGTTAACTCCAGTCCTCAGGTCCACCTTCTTGAAGGCTTTTTCTACTTCTCTGCGTAAACACAACTGCCTCCAGTGAGTCGTCATCGGTCTCTGTAGAACTCCATGATGAGCTCAGTCAGGTGTGTTTCAGCAGGTAAGATGGAAACCATGCAGGTTGGTGGTTCTGGAGACTGGAGTTCAAAAAGCCTGTTCTAAAGCAGAGCTGTAGGAGCTTCAGCCTTTCAGAGTGGATGGAAAGAACCTCCTTCAGGTTCCTCTCTGTCATTTCTGCCTCACAGCTTCTTTGACTCCTTCATTCCCTTTAGAACATGCGGTTTATCATTCAGGCCTTTGTCATGCGTTCAGAGGGAGAGCTTTGTTTAAGCGCTGTGTTCACAGACTGTCTGAAAAAAGGGAAAACAGCAAAGAAAGAGGCCAGGGGGCGGAGCTTCAATAGGAAACAGGAAGTGTCTTACTACAATAAAAGCAGGTGGATTCTTCAGTGTCTCACTAAAAGCCAGGAATCTTCTCCATAGTACTTGTCCAGGTCCAGCTCATCCAGAACCTCATCTGACATCTGCAGAGTGTAGGCCAGAGCTGAGCAGTGGATCTCTGAGAGTTCCTTCCCTGATAAGTTCTCTGACTTCAGGAACTCTTGGATCTATAGATAGATAGATAGATAGATAGACAACTTTATTCATCCATTTGGGAGGTTCCCGCATGGAAATTGACATCTCCATCGCATACAGCACTGGTTGGCATACATATAGGAAAAAGAAAAAGCAGCACAGTGACGAGAAAAAATTAGGAAGATTAGAACAGTAACAAACAATTTAAATATCTGCAAAAAAGTATATACAAAAAAAAAAAAAAAAAAAAAAAAAAAAGGTAATTCAGGCCCTTTCCCTTTTCTGATCCGTCTTCCTCCCCCCTCCAAAGTGGAGGTTAAAGAGTTTGATGGCACGGGGGACAAAGGAGTTCCTCAGTCTATTAGTCCTGCACCTTGGGAGGAGCAGCCTCTTGCTGAAGGTGCTTCTCTGGCTACTGATGGTCGTGTGCAGAGGGTGGGTGGTATTGTCCAGGATACCTGTCAGTTTTTTGAGTGTCCTCCTCTCTGCCACAGTAGCCAGAGGGTCCAGCCTTGTCCCAACCACAGAGCCAGCCCGCCAGATCAGCTTCTCCAGCCTGGAGAAGTCTGTCTTTGAGGTGCTCCCCCCCCAGCACACCACAGCGTAGGTTATTACACTGGCGACCACAGACTGATAGAAGATCCCCAGGAGCTTCTTGCAGATGTTGAAGGATCTTAACCTCCTCAAGAAGTACATCCTGCTCTGGGCCTTCTTGTAGAGCTGCCCCGTGTTGCTCGCCCAGTCCAGCTTGTTGTCCAGCCACAGCCCAAGATATTTATAGGTCTGCACGACCTCCACCTCCTCCACTCCTATCAGAACTGGTCTGGGGTTGGGTCTGTCCCTCCCAAAGTCGACGACCAGTTCCTTAGTCTTGGAGGTGTTGAGCTGTAAGTTGTTTTTGTGGCTCCAGACAACAAAATCATCCACCAGGCTCCTGTACTCCTCCTCCTCGTCGCCACTGATACACCCCACGATGGCTGTGTCATCTGCGAACTTCTGGATGTGACACGTGTCCGAGTTGTAGCAGAAGTCCGCGGTGTACAGGGTGAAGAGGAAAGGGGAAAGTACAGTCCCCTGTGGAGCTCCCACGTTGCTGACCACAGTGTCAGATGTGATGTCCTTCAGCCTGACGTACTGTGGTCTGTCAGTGAGGTAGCTGGAAATCCAAGCAACCAGGCACGGGTCCACTCGCATACTGGAGAGTTTTTCCTGGAGTACAAGGGGCTGGATGGTGTTGAAGGCACTGGGAAAGTCCAGGAATCTCCTGATGAACTGAGAGGTCCTTCATCTCCTTCATCTCCGTGATGTTGATGCTTCTGTCAGGAGAGACTCCTTCACTGTTGATCTCCTTCAGGTTGTTGATGGCTCTCTGGATGGTTTCTGGGTTCTTCTCTGTCTGACCCAGCAGGCCTCCTAAGAGTCTCTGGTTGGACTCCACAGAGAGACCATGAAGGAAGCGAACCAGCAGGTCCAGGTGTCCAGTTTTACTCTGCAGGGATTTCTCCATGACTCTAAACAGAAACTCATCCAGGGATGGGTTCTCCATGTTGTTCTTCATGAAGTCCTCAATGACCTTTACCTTCCTGTTGGAGTAACAGTGGAACATGTAGACTGCAGCCAGAAACTCCTGAACGCTCAGATGAACAAAGCTGTAGACCGGTTTCTGGAAGATCCCACACTCTATTCTGAAGATCTCAGTACAAACTCCAGAGTACACTGAGGCCTCTGTGACGTCCAGACCACACTGCTGCAGGTCTTCTTGGTAGAACATGATGTTTCCTTTCTCCAGATGTTCAAATGCCAGCCTCCCCAGCTTCAGAAGAACTTCCCTGTCAGTCTCTGTCAGTTCTTGTGGACTTGTCTGATGTTCCTGCTGGTACTTGTTCTTCTTCCTCTTTGTCTGGACCATCAGGAAGTGGGAGTACATGTCAGTCAGGGTGGTGGGCAGCTCTCCTCTCTGCTCTGTGGGCAGCAGGTTCTCCAGAACCACAGCAGTGATCCAGCAGAAGACTGGAACTTCACACATGTAGAGGGACATGGAGCCCTTGATGTGGGAGATGATTCTGCTGGACAGCTCTTCATCTGGGAACCTCCTCCTGAAGTACTCCTCCTTCTGAGCATCATTGAAGCCTCGGACTTCTGTCAGTCTGTCCACACATGAAGGAGGGATCTGATTGGCTGCTGCAGACTGGAGTCTCTGTGTGACCTGTTGACCTCTGCAAACACAAAACCATCAGAGTGTTGGAGGATCTGCTTCTTCATGAACTGCTGATGGACTTTGACATGAACACAGACTGAGCTGTTTAGTCTGGAATAACGTGACATGTTTGGATCAACAGTTTCCAGGTTTCAGCATTTTCTGTCAGTCAATCCAGACTTTTTTCTAGAAAAGCTGATTCCAGTTCTCCATGTAGAAATGTAGAAATTCTGATAGCAGAAAGTCCAACTAGAACAATGTGATGTTTGGAAAGCATGAAAATCTAAATCCTAGGAGTCTGCAGTGATTCTTCTCATTAGACTGGAGCTGCTGTCAGTCAGAGTCAGCAGTCATTATGTTTTCTTCTCCAACATCTCTGATGTCTCTCAGAGACTCTCAGAAGACTCAACTGAAAAGATCTCATCACACACATGATGCTCCAAGTGAGTCTGATCAGAGAGATCCAGAACTGAACCAGACCTCAAGTCCTTCATCTGAAAACTGTTGATCATCTGAACTAGAATCCAGCCTCCTTTGACTCTGAAAAACACTCACTGTTCCACTCCTGAATGGATGCCTTTGAAGGTTAGAGGTACACCCTTTGATCTGTCACTCCTTCTGGACCCCCAGCTGGATTCAGATCCAGGTCCAGGTTGGTTCCTGTGAAGAATGAAGGTTGCTGGTGTGAGTCCTGAGCTCTGACATGGAGAAGATCATGGACAGTTGGAGATGTTCATCTCACCTCTGAGCTTTGCTCTGGTTGTCATGGTTACCATCTCTCCTTTTTTTAGAGGGAGGGGCTCCCTCCTGTGGTTCCTCCCACTGATCCATGCTGCTGGATTCACTGGATCCACATCAGCTCACACACACCTTCCTCCTTCACCTGCAGAGGAAACATGTCTTCTTAAACTCTGACAGACATCCTGATTGTTACCAGATGAGGTTCTGAGCTCTGTTCTCTGGTACCAAAAAACATTTTGTTTGTTTGTGTCAACTAAGCTGATGAACCGACTGATTGGCTGTGTCGAATGTTGTTCGAATTTGTCATCCTGATTATAAATGTGTTAGATTTTTAAAAACATATTAGGAACCTGAAAGAACTTCCATAGATCAAACTCAATCAAAGTTTCTGGAAGAAGTCGCCAAGATGTTGTCAGTAATCTCTGATTTGTTTTTTTTTTTTTTCCTCACACATCAAACACAACAGCTTCATCATGAGATCAGTACACAACTTTTTCACAAAGACTCACTGTGAAAGAAGAAGAAAACGGAGGAAACTCCAACGTCTGTGTCTGCTGGACAAACACAAACTCTGCTGTCTGAGTTTGAGAGCAGTGTGTGTGTGTGTGTGTGTGTTCGTGTGTGTGTGTGTGTGTGTGTGTGTGTGTGTGTGTGTGTGTGTGTGTGTGTGTGTGTGTGTGTGTGTGTGTGACTATTTCCTCCTCTCTGCAGTTACAGAAAATCACGTGACTGCAGCTGCAGCAGTCAACAATCTGCTGGGTCCTAAAGCAAATCACATTGAGTTTCAGCTTTGTGGCGACTGGACTAAACTCAAACTAAAATATTTGATTAAATCCTCTTTTCCTCTAAAGATTCTACATGGAAGTAAATCCTAAACTCCTGATGAACTGAAGGATGTTTCTGTTCTGACAGGAGTCAGTTCATCTGCTTCACAAAGACTGAGACAAAGATTATGAATCAGAAATCAAAGAAAAAACCTTCATCTCTGTAGTTGGTGCACGCTTCAGGGTTTTTTTCTTTGCACGTGTTCATGTTAGGGTGTGAAAACAGGATACCAGGATGGACAATGCTCAGAGTTAACAAGAGAGTTTATTCCAGAGACTCAAAGTAATGGATCCAGTAGGATTCGTCCTTGATCCAGAAGAGGGCGTCAGGTGTTCAAGGAGGGCAGGTTGATCGCTCCAGAAGAATGACTGGTAGTGATGGGTTGGTGCGCGTGTCGCTTCAGGAAAAGTCACTGTGTCGGTGTGTCACAGAGAAGCCAAGCAAAGAAGCGCGTCTACAAACATACTGTCAAAACTTTATTAATACAATTAATACGGAGGCTCACTTCACATCTTATAGAGATAGATGGGAGTTTTTTTACATATAAAATAAGACAAATGTCCATATCTAGAGGTAAGGAGATGAGTAAGCAGTAAAAACTCAAGGAAGAAGAAATTATCAAAGAAATAAACTCAATATGTCACAATTTGGACTCAGATGAAAATCATTAACAGAAAATGATCATCTTGCAATCCTCATTGGATAAAGTGTACATAAATAAGACCAAAGGTGCATATATCAGATCAAGAGCAAGATGGATTGAGACAGGTGAAAAAAGTTCTGCATATTTTTGTAGGCTGGAAAAAAGAAGGCAAGAGCGAAACAATGTAAAAACTTTGTTAATAAAAGATGTAGAGTGCACAGATCCTACAGCAATTACAAAAGAGATTTTTCAGTTCTACAGTGAGTTATACTCATCCTCATGCTCCCTCCATGATGCTGAAGCCTTTTTTAAAACAAATCAAACATTTGGTCCCTAAAATAGATGATGGCTGCAGAGAGCTTTGTGAGGCAGAGATCACCATGTCAGAATTAGAAGAAGCTATAAAATGCTTAGCTTTGGACAAATCTCCAGCTTCAGATGGGCTGACTGTTAATTTTTATAGACATTTTTGGGAACATGTAAAAGACCTGCTTTATCTGACACTGACATTAATAACTAACACGCACACTCTACCAACAACTATGAAGCTAGGCATCAGAACTCTCATACCTAAATCTGGCAAACATCCTCGACTGATTGATAATCTGAGACCAATTAGTCAATCTAAATAAATGTGAATTATTGCCAATTAAAGATTCAACTTTAACAACAATTAAAACATTCCTGTTAAATCCCAAGTAAAATATCTGAGTATTCACTTAACCAAAGACTCCAAATCATTGGAGGATCTAAACTTTTGGAAAACTTTCTAGTAAAGATAGAATCTCTGTCAAGATTAATCTACCCTGCATATTCTTTATCCTTCCCTAAATCTGCAATTAAAGATATAAATCAAATTAATTTTAAGTTCATTTGGAAATACAAAACTCATTATATTAGAAAAAGTGTGATATTAACAGATTATGAGGAGGGAGGACTTAAAGCTATTGATGTTGAATGTTTGGATGGGACGAGAGATCCTTAAAGAACGAAAAAGGTTTCTGGTATCAATTCCCCTCTAAAATATTAAGGGAAGTAGGTGGAATTAACTTTCTGTTTAAATGTGACTATGATCTAAAAAAAAACTGCCAATCAAACTTTCTGCCTTTCATCAGCAAGTTCTATTGCACTGGAAACTAATTTATAAGCACAACTTTAGTCCGCACACCACACCTCTCTGGAACTGCCGTTATGTGTTACAAAGAAACAAATCCTTGTTTTACAATAACTGGCTGACTAAAGGATATGGTCTGTTCTGCATCTCCTGGATAATTCTGGAAATATTTTGTCGTTTTGAACATTATAGTTCTAAATTTCAATTATTTGATCGGAAACAATATGATGCTGTGATCAAAGCTCTTCCTTGGTCTTTGATACATTTATCACAAAATCTACTGTTAAACAAAATTCAATTCAAACTTCCTTCACTCTTATTGGATGGGCAGCCGGTTACAAACACAGAATTACCAAACAGCTTCATACGCAGATAGATTGTTAAAGAACTCTTCCAAACATCTCATCAGAAAAAAAGCATTTCTAAACACTTCTCTAAAGAAGAGGTATTTGAATTAAGGTTGAATTACTTAAAATTTTGTATTTTGAAAAGTAAAAGACATTCATTTTCAAATAATTAGTGATGTTTACCCATCCAAGGAATTTTTGAGGCTTCGTTTTGGGTTCGAAGAGAATGACTGCAGTTTTTTTTTTTTTAAGGGACATTGAGACTGCGGATCATTTATTCTTTAACTGTGGAATTATAAAAACATTCTGGGAAGATGTCTGTGGTTTTGGTATTCTTCCAAAATTGGATTGCCAGTTAATTTACACGCAAAAAATGTTTTATTCGGTGTGGTATCATATAATAGACCAGAAAATACTGTTTCTTAATAACCTGATATTGCAAGGAAAGTTTTATATTCACAAAAATAAATATTTGAAGACTAAGCCACTTTTTATAACATTTCATAAAGAGCTCTGTTTTTACTTTTAATCACTTCATTACATGAAAAAGAAGAATGGCTTGAAATTGCTTAGTTTTGTTCAGAAATACAAACTTCACGAGCACCCCTAACCAGTATTTCACTATTTAGATTGGTTCTATGTTCTTTTCTTTTAGTTTTGTTTTAGTTATTTGTCTTTATTTTTTGTGTGTTATGTTCATTGTTTTTTTTCTGTATTCTTTATTTTCTATGTTAATATGTTATGTTTGGCAATGGTGATTGATCTTCGAGGTAATGTTGATTACATGGTTATTGTTCGTTATTTAATGTATGATAATGTATGGAGCCGGTTTAGCTCCTGCTGGTTTGCGGCACCTTCCGTCCATGAAACCAGGGTTCGAATCCGGGCTGCTCCCTGTTCCCTTCTCTACTTCTGTGCCGGTCCCAAGCCCGGTTGCTTTGAGAAGGTTGCGTCAGGAAGGGCATCTGGCGTAAAACATTGCCAAGTTTACCATGCAACTTGTTCGCTGTGGCGACCCCTGATGGTGAAAAGCCGAAAGAGAAAGATTTAATGTATAATACCTCAATTGTTAATAAAGTTTTTTTTTAAAAGAAGCGCGTCTACCAGCAGTGTTGCCAGATGCTGCTAAACCCAACAAAACACAACACCAAATATGGTCGCTTTGATTTTGACATTGCAGAGAAAATTGGCTTTTGGCAAGTTGCGTGTCAATTTGCCGGGTTTTAGTAAGTTGTCTTATACGTCTGTGCTGCCTCTCATGTTGAAAAGTATTTTATTTTGAAAAATCACCGGACCTTCTGGGTTACATTTCCGTCAGATGGATGCTCACTCCATCCAGCAGCGAGTTTAACAGAGTAGGAAAAGAACAAATGTTGATTTTTTTCCCCAACAAACTTTATTTTAAATTTTTCAATTTACAGAAATTTACAGTCACTTGCACAATAAACATGCCCCAGATGCGCGCCCAGCTTCCATCTGTTGTTTTTCCCGCCCACCTGTGTTTGACGTTTTATTTTGCTGAATCATTTCTAAAGGTGTGTGGTGTTTTAATGATGTTTGTGGATTTATTTAATAGTTTTAATAGTTATTTTGGCATTTTGTCCCCTGTTCCTCTCGATTTCCACTTGATCTAGCAGAATATAATTCCATATCAAATGGACTCTTATTTGAAATGAATCATTTTATGTTTTGCAGGTTAAATGAGGCATTTGCTCTGCAGAACAGTCACACTCAAAAGCCCCTCCTCAATGCTGGGGAATTAAAGTGTGAGACATGGGAATCAGGAACTACAAAGACAAATATTGTGTTTACACTTGTTTATTTAATCGGTGTATTTATTAGTGGAGTTTCCTGCTTTGTTGCCTGCAATGACGTTTTCAGTCCAGCAGGTGTCAGTATTGAGATACACAGTATCGATATGGCATCAATACACTTTAGAAACACTCATCTACCCACCACTAGACGTCTGGTGCAGGGACAGGGCTGACAATAATCTGTGATCCAAAGTCATAAGCAAAGTCCAAAACCAGGAACCTGATGAGAGCTTGAAACCATGTAAAGGCAGCTGGAGAGTCACTGGCAGTAGATGACTTTCTGGCAGAGGGCCGCTGGGGGGAGAAGTGACGTGTTTCTCCCTACCATGACAAAGGTGGATAAAGGTGGAAAGATTTCATGTAATCCATGGACACCAGTGAAGATCACAAATCATTGAAGAAAAAAGGTTCAACACACTGTTTAGTGGGTTTAGATGACCCAACTCACAATGGTAAAGTGCCAAGGATAGCACAAGGGTTACAGTGAGGGTTATTACTGGTATGTTGATCACCTGTTAGCTCCTCACAGGTGGGGACAGGAGGAGGGAGGGATCATTTATTTTATTTAACCTTTATTTACCCAGGAATTGTCCCATTGAGATTAAGAATCTCTTTTTCTAGGGAGTCCTGGCTTGTGGGGGAAACAATAAATTACATTTAAAATAAAAATGTCAACATTAAAAACATAAATAAAAAATGAGAGCTTATGTAAAACAGGTACAGTTAAAAGTGACTTTCTCCTCCAATTTCCATCTTTTTTGTAGAGTGTTTCATGTGAGGGGGCAGAAAAGACAAAAGCCTTTTTTCCCATGACATGACAGATTTCTACAAAAGAAATCGACAATCTTCATCAATAAGTGTAGTTTTCTACAGTTCTTCATAGAGTTTTTACATGTTTCCGTGGGGTCAGTACAAACAGAATTATCAATTGCAATTGTACTTCTCTTATAATTAAATTTTTCCAATTCAAAAAAGGTAGCTGAAATGTTGCTCTCCATTTTTTAGCCATTTTGGTCTTGATAGCATCAATTTATCATTTATTTAATTTTAACTGTGTGTCTTCATCTTCAGAAAGGAAAGTTTTCTTTGGCAAAGACTGTGTAGCTTCCATTTTCAGATTTTCTTTGGCCGTTTTGTTTTTTTATGGTTTTACTGAGTTCATGTGCTATTGATATGACTGTCACCAGCTGGCCTTTGAGCAGAGGGAGTGTAGGAAGTTCTCAGAGGTCAGGTTAAATTAGTAAAGATCTTTATTTTTCCAACACATTCACAAACCCAAGAGGCGCCTGCCATTTAAATTACAGGTGGTTTAAATCGCCCAAATACAATGACTTCCCCCCCTCAGGCCTCTGAATAGATCCTCCCGAAATAAAGAATTTAAGGATGGGGGTCTCAAAGTTATTGATTATGACTGCCTTAACGGAACCCTGAAAATAAACTGGTGGAAATGGTGGATCAAACACAACCAATCCTTTTGGTTTTGTGTCCCAAATTATTCATTTAACAAATTAGGCGGGTTAAAGTTGGTGCTTATTAGTGATTTTGACATTAATAAACTCCCATTAGCTTTATCAGAGTTCCACAAACAAATTCTGCTAGACTGAAAAATATTGTATGTGAATAATTTCTCACCACAGTCAAATATTATTTGGAAAAAACAGAGACATCCTCCACAGAAACAAGTCCTTGTTTTGTGCTGAATGGTTTGGCAGAAGTGTCTGGTCTGTGTCTGATCTGATGGATACGGAGGGAAATTTATTAGATTATGAGCAATTTTGTTTAAGACATAACTTCAATCTTTCTTTTTCAGAATTCCTAAAAGTACGTAATTCTCTTCCTCGAGAATTTGTATTTCTAACAAGGAACACAATTACACATGTAATGATAAAACCCCAGTTAGCCTCATTATCAATTGAAGGATGCCCTCTTATGGACAAAAATGTAATAACTCTTTTATCAGAAATTTCTATTTTTCTTTCAAAAATTTCCTATGCAGTGTACATACAAACTTAGTCTTCTTCCCAATGGCACGTGGATCATCTTCCCAGTGCTCAACAAGTAACGTGTGGCAAATTTAAATAGAAACAAGATGGCAGTGACAACAATCTTTAGAGCAGGGGTCGGGAACCTATGGCTCGCGAGCCATATATGGCTCTTTTGGTGGTCACATCTGGCTCGCAGACAAATCTTTAATTATAAAATCTTTTTTTCATTAGACCAGTCCTTCTCGGCCACGATGCGATGCCAAAGGGGTGCGCAGTAGTATCGGTGCTTACAGAAAAAAAATCTGCGCCAGCATTATCAGTTTATCTATTATTTCACAGAGTTTGCACCAGCTGGAAACCTGTGAATTGCCGGGCCTGCAACTGTGTGCTCCAGTCTCTGAGAAAGAGCACGCAGCTGCAGGGACGAGATGTGTGATGTCATAACTTAAAACACACAACCCGTCACTCACTGCAATGTGAGTATGTGTTTGGCTCCATGTCTGCGTGTGAGTAGTCTTTCTCACATCTACAGAACATTCAGATCTACGATCACGTTTAAAGTCTCAACGCCTGCATGAATCTGAAACTCACCACGTCTCAACCAGACTAAACCAGATGTTTAGCAACAAGGCTAAATATTTACTTTTAATACTGAATTAACCCCGAGTGTGTGTTCTTGGGTCGGGGCGAGCAAAACTGCAAATTCCCAGCGCACTCAAATGCAGCAACACTCCAGTACTCCCAAGGTGAAAAAGTACATTTCTGGAGAGCCTTAAGGCGCGCACAACAATTTGAATCTTTTTTTTATTTCTCAGGTAAGCCAGTGTTTTAAATATAGAGCCCTGAGTATATCTATGCTTCCAAAGAGGTCTGTCAAAAATATACACCTACAGTGACTTATGTCCTTTACCTTAATATGATAATGTGTCTTTTCACAACCTTTGTAACACTTCAATGATGCCGGCATTACTGGTGACTAATTGTTTTTTTTTTAAAGCCATGCATGTTATTGTCCCCTTTTTTTATATTGGATGAAGGATCTTGTGAAAGAAATTGTTTTATTATTATCATTGTTTAAATGTATTTGCTTCAATGCTAACTCAGATTGACCTTTTTACCTTTTTAGAAAACAGTTGTTTGTTCATCTCAGCTAGGAAGAGGGGGTTTACACTGACCTGAGCCGATAAGGAATACTGTGTAAACTTAGAATCCACCAAATGGGTCATTATATGATGCCCCCTAATGAACTCTTCTCTTTGTCTGGAAATTGTAACCTCTTACTTGAAGTCTTAATAAAAGCAGCATGAGGACAGGAAGTCCTTTGGAGAAGAGAAGCGTGGTTGACGTTTTCTGACGCACTTGCTTCTTCTCCCTCGTGCATGAGAAACTTGATTCTTGTTGTGTTTCTAATTGTGTTTTTCTTTAATGTCTAGATGCATTTATCTGACAGATCTATACATATTTAAACTGATTTGAAGCTCATAAAATAAACGTCGTGATTTCAAGCCGGTCTCTATGTTTGAAACGTGAAGAGCATGTCTGCTACTTTGAAATGCAAAAATTGCAGGTATTTCAAACTGTATTACTTTTAGAAGTTTGTGATCAAATTAAAAACATTGTTGTAACTTAGCATGAGAGGGGCTGCTGTCAAACATGCAAGTAGCATAAATGATGAAGTCTGTTGAAAGCCGTTTATTTAAAGATAATGATGACATACCTCCGTCTTTTTTACCGCTTTAGAGCAGCTATCGTGAATACTTCCCTGAAGAATCCGTGAAGCCACAGGAAAATAAGCCAAATCCAAAGTGTCTCGTCTATATCTACACCAACTCTTCGTAAGTTTACTTATTTTACATTAATTAATGGACTTTTCTTTTCTTTCTGTCTCTCTTTTTGTTTTTGTTTTTTAGAAATGCCAAAGACTCGTCATGCTAACAAGCCGTGCACAATCTCAATTATGGAGACAGAGACAACAACACCCAACAGTGAAGGTAACTGTTTGTTTAAGTCATCTGTTTAAAACTGTGTTGACATTGCTTCTTTATTTCTTTTTTGCTCTATTTTTTAGACTGCAATGTTTTAAAGCTAATGAAAATTGTAGGTTCAAATAATATTCATAAAGAAGATACATACAGCAATAGCACACAATTGAAACATTACTTTGTAATTCTGTGTCTAAACAAATTTGCTTTTTTTGCTTGATTTTCTTTTGTGTGTGTGTGTGTGTGTGGTCTCGTATTGCCAAAAAATTACTTCTGGATGATTTACAGAAATAACTTCTTTTTCCTTTTTTTTTTATTATCCTTTGCTAAACTGACTGCAAAACCTCACTATTTTTTTTTTTTTTCAAAACAAGTAATATGACAGCAATTTATTTAACTTGTAATGCATGTCAGGTTTATTTGAAGTATATTTATGTCAATATTTTACCATTATTCAATGTTGAGGATCAGGATGTCTTAAAGAATGATCAAAGTGTTCCTTTCTATATTTAACTTATAATTACAAACTGTATATCTAATAATTATTATTATTTTTGTTAGTTTGTTTTTTTATTTTATTTTTTAGTGGGACAACCAGAGGAACCTACTCCGACCATGGATACAGGCCTCCCGCCTTCGTCAGGGTCGTCATCAGGTGGTAGTGTGTGACGTCTTTAAAAATGGATGGTTGTGACTGAGGCGGAGTCACCTGTCAAATTTTGAGATGTTGCTCCAGGTATGAGAGAGCAGGAAGCCCCTTCATCCCTGTTCATGGAAGTGTGGGCTTGCTTTCTTATCTCCACCGTCTCCATGATCCATCTGCGGTGTCTGTTGTCTTCAGTGAGGACGACTTTGGCCTTTTCCCAGTCCATGATGTGGTTTTCTTGTTTGCAGTGGTCCGTTATGTCTGATTTCATATTTTCTTGTACTGCCTGTTGTCGTCTTGCTCTTGTTAGTCTTTTCTTTGTTTCCTTTTCACATTTTTTTTGATGTTCTGTTTTTCTTGTGTTGAAGTTGCGTCCTGTTTCTCCAATGTATGTTTTATTGCAGGTGTGACATGGGATTTCATAAATGAGATTGCATTTCTATTTTTTTTCAATCTTGTCTTTTGGGTGAACCAGTAGTTATCTGAGTTTTTTACATGGTTTTACTGGGGTGCTGATGTGATGTTTTTTCATGGCCCTTAGGATGCGTTCTGTTATTCCTCTGATGTACGGCAATGTAATCATTCCTTTGTTTTCTGATTTCTTCGTCAGATTTTTCTTCTCTGCTTCCTTGTATTTCCTCTGCTCTACCTGTGTTTGTCCCTTTTTTATGGCCCATTGAGGATACTAACACCTGGTTAGTGCATTTTGTATGTGTTTCTTCTCCTCCGTTTTGTCTTCCCCGTCCGTTACCAGCTCTGCACGATCAAATGAGGTTCTTACGATGGATATTTTGTGAGTGGTAGGATGTTCTGAGGTCCATAATAAGTATTGGTCTGTTTGAGTTTGTTTCCTGTATACTATTATTTTTATGTCCCTGTTTTCGGTGTGCGTGATGTTTATGTCCAGAAAGTTGATGGAGTCCATGGTGTTTAGGTGTTTTGTGATCTCCTGTGTATGTCCTGTTTTGATCTTTTCCAGAACATCATCGACGTAGCGTTTTCATAGGGTTGGACGGCCGTGCTCCGGTGCAGATGTTATTGCTTTCTTTTCCAGGTCCTCCATGAAACGCTGCACATTGTGGCTGATAGTGGGTTGGCCATGGGAAAGCCTTCCATTTGTCTGTAAATTGAGTTGCGGAATTGGAAATAGGTGGATGTAGTAATTGAACGGATAAGTTGTGTAATGTCGTTAACTGTGAGATTTGTGCGTTTCCTTAGCGATTTGTCTGCTGTTAACTGTTCCTGCACTATTTGTAGTGTGGCTTCTACTGGAGTCCTGGTGAATGACGATATTATGTCATGGGAAATGAATATTTCATTTGCTTCCATCTTTGGGTTTTTGAATTCTTCTGCCAGCTGTTTTGCATTTTCACAGTGGTAGTCTGTGTTTCCTAGGAGGGGTTTCAAAATATCGGCAATGAATTTGGATAGGTTGTATGTTACTGATCCCATGCTGTCTATTATGGGCCTCAGTGGTGCTCCATGTTTGTGTATTTTTGGAGTGCCATAGATCCGGTGGATGATGCTGGCTGTTGGTATGAGGTGGTTGTAGGTTCTTCTTTGCTTCTGTGGGGTCTCTTTTCAGTACCTCATAGGTGTTCCGGTGTTGAAGCATCTCATTCATTTGCTTTTCATATTGTCCAGGATGACTGTGGTTCTGCCTTTGTCCGCTGGTAATATAATAAAAAAGAAGTGATAATACTTAATTTGTCTTTTATCTATGCATCGCTTCCTGAGCCTGAGACCCCCTACTCGCCGGTCAGTACTTCCATTTCCGGTGGATGATATCGTTGCTGTCATGATTCGGAGGAGCGGCAGACCCAGATGCTGGAACCCAGAATGAGGACGCAGGTAGATGAGAGGTAAGAAAGGGTTTTTATTCTTTCCTTCCAGGAAGATGTTGCTGGCGTGAATGTGATCCAGAGAGGAGCGAAGCTTGAGGTGTGGCTGGAGGGTGGTATTTCCAGAACAGCAGGGGGGCTCGAACTGACTTCCACACAGGTGACACTGGCGAGCAGGAATCCTGAGACAGGAATTGTAAAGTTAGTTGCAAGATCAGCATAGGATGCATAAACATGAGCGAGACTGAGACCAGGTTAGTCACCATAAGGGGTAACGATCTGGCGATGAGTTGTGGAGCTGGGTCTCCTTAAGAAGGGCGGAGTTGATGAGGATGAAGTGGTCACAGCTGGTGGAGTCAGGAGCAGAGCAGAGGGGCGGGGCTGACAGAGGTGCCATGACAGTTGCCCCTGCTCTCCTTGTTCTGGTGCTGCAACAACGACTACCCTCCACGTACCTATTTCTGCACTGAAAGTGATGGGGCGGTGGACCTCCTCTGTGTTCCAATGATATTTCTGACTTGAATCAACCAAAATGTTAGCAGCAGAGTGGAATGTAAATTCCTGGTTAATGGTTGTTTGGAAAATGTATTTGCCAGGTGGAAGCCTCAAATTTGGGATGTTTTTAAGTTGCATTATAGTATGCAACGGACCTTGAGGTTTCTTAAGCGAAGCATCGCAATTATGACTGTTAAGATCGTTGTTAATACTTAGATGAAAGCTTAGAATGAATGGATGTTATTAAGCGCGTATAATTATTATACCAGATGGAAGAAAAGATTATGGCTGTTAAGCTCGTTTGTAGTAATTTAGATGGAATCTTCAAATTAATGGTTGTTAAGCATGTCATAGTACGTCAGTGGAAGCATCGAAATGGGTGTTAAGTTAAAGTCGTCTTACAGGTTGGTTTATGGTGGTTCAAATTATAGTTCCCTACAACGTTTTGGCTCTATTTTTGGCTCTTTTCTTTTCTATCAAGATAGTGTGTTCCCCTTCGTGGCGCTGTACTGGAACAGGGGTGGCCCAACGGTCAAAGGTGCCGAGTCCCATATAGCAGTCATTCTTGTAAGTCTGAATATGGAAGCCTCCGAAACACATTTCATCTTATTTCACACTGCTTATACATTTACATTCTTTTTTACGTTGATGACCTTTGGTGTTGGGGATAGTTATAAACCAAAAGTTTTAAGGAAATCTTGTCTCATGGAAATGTACGGAGCCTTATGCCAATCGAAAAGAACGTGAAAATAAATATTTTACTGCATGAGTTGTCTGACTGAAATAACATTGAAGATCGTGAGTGTAAAGGCTACTGACCAAAAATTGTAATAATCTAATGATCAGAACAAGCAGGCGAAAATGCCACTATAATGTACACAAAAACATCTCTATGGACACACACAGACGTCAGTTAGTAACTATGTAAGAGTGTATGGAAAAAGTTAAGAGAAGTTCCCAATATGAGAGACAAGAGAAGTAGAAAACCAAGTTCAGATGACAACTTTTAAACCTACTAATATGATGGATTCTACCTGGATGAAGGAGTGTATTCATAGACAAGAGAAGAAGAAAACTTCCTAACAAGTTAGAATGAGAAGAAGAAGTGCAGTTCTCCATCAGTCCACCGGGGGAGCTGCAGCACAATAACTGTCCACTTGATGCTGAGAGAGACAGTGGAGCTGATCTCAGATCAGTTCATGCTGCAGCTCTGACACTCATCTCCACTTCCTCTGATTCCTCCATCACTCTGCTCTCCACCTCCCAGGAACACCGTCCAGTCACAACATCTCTGCAGACCAGCTGCTGCTGCTCCTCTCTGCTCCTCCAGGAGGAACATCAGTCCCACAGGCCGTCTCCCAGCCAACTGCAAAGAAAAATCAGAGAGACAGAGGTGAAGGAGTGTCTCCTGATCCTGGTCTGTCAGTCAGTGATGCAGCAC
>CM074505.1:26866428-27041357 GCA_037389245.1 Oryzias sinensis | reverse complement strand
ACAATAGAGGCTCAGATCTACCACACCAGACAAGACCCAAGGTGTAGGCTGTGCAAAGAGGCGTCTGAAACAATCCAGCACATAACTGCAGGCAGGATGTAAGATGCTGGCAGGTAAAGCATACATGGAGCGCCACAATCAAGTGGATGGAATAAGATACAGGAACATGTGTGCAGAATATGAACTGGAAACCCCAAAATGGGAAACACCTCCGAAGGTGGTAGAGAATGAGAGGGCAAAGATCCTGTGGGACTTCCAGATCCAGACTGATAGGATGGTAATGGCGAACCAACCAGACATTGTAGTGGTGGATAAAGAACAGAGGAAAGCCGTTGTGGTGGATGTGGCAGTGCCAAGCGATGGGAACATCAGGAAGAAGGAACATGAGAAACTGGAGAAATGCCAGGGACTCAGAGAAGAACTGGAGAAAGCCTGGAAAGTGAAGGTGACAGTGGTGCCTGTGGTAATTGGAGCACTCGAGGCAGTAACCCCAAAGCTGGAAGAGTGGCTACAACAGATACCTGGAAAGACCTCAGACTAGAGCCCTGCGCGGGACTATTTTCTTCATCCCGCTCCCGCCCGCTGAATTTTTGACCAATCCCGCCCGCTCCCGCAACGTATGCGTTACACTCCCGCCCGCTTCCGCAATATGTATGTAAGGGCAGTGGCTAGGCCCAGCCTGGAGCAGGTCTAGAATGGAGAAGTAGGACACCTCCTTCCCTCCACTAGTCCGTGGGAGATCCTTGGGCAAGATCGAGTACCCACTTAGCCCCCCGTGCCAGGGTCTCGGCGAAGTCATGGAGACTGCATGGCATAAGCCTCCTGTTGCCTTGCAGGTCGGTCTTGGCTGGCTAAAGGCTAAGGGAGTAAACCCCTACAGCAAATCCGGAGTGGAGCCCCGCAGACGGTTAGAAGGCGTACTTCGTCCCTCTCCGGCAGGCAGCTCCTGCACCCTCGACGAGTCTCCAACTGTCTTGGCCCTGTCTTGCCGTTGGGTCAGGCTCACCAGGACGAGAGAGTGAGGCTGGTGCTGCGCAAGCCTCCTTCACTTTAATCCAAGTACAGCGCACGTCATAGCAATACTTTCATCAGACCTATTCAAAGCCCTGTGGCGATGGGGGAACGGCGAAGCAGCAGGTGCGGAATCACTGGAAGCTGTAGCTGCAATCCTACACACAGGCGGCTTAGGCCATAGGGTCGTTCTTCTCTGATTGGGACAGCAGGGAAGTCCGGCAGCCCCCTAAGCGACCAGGCAGCCCTATTCAGGATAGCTCTGCCTGCCTCCGTAGCCTGAGGACGGAGCTAGAAAAGGTGCTCTAGACATAGCCTGTTCCACAACACACCTGGCCAGCATACCGCAGCTGGCGGGTTCCCACACTGCGGTTGAAATTACAAGAAAATACTCAAGAAGAAAACACTCAAGCTCACCCTTGCGTCATGGAACGTTAGAATTCTTCTCGACTCAACCACCTGTAAGTCAAGGAGACCAGAAAGACGAACGGCCCTCGTAGCGAGAGAACTTGCCCGTTATAACGTCGACATTGCAGCCCTCAGCGAAACACGCTTCCCAGGCAAAAGGCCAGCTCAATGAGATCGGAGGCGGCTACACCTTTTTCTGGAGTGGCCGCAGTAGTGAAGAGCGACGTGAGTCTGGTGTTGGCTTTGCAATCAAAGATCATCTTATAGGGAAACTTGACAATATACCAGAAGGCATAAACGATCGTCTCATGAAACTCAAGCTCTCACTGGGCAGAGGGAGATCCGCTACCCTCATTAGCGCTTACGCCCCCACCATGACTAACCCGGAAGATGCTAAGGAGAAGTTCTATGAAGAACTGGATGCCCTCATTTCCACTGTTCCGCAGTCGGATAAGCTTCTACTTCTTGGCGACTTTAATGCTCGTGTAGGTCAAGACCATCAGGCTTGGGAAGGTGTCCTTGGACACCATGGAATAGGAAAATGCAACAGTAACGGTCTCCTCCTGCTTAGAATGTGCGCCACCCATGGCTTAGCTATCACCAACACCATGTTCCGCCTCCCATCTCGAAAGAAAACATCTTGGATGCACCCTTGACCTAAGCATTGGCACCTCATCGACTACGTCATCGTCAGAGCAAAGGACAGACGGGATGTTTGCGTGACTAAGGCAATGTGTGGTGCTGACTGTTGGACGGACCATCGTCTCATCATTTCTAAGACCAATCTGCATATTCAGTCCAAAAGAAGACCACAGGGTCAGACAGTTGTAAAAAAGCTAAATGTCAACAAGCTTAAGCTCCCTTCCATTCAAGAAAAACTAGTAGAAAGCCTAGAAAATCAGTTGACTGAGGATATCGGAAACGACTGGGATTCCTTGAAGACAACAATTCATTCTGCTGCCCTTAAGGAGCTCGGACCAGTTACCAGGAATCATCAAGACTGGTTCGATGAAAATGATGCCAAAATCACAGCTCTACTGGAAGAAAAACACCAGCTCTTCAGAGCTCATCAGTGCGATCCAAACTCAGTCTTAAAGAAAGATGCCGACGTCAGTAAACGTAGACAGGTTCAATCAAAACTCCGTTCCATTCGAGATACATGGCTGAGTGAGAAGGCTGACGAGATTCAAGGCTTTGCAGACAGACACGACATGAAACGATTCTACGACTCGCTCAGGTGTATATTCGGACCACCAACATCAGGCAGTTCCCCTCTACTGAGCGCCGACGGAGCAACACTCATCACTGACAAAAACAAGATTGTAGAGAGATGGGCAGAACACTTCAATGGCGTACTAAATCGTCCATCTTCTATCAATGACGAAGCTATCCAACGCCTCCCACAGGTGGACATAAACCCAGACCTGGATATAACACCATCAGAGGACGAGGTTGCCAAGGCAATCAAGCAGATGTCGACTGGAAAAGCACCTGGCTCTGACGCCATCCCTGCTGAAGTATTCAAGTCAGGGGGCCCTTCTCTCCTACACAAATTAACAGTGCTACTCCAATCTTTCTGGGTAAGTGAGACCCTCCCGCAAGATTTTAAAGATGTCACAATTGTCCACATCTACAAGAGAAAGGGCAACAAGCGTTCCTGTGACAACCATAGAGGGATTTCACTTCTCTCCATCGCTGCAAAGATCTTTGCCCGACTGCTCCTAAATCGCCTCCTTAAACACCTTGAGCAAGGTCATCTCCCTGAGAGCCAATGCGGTTTCCGTGCAGGTCGAGGGACTGTTGATATGATCTTTGCTGCTCGTCAGATCCAGGAGAAAAGTGTGGAACACAATCAAGATCTCTATACCACCTTTGTAGATTTAACAAAAGCGTTTGACACAGTGAGTAGAGAGGGACTGTGGAAAATCATGGCAAAATTTGGCTGCACAAACAGGTTCGTAAAGATCGTTAAACAATTTCTCGATGGGATGATGGCCCGTGTTCTTGATGATGGAAATACCTCTGCCCCTTTCCAAATGTCAAATGGAGTTAAGCAAGGTTGCGTACTTGCCCCTACACTGTTTAGTTTGATGTTCTCTGCAATGCTGACTGATGCTTTCAGGGAGACACCCTTAGGCATACCCATCAGGTATAGGTGTGATGGAAGGCTGTTCAACCTCCGACGTCTGAAGGCCGTCACTAGAGTAAAAGAAACTGTGATTCGTGACCTGCTCTTTGCTGATGACTGTGCCCTCAATGCCATCAATGAGCAAGACATGCAACAGGAAATGGACGCTTTCTCATCTGCCTGCGACAACTTTGGCCTCACCATCAATATCAAGAAGACTGAAGTGATGTATCAGCCCGCCCCAGGAAAACCATATCAGGAACCAAACATCACAGTCAAGGGGCAGTGACTTCAAGATGTAGAAAACTTTACCTACCTCGGCAGCACTCCCGCAACGCCAACATAGATGCAGAAGTCAACAACCGCATCGCGAAGGCAAGCAGTGCCTTTGGGAGACTGAGGAAGTCAGTCTGGGAACGTAGAGGCATCTTACAAAACACCAAGATCAAAGTGTACAGAGCAGTCGTCTTAACAACACTTCTTTACAGCTGCGAAACCTGGACCACCTACAGAAGACATGAGAAACTTCTCCAGCAGTTCCATCTCCGCTGTCTCCGAAACATCCTTAATATTCGCTGGCATGATCGAATCACAAACACTGAGGTCCTGGAGAGAGCAGACCTCCTTAGCGTCATTACCACCATGCGCAAAGCTCAGACACGATGGGCAGGACACGTCTGCCGTATGTCAGACTCCAGGAGACCCAAACAGCTGCTGTATGGTGAACTCAGCCATGGTAGCAGGAAAGTTGGAGGCCAGCGCAAACGCCACAAAGACTGCATCAAATCACATCTGAAAGATTTCAATATCGACGTTTCCACGTGGGAAACCGCAGCATCTGACAGACCGACTTGGCGTAACTTGATTCATAAAGGTGCCATCTACTCAGAAAATAAACGTTCCAACGCAGCCAAGGAAAAACGCCAAAAACGTAAGGCTCTAGCTGACCAACCTACCAACACGACCCCCTCTCACTGGTGTTCAACCTGTGGAAGGGGTTTTCTTGCCCGTATTGGCCTTATTAGCCATTTGCGGACACATCCCTCCGCCCCTTAGACAATGTACTATTTGTATCGCTATGGTCATACTCGACTACGAGTTGACGAACAACATGTCCACTCCCACCCGCACCCGCAAAACTCATAGAATTTAGTCCCGCACAGTAATAGAGATGCATTGATTTTGTATCGTCTCCCGTCCCGCAGGAAAAAAACACGTATTTGTATTGACAGGGCTCGACATAGCCATTTGTCCGCTGGCCCGGTCCTGTTTTTCGAGCAGTGCGGACCACAAGACTTTACTTTTCACTTGTCCGCTCGGGGCACTAAAATATCTAACGGTTTATATATTCTTCACCTTTTTCAATAAAGTAAATTTTGCGAAAACGTGTAGATTTACCTCGTCTTCATAATTTAGTTTTTCTGTTAGTCCTGTGTTCAGACTTCAAGGGTTTCTATGGGAAACCTTTGATCACTTCTCCTTCTCTCCCGCCTGCGCGAGCGCGGCTTTCACTGCCGAGCACGCGCTCAATACTTTTTTTTTTCAAACTTTATTGAATGTAACAATTCAATACAAAACAATGTTCAACAGCAACAATGAAGGCACAAGCCAGTGGGTTATTATTACATTTGATTATAAATCCGACACCGTCACTGAAGAGAGACTGAAGCATGTCAGAAATGTGGAAGACATGGCAGGAATAGATAGGAATATGTTAGATGGAGTAATGGGTGGAATTAGTAGTATGGACAGCAAGATATTTTATGAATGCATTGAAGATGAAACTGTATCCACTAAGCTTTAAGCTGAATGTCAAAGAATCAAAGGCAACTCCAAATACCTGAATCTCAGACTCAAATGCAGTAGAATGTTAAACTACTTAATTTTGTTTTTCTTTACAACACTGTAAGCAGTAAGTATTTCTAGTTAGCTGAATGATCTCAGTTAGACCTGCACAATATGAGGAAAACTCGCGATATGCCATATCAGAGATTAAAATTGCGATAACGATATAATTTGCGGTATATAAACAAACAGCAAAATAACCAAATAACCATTCCCAGTTTAAAAATTATACTCCAAATGACCCTCGTTGACATAGGTTACAAACATCTAACATAACAGGGCTCCATCTGATTGGTCAACAATGTGAAGGCGTCCATCCGATTGGTCAAATGCATTAAAGGATTTATTTAATTCGTTAAATGGTTCAAGCTGCCATTAGATTGTTTTAACACATTTAAGGTTTATGATTTATTGCGATTTTTGCCGTTAGAAGCACCATGAAAACTTCTGAACTAGTGTTACCTACTACACTGCAGTGCTCTCTTCAAAACATCTGAAACAGACTAGAGCAGATTTAAGTTTGATATGGTCTATTTTCAGTCATTGAAAAGTGTAGAAATAAGTGATGTCACCAGAATGCACCAAATTGCACCATATTAAAAGTTTCCGGGGACGCATGCCCCCGGACCCCCCTAAAGTTGCAAGCACCTGCGGAGCGGCGGGTCCCGCTATGCGCGGTGTCGGGCCAGTAACTTTCAGGCAGGGCCAGTAAGTTTCAAAAACAACTGGCCCTGTGGGCCAGTGCAAATTTCTGGGCTATGTCAACCCCTGATTGATATTATAACAGAGATTCATGTCCTCCTCCAGCCTCATCTTTTCATGCATTCCTCTTGTGTAATGTGCAACTTAATCATTAAATATATTTTTACAAATCCTGTTTGGTTAAAAGTGTGCGTGTGTGCGCGCGCAGACAGACGGCCTGAAGCGCGCTCTTAGTAAGAGGCGGGGCGCACCCCCAACAACAGGTTAGATGACAGAGCCCATTGGGCGTCTCTACCTGGTGCCTTCACGGAGCTTCAGTACATAAGAATCCAACAGCCGCACAGCCTAACGTAGTCCGCTAATATATATTCATGAGATATTCATGCCAGCACTGATCCCGCAGGTTTTTTTTTTGCCGCCCGCAGCACAACGCCCAATCCCGCGATATTTGGGTTGGATCCCGCGGGACTCGATCGCAATGCAGCCCTCTACCTCAGACCTCTCAGTCCAGAAAAGCGCAGTGCTAGGAACAGCTAAGATACTGTGCAGGACCCTCAAGCTCCCACATTTGCCACAACAGAAAGAAAGTTTGGGTTTAATCTGACCTTAAATGTATTTTATTTATTCTTTATTCATGTCTTTTTTATTGTTGTTAACTGGAGGGACTATCTAAGATAATATGATTTGTAGAATGTTGTCGGCTGCACTGACCAACAATGTCTTCTGTCTTTTCAACTGGAAGGGACAAAAGAGACTCTTTCAGGACACGCTGTTGATGGACTGTATGTTTGGAGAGCTTGAAGCTCAAGATAGAACCGTTGTTGAAGTGAACATACCCGATAGTGTGGAGCTGAGACTCAGAGGCACACTGACCTGCTGACATGCGAGAGCTGTCCACACTTTGGACATGTCTTCTGTCTCTTCTCTTCCTCTGATCTCTCTTCAGTGGGTCTGTCTCTTCATCTGTAGTTGATGTTGATTCTTCATGTTGGTTTCCTTCTTCATCCTGACTATCAGTTACATTAAAGCTCTGCTGATTGTTTAGATCTGCTTCACTGTTCTCATCTTCCTCATAAGTAGGAATCTCCATCAAGGTATCAGTCTCCTGCTTCAGATCAAACTGATCTTCATCCTGACTGATGTAGAGTTCCTCTGGCTCCTCTTTGATCTGTGGAGGTTCTGGTTCTTGCAGTCCATCTTTAATCTGTGGAGGTTCTGGTTCCTGCAGTTCCTCTTCAACCTGTAGACGTTCTGGTTCCTGCAGTTCCTCTTTAATCAGTGGAGGTTCTGTTTCTTGCAGTCCATCTTTAATCTGTGGAGGTTCTGGTTCTTGCAGTTCCTCTTTAATCAGTGGAGGTTCTGGTTCCTGCAGTTCCTCTTTAATCTGTAGATTTTCTGGTTCCTGCAGTTCCTCTTTAATCAGTGGAGGTTCTGGTTCTTGCAGTTCCTTTTTAATCAGTGGAGGTTCTGGTCCCTGCAGTTCCTCTTTAATATGTGGAGGTTCTGGTTCCTGCAGTTCCTCTTTAATCTGTGGAGGTTTTGGTTCCTGCAGTTCCTGTGTAATCTGCGGAGGTTCCTGTTCCTCTTGTTTCATTCTGAAGTTCCCCTGCTGGTTGCAGAGATCTTCCTCTTCAGTCATCCAATGCTCGGGGAGGACTGCAGGGACACAAACACAACAAGGAGCCTATTTATACATTTCCACTTCCACTTTTGGGTTTTGTCAAGCACTAATAAACTCTGTAATCATTGGGGAAAATGCCAGACTGGAAGAGACTAATTTAATTAAATATATACACCATCAAATTATTAAATAAATGTGTCATTCATTATTTAAAATTATATGATTGAAACAAATATAGTGCTGAGCATAAATGAGTACACCCCATTACATTTGCCAGAAAATGACCTTTCGCGTCCTTTCAGAATCAACATTTTCTGTGAAACACTACACTACAAATACACCTACAAAGGTTGCAAAGATTGCAAAGAGGAAATGTTAATTTGTACACACAAAAAAAGTCATTCTCCTAAAAAATTATTTCAAGCCCATGTTGCAAATATGAGTACACCCAAGTCATAGTGTTAGGAGAAATACCAAACTTACGACTACACATTTCTAATTAACTGGCATTCAACCACAGGTGAGTCTAATGCTTCATTTAAAGTAAGTAAGTAATTAATTTTTTATTTAAATAGCAATTTTCTCAGAGAGCGACTCTGTCAAGGAAAGCCTCCTGCTGCTCAGCTGCACTCCTCCTGGAGGTCCCTCCTCCCCTCCCTGCTCTCAGGTGTTCACAGCTGGTTCTCATGTGCTCCTGATTTGTGCCCTTCTTAAGTTGCTCTGTACTCTGTCATTGTCGCAGCGTTGTGGTTTACTGGCTTCTCTAGCTTTGCTCTTGGCATTAAAAGCCCTTTCGAGTTATTTAGTTTGTGTGTCTTTCCTGCACCTGGGTTCTGATCTCCCAGGAGGTGGTGGATAGACTGAAAATCCCCACTGAACCTCTGTCTCCAGCATTAGACATTCATGCCATTAATGGGTCCCTCATTCACAAGGTATCTGTTCGTACTGTTAATATTTCTGTGTCTATCTCTGGAAACCACTCCGAGACCATGTCATTTTATGTTGTTGAATCCCTTAAACCTCCTGTTATTTTAGGGTTTCCCTGGTTAAGCAGACACAAACCTCACATCGACTGGGCTTCGGGGCGGTTTTTGTCTTGGAGTCCCTTTTGTTTGCTTAATTGCCTCTCCTCTGCCTCAGTTCGTAAAGCTGTTGAAGTTCAACGGTCCCCAGACCCTCCAGATCTCTGTAAGGTTCCGTTTGTTTATCACGATTTAAGTTCTGTGTTTTGTAAAGTACGGGCCAAATCTCTACCCCCCCATCGCCCTTATGACTGTGCCATTGATCTTCTGCCGGGGACCCAACCCCCTAAGGGGCATATATACCCCCTATCACCGCCTGAACGAGAGGCTATGGACTCGTACCTGCGGGAGAGTTTACAGGCGGGGCTCATTCGACCTTCTTCCTCGCCTGCTGGGGCGGGTTTTTTCTTTGTGGGGAAGCGAGACGGGGGTCTGCGACCCTGTATTGACTACAGGGGTTTGAATAAGATCACCGTAGGTAACACCTACCCCTTACCCCTGCTGCACACTGCATTTGACCTGCTTAGTGGGGCACGTATGTTTTCTAGGTTGGACCTCAGGAACGCATATCACCTTGTCCGGGTGAGAGAGGGTGAGTGGAAGACGGCGTTTAACACTCCTAGTGGACACTTTGAATATTTAGTTATGCCTTTTGGACTAACAAATGCTCCTGCAGTATTTCAATCTTTGATCAATGATGTTCTGAAGGACATGCTGAACAAATTTGTGTTCGTTTATCTGGATGATATTTTGTTTTTTTCACCTGACCTGGATTCTCATGTGCAGCACGTCAGAGCCGTCCTCCAGCGCCTCCTAGAGGACCACCCCTACTGCAAGGCCGAAAAATGCTAATTCCACACTACGCGGACTCGGTTCTTGGGGTATGTGGTCTCTCCTGGGCAGGTCCAGATGGACAACTCTAAGGTTCAGGCCGTCCTGGAGTGGCCGGTTCCCTCTGGTAAGAAGCAACTTCAGCGCTTCTTGGGGTTCGCCAATTTTTACAGGCGTTTTATCAGAGGTTTCAGTGGCGTTGCTGCACCCCTTCATAGGATTACGTCTGATAAGGTGCGTTTTGTTTGGAACGAAGAAGCTGAGACGGCTTTTAGTGAACTGAAGAGACGCTTCTCTACGGCCCCTATACTGACTCAGCCTGATCCCTCCAAGCAATTCATTGTGGAGGTGGATGCATCTGAGTCTGGTGTGGGGGCTGTGTTGTCACAGAAAGCGTCCGATAACAAAGTACATCCCTGCGCGTATTTCTCCCGCAAGCTCACTCCTGCGGAGAGAAACTACGATATAGGGAACAGAGAACTTCTAGCTGTGAAAGTGGCCCTGGAGGAGTGGCGCCACTGGCTGGAGGGAGCTGAGCAGCCGTTTCTAGTTTGGACTGACCACAAAAATCTGGAGTACATCCGGTCTGCCAAGCGCCTCTCTCCCCGCCAGGCTAGGTGGACTCTGTTCTTCGACAGGTTCGATTTCACCCTCTCCTATCGACCGGGAAGTAAGAATACCAAACCGGACGCACTCTCCCATCAGTACCAACTGGAGGAGGAGGAGAGACCTGCTGAAGACACGCCTGTGCTCCCCTCCCGCATGGTGCTCGGAGCCACCCGCTGGTCTCTGGAGCGACAGGTACAGGCTTCCATTCCAGATCCTGCCACTATCCCCGCTGGCTGCCCGGAGGGCCGACTCTTTGTGCCATCGTCTCTTCGAACCATGGTGTTGAAGTGGGGGCACTCTTCCAGACTGGCCTGTCATCCAGGGGTTACAAGGACTGGTTTCCTCATTGCCCAGCGGTTCTGGTGGCCCTCGATGTCTTCTGACATACGTGCTTTTGTGTCAGCCTGTCGTGTTTGTGCTAGTGTCAAGACCCCAGGACTCCCCCTGCCGGGCTACTCCACCCTCTACCTGTGCCGTCTAGACCTTGGTCCCATGTTGCTATGGACTTCATCACCGGATTACCAGTTTCTCGAGGTAAAGCGGTTATCCTCACTATCATTGACGGTTTTTCTAAGTTAGCCCATGCCATACCCCTGCAGAGACTTCCTTCAGCCAAAGAACTAGCCACCCTGGTTTCACAGCACTTGTTTCGCCTTCATGGCCTTCCTCTGAGCATCACGTCGGACCGGGGCCCGCAATTCATTGCAGCCTTCTGGAAGGAGTTTTGCAACCTCCTCGGGATCAAGGTCAGTCTGAGTTCTGGTTTCCATCCTCAGACTAACGGCCAGGTAGAGAGGTATAATCAGGACCTGGAGACATCGCTGCGAGCCATGTGTGGAAAGAACCCCAAGACCTGGTCTTCACAGCTCCCATGGATTGAGTACGCCCATAACTCCCTGGTCAACTCTACTTGGTACTCTCCCTTTCAGGCTGCCTATGGCTTTCAGCCTCCCTTGTTCCCACACCAGTAGCAATTGGCGACCTCCTCGGGCCAGCGGCGTTTGTGAGACGATGTCATCGCACCTGGAGCAGGTTCCGGCTGGAGCTCCTACGGAACCAGGAACGTCTCGCTATGGTGGCTAACCGGCGACGGATTTCTGCTCCAGACTACAGGGTGGGAGACAAGGTGTGGCTGTCCACGTCGGATATCCCGCTGAAGGGTGGTTCCAGGAAGATGCAGCCCAGATTCATCGGCCCTTTTACCATCTCTCGTATCATCAACCCTGTGGCCGTGAGACTGGACCTGCCTCGCTCCATGAAGGTGCATCCGGTGTTCCACGTTAGTAAGCTAAAACCTGTTCGGAACTCTCCCCTGCAGCCGGATCCCAATCCCCCTCCTGCTCCACGGATGGTAGGCGGTGGCCCGGTCTACACTGTCCGGGAGATCCTCGCCTCCAGGAGGGTAGGTTGTGGCATCCAGTATCTGATCGACTGGAAGGGCTACGGTCCGGCAGATCGCCAGTGGGTGCCTGCACGCCACATCTGCGACCCCACGATGATCGCTCGCTTCCATCACCTCCATCCAGATCAGCCTCGTCGGGGTCCGTCTGGTAGCCGGACTTAGGGACGGGGGTTCTGTCAAGGAAAGCCTCCTGCTGCTCAGCTGCACTCCTCCTGGAGGTCCCTCCTCCCCTCCCTGCTCTCAGGTGTTCACAGCTGGTTCTCATGTACTCCTGATTTGTGCCCTTCTTAAGTTGCTCTGTACTTACTCTCTGTCATTGTCGCAGCTTTGTGGTTTACTGGCTTCTCTAGCTTTGCTCTTGGCATTAAAAGCCCTTTCGAGTTATTTAGTTTGTGTGTCTTTCCTGCACCTGGGTTCCTCCTTGGTTCCTCGTCACAGACTCACAAAGTGTTTCATAATGTTAAAACAATATAAAATCAGTATCAAGACCCAAATAAACACACACGGGCATATAAGTGAAACAAACAAACGCGCAGAAGTGAACACAAGTTAAAGTCAGCTAAAAGCTCTCAATAAAGTCTTAACTTGAGCTTTTTAAAACACTCGACTGAGTCAATCTGGCGCAGAGCCAGGGGGAGGTCGTTCCAAAGTAGGGGAGCGACTGCCAGTGTTGCCAGATGGAGTCACAGTTTTCCAGCCCAAAAGTCATCTGAAAACCGCCAGACCCCGCAAAAACCTGCCCAACGGGGGCTTTTTCACAGCTACCTGTCCAGTCTAATTGCACAATCATTTCTATCTATCTATTAGGGCTGCACGATATACGATATGAGGAAAACTTGCGATATGCGATACTAGTGATCAATATTGCGATAACGATGAATTTGCGGTAAATAAACAAATAGAAAAATAAACAAAAACATCATTCTCATTTCATTGCAACAGTTTGAAAAATTATACTCCAAATGACCCTCATCGACATGGGGGACAAACATCTAACATAATAGGCCTCCATCTGATTGGTCAACAATGGGAAGGCGTCCATCTGATTGGTCAAAGCATAAAGGGATTTATTTGATTCGTTAAATGTGTCAATCTGCCATAAGATTGTTTTAACACATTTTGGGTTTGCGATTTATTGCGATATTCGCTTTCTTTTGCGATATGCATATTGCGGAACTGGATATTGCGATGACGATAAATTTGCGGTATATTGTGCAGGCCTACTATCTATCTATCTATGATTGGGAGAAACAACAAAATACAGCTTTTGTAGATTTTTTTCCCCTTTTTCAAAATAAAACATTTCTCAAAATCAAAGATAGTTCAGAATATTAAAAAAAAAGGAGTACAGTATTGAATATTTCTTCAGCGGACCGGCCTTCTTCCATTCATTTTCTTAACCCGCTATAACCTATGTATAACCTCTTCCATCCTTGTGCTGCGCTTGCGTCAACGCGCCCCGACTACTACCGTGTCAACCTGCTTCTATGATGACCGTATTTAGCGCTCTCTGTGTTGGACACATGTAGCCTCGCAGAATTCTTAGATTTGGATTTGTGTGGAGACAGGACACCCAGGACCACAGTTTAACAGGGAGCACATAAAAAGTTTATTTGAGGGGGGCAATATTGGAGGAGTCTGTTGCTCTGTCCATCCGTTGGAGCCAGGAGCCTCTGTCTATAAATTAAAACAGAAAAAACCCAAGAGATCCATAAAAAGCCAAAACACCTGGCTCAATAAAAAACCCACTAAAACACACACAATTAGTAAAAACAATAAATAGCATGCAATTTGTTAAAATGTGGCTCTGGCGGCTATACAAAAAGTCTTTCTTGGGTTAAAAAACAGATAAAACAGCAGAGGGGTACTTAGCTTGAAGAGGGGCGGGTCACAACCACACCCCTCTACGTTCCAACGTCGCTTCCCCCTCTGAACGCTGTCTGGCTCCTGGCTCAACTGCTCCTCCGATGCCGGTCAGCACTCGTCCAT
The DNA here is from genome assembly GCA_037389245.1 of Oryzias sinensis. Lineage (NCBI taxonomy): Eukaryota > Metazoa > Chordata > Actinopteri > Beloniformes > Adrianichthyidae > Oryzias > Oryzias sinensis. The sequence continues at coordinate 27,027,789 of CM074505.1, read as the reverse complement.
CCACAGGGCGTCTCCTTCTGGACGTCTTCCAGCGCCACTCCACCCGGAGATGCCTCACTCCAAGCGCGGTATTGTGCTGTTGGCCCGGCGCTGCTCCGGTGGCTCCGCTCGTCCACGTAACCAACAGGTGGAAGCCGCACCCCCTGCCGGCTCCTCACTGTAGGGAGCTGCTGCTCTTGTGTTGTGTTGCTGCAGTCCAGAGCCTGCTCCTTTGGAGCGGCTCTTTGCGAGCCTCTCTCCAGAGTTGCTCCTTCAGAGCCTCCTTGCTCAGTCCCTCTTTTCTTCATGTCCTACTGTTTTTAAATGCAGTCTCATGGGCACGCCCCCAGTGCACACCTGTGTCCAATAATTAGGTGGCCCCTTCAGGGGCCTCAGGATAAAAAAAAACAAGCAACAAAAATAACATTTCGCCCCGTTACACACACTGGAGGAGCGCGGGGGAAAACAACTCTGAGCTAAAGACAATATGAACAGGTGAACAGGTAGAGAGGAAAAGCAGGTAGAGATGCGGGGGAGGGGCCTTGGCTTCAAACTGTCAGAGAGATGCAAACACGGGCGTCAGATTCAGACGCAGCTTTCACTGCGGGAGTTGAAGCAGAGATTTTCTCTGGGATGATTTTATGAACTCAAACATGGAAACATGATAATAAAATAATAAACCTGATCTCTCCACATTCTCCGTGTCTACCATGCATCGATACACACAGACATGCAGCGATCAGACCATAAAGTTAGCTCGTAGCTCCGCCCACACGCGACCGCGGTGTCAGCTTTAAAGAATGCAACTTCTAAGAGGAGGGGCGGGGCGGCAAACCCCCAACAACAGGTTAGATGACAGAACCCATTAAGCGTCTCTACCTGGTGCGTTCACGGAGCTTCAGAACATAAGACTTCAACAGCCACCCAGCCTAACGTAGTCCGCTATTATATATTCAGGGCTCCAGACTAACTTTTTTCACCAGGAGCACAGTGGCCCCTAACTGAAAATTTTAGGGGCGCAACCAGAAAATTTAGGGGCGCATACCGTAAATCAACATGCTAATCAAATCTACTCATTTCCACTGCATTACGAATAAATACTTTAATAATAGATGCAGAAATTACAATGTGCTGTTTCTAATTCAATGTCACATTTTATTCTTAAAACTTAAACTGACAGCACCATCACTCAAAATGACATTACAAATAGTAAAAAATTAGTAAAAAAAATGGATGGAAATTTATCTTTGTGACACCAAATAGGTGCAGCCAAGATGCACAATAAGCGTGTTCGAGATCACCCAGGTGGACTCAACGCTGCTCAGATCACCTGATGTGTGACGTATGTTTTGGTTTTTGCTCCAACATCAACTGTCAATCATCACAAAAATATCGCAAGAAAGGGGTGGGAGCAAGGGGCAAACCTACCTGGACACAGCTGAAAACTGAACTGACTGAAAGCTGCCCCAAAGACTACAAAACAATGCATTATGGGACATGTGTCCTGATGGTTTTTGTAGTTGAGTGATTAATTAAAATAATTTAAAATACCAATTCATTAAAAAAGGCTACATGCATTACAAAACATTAAAATAATCATAAAATAAATATATAATAACCCAGATCACACTAAGGGGAAGAGGAATATTAAAACTAAATTGAATGTTTAGGACAACTCCAACTTCCTGTTGTCCTTCAGTCTTGTTGCAGATTCGCCTTCATCTCACTTAAACACGTCTATCGTTGCATTTTCCCCACGTATTTCAGTGTGTCTAAAACTAATGTTTTTGCCCGCACGTGTTTAAAGTTCAAGCCCCGTTAGCTGTCACGCATGTAGGTGATGGACATTTATTCTCCTCAGCTGACCCGACTCCCGCGGGAGCGGAGTGCTGCCGTAACAGCGGTGCATAACCGTTTGATGCGCCGTCGTAACGGTAACCAAAACACTAAACCTTCCTCCGGGTCTGTGTGACCCAGAGAAAAGTTCAGCATGGACTGCATGTATTTAGAAAATTACGAGCGAATAGAACGTTCTAGAAAGGAAAGTAAGGAACCCCTTAATGTGGCCCGGGGAGGGGGCTGTCAGATGTCCTGCTTTCAAGCCCTGTCATTGTCCCGCCCCCCACAGGCATTTACCCCACTGTGATTGGCTGGTCATCTCCGTGCACGACAATGAAAAAGTGTCATTCATTAAAACTGGCGGGCTGCAGTAACATTAAATTTTCATATTAAGGCGGGGGTCGCAAAATATCATCTTGGGGGCCATAAATAGCCCGCGGACCGCGAGTTTGAGACCCCTGCTGTACACTCTGGCACTGGTACACTTGCCGCAGGTCGGAAGAACGAATAGTTCACTTACCCATAGCTCAGACGTACATATCAGGTTGTGATGATATTTGTCACCGTTTCCTTCCCACAGATGTTTGCGCGCGCGCGAATATCTCTAGGCCCCGCCCCCTCCACATATTTTAGCTACTTACAGTGACTTATTCTTCTCATACCCAGTGGCCGCCTCACAGACGAGCATCACGCGAGAGTGTGTGCTCGCGTTTCATGAGTATGTGCGCGAGTGTGTGTCTGCCTGCGTGCATGTGCGCTCGCGTCTCAGATCATTTCATTGATCATTGACGTGCCCCTTCCACATTTAATGTATAAAAAAATACGTAGTGTGGGGGAGGCAAATTTACTGGTCACACATGTGCGACTGGATGTAAAATTCAGTCGCACACTCTCAAATTTTGGTCGCAAAATGCGACCAATTGGTCGCAGTCTGGAGCCCTGATATTCATGAGGGGGAAAAACCCGCCGAACAGACCCTAAAACCGCCCAAATTATGCATACCCGCCCAAAGCCATTTTTACCCGCAAATTTAGAACCAAAACAGCCCAATCTGGCAACACTGGCGACTGCCTGAAAGGAGACGTCTCCCATAGTTTTAAAACGAGTTTTTGGAACAAAAAATATTTTTATCAGTGGACCTCAAAATAAAATTAAAATCTTAACATCTATTCTAAATGTAACAGGAAGCCAATATAGAGGTAAAAGCAGAGGGGTGGCATGAGTGGGCTTCTTGGTTCCAGTAAAAAACCTTGCAGCAGAATTCTGGACCAATTGGAGACGTTTCAGAGAATTTTTTGTTAAAACAAGTAAAAAGAGAATTGCAGTAGTCTAACCGAGAGGAGATAAAAGCATGGATGATCAACTCAAGGTCAGATATGATTAACATTGTCTTCTGTTTAGCCATTTCCCTCAGGTGATAAACAGTTTTTGCCCTAGAGCTTCGAGTGAGAGTCAAGAGACATAGCTTTGTCATACCAGACACCAAGATTCCTGAGACTGGGCTGGACAGAAAAGCTCAGTGAACCAAGGAGTCTTTTGATGGAGGGAATTTGTCATCAGGTGGCAAAAAGCATTGTCTCTGTCTTTTTAGGGTTCAGGAGTGAATGGTTTTCATTTAACCAAACTCTAAAGCTGGCGAAGCAGTCTAGTAGATACAAAATATTTCTGTAATTATTTTTTTTCCAAAGGACCAATAAAGTTAAATGTCATCAGCGTAAAGATGATAAGAAATACTCAAAAAAATTGGCTGATGAGTCTCCCAAGGGGAATCATGTAAGGAGTGAATAGACTGGGTCCCAATACTTGGGGAACACCACTAGACAGGATTTTTGCTTCTGAAGATACCATACCATTCTACCACTGAAATAGGAAACAAACCAGCTTAAGACGGAACCAGATAAAAAGCGTAGTCTTTATAAAGACGTTCGATCAGAATTTCATAATTTTACAGTATCAAATGCAAATTTCAGGTCTAAAAGAATGAGAACAGTGTTTTGACCAGAATCTGCCGCTATGAGCACATTGTTGGAAACTTTTTAAAAGAGATGTTTCTGTTGAGTGGTTCTTTTTAAAGCAGGATTGGAAAACATCACAAATATTGTTGTGTTCTAAGAATGAACGTAGTTGCTCTGCTTCAACCTTCTCCAAGACATTAGCAATAAAAAGAAGTTTCAAGTTAGGTTTTTCAAGCACATGATTTATTATAGCGTGCTTCAGAAAGGAAGGAACAGATCCAGACATTAAGGAGAGATTGATAAGGTTAACCACGGCAGCACCAGTACAATCAAACACTTTGAGAAAAATAGGAGTTGAAATTGTATCAAGAGGACAAGATGAGGGCTTGATCTTATTGAGCAGAGAAAAATTGGAGCTGAGAAAAAAATAGACTAAAGGCCCGTACACACCGGGACGAATTTCGGCTGCGATATTCCCCGACGTTCAACGCCTCGTGACTAAACAAAGAGCACCAATGTGAGTGTACACACCGACGCGAAAAACGCCACGCGTCAAAGCGTCATTTTTTAAAAAACGCCTCGGGTTCGTTTTTTTGGTTTGACGCGCCGCGTTGAAAACTATACGACCAATGAGAACGGCGCCGTGTCTGGAGCTTCTGAAGTTACAGTAAAACACAACTTGGGGGCGCTCAAAGATCAAACTGCCTTTCTGAGCACATATATCAGCGAAGAAAATAGACGGCAAGTAGCGTCTACACTGCCGCGAAGAAATAATGACGGACATTCTAAAATAAATACTTGCTCTCTTCTTTTGAGTGAAAAGCGACTTTAAGAAGCGTAAAGTTGCGCAGCGCCACCTTGTGTACAGGAGCATTTCTGTTTTACATTAAGGGTCATCTAATGTCAGGGAATGAAATTGCATGTTCACTTGGCTCATCGTCAGCGAAAATCGCCTGGGTGTGAACACAAAAAACGTGGCGAAAAACGCTGGCGAATATTCGTCCCGGTGTGTACGGGCCTTAAGTCTCTAAGAATTGAGGGGATGGTGGTGGCCGAGCACTGACTAAAGGAGGGATGTTATGTCCAACATCTGAAATCCTAGACAAGAAGGTCTGAAGAAAAGTGCTACAATCAGATTGGGAAAGATTGGGGGGTTGAGAGGAAGAGGGTGATGTAAGAATATTTAGGGTGTTAAGAAGAGTTTTGGTGTTTCTTTTGTTCATTGAAATAAGTTTGGGAAAAAATGTTGACCTCATGACATTTAGGGTGGAGACTAGCTCTTTATGTGCAGCCTGTGCACATACAGTTTTGTTGTTTTCCAAACACGTTCTATTTTATGGCAGTCTTCTGAATGAATGTCAGCATTTATCCAAGGAATTTTTTTGTTGGAAGCGACACTCTGTCTGACAGGAGTAATTGTGTTTAAAATAGTTTCACAGTGACTGTTAAATGATTGCATAAAATAATCCAGACCGTTAAAATGATTAAAAGAGTTTGTATCAAACAGATCTGTGAATCTATCCGATACATTCTGACTTGTTCGCCGCTGCATTGTAACAGGTGTGGGTGAAGGTGGGCCGGGGGAAAAATCACACTGAAGAAAATCCAGCAGGGACCACTGATGTGACTGTCTTTTACACTAAGCTGCTTAATATCTAGACCTAGGGAGACGACTACGTCCAGAGTGTGTCCTTTGTCATGGGTGGGAACAGAAACATGTTGAATCAAATTAAAAGACTTAGTTATAAATAATAATTCTGAAGCAGAGACACAGGAAGAGTCATCAATGTGGATATTAAAATCCCCCATTATGAGTACAGAGTTAAAGACCTGATTACAGGCTCCACGGAGTGATAGGAAGGAAAGAGGCATTTAAGCTCTTTGAATTCAGCCTTGGTGTGACCAGCAAAATGTATCAGATGGGCTTTTAAGCAGTTAATTTTACCACCTCGTCTTCCGCCGCGACGTTGGCGTCTTTTGTGGGGAAGGGGAAGGAGAGGTGACGGGCGGCGGAGAAACGCAGGAATTCCTTCTAGAAAAGGCAGCAGGGGTTTTTGACCACAAAAATGTTGTGAATCGAGACTTATGCTTGGGAAACCAAGATCCAGTAGCGATTTCCTATCAGCTGTCAAGCACACAGGTGACTAGAAAAGGGCATTTCTTAACAAAGAAAAGCCCTTCTCATTTCATGTTGTCAGCAATGGTTCCCCATGGAGAAGACATGTCTGAAAAATCTGAGAAAGGAAATGTTTCTTTGCACAAAAAAAGGCGAGGGCAACAAGCAGCAAAGCTTTACATATCAGTGAAAATACTACAGCAAAAGTGATCCAAAAATTTGAGACAGATGGAAGTGCAACCATCTTACAGAGATGTCCAGGCCACCCACGGAAGCTAACATTTGGACAGGAGCGCCTTCATAGGAGAAGGGTTGAAGAAAACTGCCATGAAAGTTCACTGCAGTTAGCTAGATGTAGTAGTTTTGTTGCAGGGTGTATTCATTTTTGCTTCAACCAACTGAAGTAAAACTGAAAATGATGTGATCTAAGTTAGATCATTTACCTTTACTTTAGGTTATGGTTAAAGAATTGATCAATAAAACATTGTAGAAAGTTTGGAAATGTTTCTTTTTGTTCTTTGAGCTACTGATTGAATTAGTTCTTTTTAAAGGGGTGTACTCATTTATGCTGAGCTCTGTACTTTATTTTGCGGCTTTTGGGAGTTTATTCTCATATTTGGAGCGACAGTTGCTCAGGCAGTTGAGCTGGTTGGCCATTAAACGAAGGGTTGCTGGTTCGTTCCCCACTCCACCCAGTCAACTGTTGTTGTTTTTGTGTCCGTGGGCAAGAGTGCCTTCACTGGTGTGTGAATGTGTATGAATCTCCTCCCGGTGATGGTCAGTGGCGCAAACTGGCAGCCACGCCCCTGTCAGTCTGCCCTAGGAGAGCAGTGGCTACAATAGTAGCTTACCATCACAAGTATGAATGAGAAGTGAATGAATAATGGACACACTGTAAATGATTTGAGCGTCTGGAAAAGCACAGATAAATCCAATCCATTATTACTATTGTTGTTTTCCACACATTTTACACAGAACAATAGATTTTGTATAAAAAAAGACTTCTGTTTGGTCAATTTAGAAAAATATTAATTTAGAAAAGTGACCATTATGGAATTATTAAATATGTCAAACTCCCACCAGCCTTAGAATGAAGTCACCATCCATCTTCTTTTTGCGCTGTGGTGCAGCGATAGTGCGGTAAACCCATGATCATAAGAATGCAGGTTCAATTCCCGCCTTGCACGCCCGTTTGTTAAGTGTCCTTGGGCAAGACACTGAACCCCACCTTGCCTCTGGTGGTAGGTAGGCGTCAGTGTCCGGCTGCGGGGACGCCTCGCCACCAGTGTGTGACTGGGTGAAGGGTCTGTGTCTGTAAGGCGCTTTGGGCATTGTAAGTAGAGTGATCCCTTGATTATCGTGGGGGTTACGTTCCAAATAGAAGCCGTGATAAGCAAAACCCGTGAAGTAGAAACCTTTTTTTTTTTTACAATTATTATACAATGAAATACACTATTATACATTGAAAAGAAAGAACAAACCATTTAACAGGCTAAATCAATTGCTTTTTTAACAAATAAAAGTACTTTAGAAACGTTTTTTCAACAAATAACTTCTGTAGTGTGCTGTCAAATAATAATTTTAATCATCGATAAGAACAGAAGCCTTTAAATTGCGGAGATTAGCCCCGCCCACCGCGACCCGAGTGGATTAAACGGAAGAAAATTTAAAATGATTATGAAAAAAATAAAAAAGTACAGTGGGACAGATAGAGACTCCGGTCTTCTTTTTCACTGCTCTTCATACTGAGCCGCTGCATCCTCTGCAGCGTTTTTTCCTTCTGAAGCCCGCGGTGCAGCTGCAGGTGTGTTTGTCCGGGAGAGGAACATAGTGATAGGCAGTTGTTGTCGCTCTTTTTTCTTCTTTGCTAAAGATCCTTATACAGCGACATGCCCCCATCGATTATGTTGGAGAACTGTAATGAACGGCTCATCAAAGGGTCCCATTCTTGAGCTACTCGCTGAGTGACTTTTTAGCCAATCAGAATGCAGAACACAATGCACAATCCAAATCCGTGAAGTAGCGAAACCGTGAAAAGTAAACCGTGATATAGCAAGGGATCACTGTATACGCTATTTACCATTTTTATGCTATTTGGGGCAAAATAGGGTTCCTAAGAAACAAATCAACGATGCCTGAAGTCGTGTCCCGACAGGGGAAACAAATTCTAGCAACAAGGCGATCCAATAATATAGAAGTCGTTATTTGGAGTCAGCTGTAGCCACGCCCCTCTGTCTCCAGCATTGAACTGATTGGTTCTGAAAAACCACATTCAGTCCTCTGCGTCACCATACTAGCTGTGACTTTGTGTTCATACAAATGTCTGTTAAACATGAATGGTTGTCCTTCCACAACTGAGAAAAGACAGCGTGAACGTTTCTGCTGCGCTGTGGCGGGAATATAAGTGCCCACTGATTTCCCCATCATGCCTTTGTTTACACTCTAGCTAGCCAACAACCCAGAACTAACATAAGCGGTGAAACAGCAGCAACATTGGAGCTGTATATTCCAGCCGCAGTTTGGATCCAGAGCAGCTCAGACGAGGAAAACAAAGACGTTCATGGATATTTGTCTGCATGTGAATGCAGTGAACAAACCTGCAATGTGTAGCTGAAGCTGCGGGTTCCAGCTGATATCCAGCAGTCTGCGCTGACGACAGAGCTCCTCCTCGTTCTGGACGATGGTTCCTTCAGCAGCAGAAAGTTGTTCTCTGACAGAACCTTCCTGAGGTTCTGAAGACATGGTTCCTGCTCCGATCTTCAGCTCCAACTCCCACAAACACCGCCGTCCTCTTACTGCAGCTCCGATCGATCATCTGCTAGTCTCACAATCACAGCAATCCACGTTGTCTTTCCGTTCAACACTTCTTCACTCATTTACGACACTTTGGAAAATGCTGAGAGTTCCCACACGAACCACGTATCGTCCTTTCTGTCCAAAAAACCTCACAAACGTCCCAACAAAACACCACCGACCTCTACACACAAGCTAATGCTGCTAGCCTGCTAACAAGCTAACGCTGCTAGCGCCTCGTGCTGTTCTTCTTCTTTGTTTAGCTAACACCCCCATGGTGAATTAGCGCCACCAGCTGGCCTGGAGTAAATCTACACACGTCAGTCAGTATCTTCCCAGTATTTCTGTCTTTCACAGAAATTCAAGCGAATACAGATTTGTGACTTGAATCATTCCTATAATATTGTATACTGTTTTTTGCAATGCTTTGCTGTGTCTGCAGTATCTGAATCACAAGAAACTTTATTTGAATATATGCTAAAATACAAAAAATTTAAAATATATGAAGGGTTAAAAGAAACTTCAGGTATGTAAAAATAATTTTTAGAAACTGTATGACATAATTACACTGAAACTAACAACAATGTTCAAATTTGACTAAAAAAATGCACGGAAAGCTGAAGAGCTTTAAACACATTTTATTTTAAGTATTCTTTAATTATACTAATGTACCAAGAAAACACAAAAATGAACAAAAAAGAGAATAAAATTAACCTCAAAGCAAAGAATTCTAGTAATCGCCTTTAGAGAAATAAATAACAATATTCAACTTTAGTTAAAAATTAAAAACGCAATAATTGTGAAGTCATCCTAAAAATTAAATAGCAAATTTTCATAAATGATTTAATAAAAAATATATAAAAAAGCATAACAGTATGTTGAAACATAACAAAAGCAAAGAATCAAAAATCAAATTTTAATATGATGTCAAGTTTCTCCTCGTTTATGCACTTCCGAAACACAGCCAGCAGGTGTCTCCCATCTTCCTTATTCTAACTCTATATGGAGCAGCAGGAGGAGGTTCTTCACTGAAGGAGAGCAGCTTGTCAGTGCTTTGCTGATTGGCTAGTTGGATGTGTTCTTTGATGAGCTTTTCAATCTGACGTCTGCTTGGAGGACTGAAGGAAGGAGGAATTCAAAGTTAGACTAAAAAAACATTCCTCTTTGGACAGGCTTGTTGTCAGACTAGCTAGTAATCAGAGAATATTTACCTTACTGTTAGCATGTTTGAAATAAACTTAAAACACAATTAGCTGTTAGTAGGCTGCTCCAGATCCTGCCTGCAGCTTAACCCATCTTTAATATGACCCGACCTGACTCCTGCACCACACACACTTCAAGGGACGATCTGACCCCATTGTAACCACAAGAATTTTTTTAAGGGACCTCCAGATCCCGCCTGCACTACAACCTATCCACAACCGTATCCAAAGACAAACTGACAGACTATAGAAATAAAATCTAATAATGAAATTGAATGACAGGGACAGAAATGTGACTCAGGTGGTTGAAAGTCTGAGGCATCTGCAGGTATGAGGTGGGGAACAGAATCGTAAAACACTCAGATCTGAAGATTCTCCAAATGAACATCTTCATCTTTTTCCCCTTTTCCAGCCTTTCTTGAATCTCCTGACCTCAGATGACCTCTGCTTTTACTCTCTGCTAGAATAAAGCAGATCAATGACTGCTGATTCTAGGTTCGTTACAAATAGACTCATCTTTGTTTGACCCAGTTTTTCTCTTTTTCTAAATTTCCTGAAATTATCAAAGTGTCAAATTAACCCTTGTGCTATCCTAGGCACTTTACCATTGGGATTGGGTTATCTAGACCCACTAGACCAAAGGTGTCAAACATACGGCCCGCGGACCATATCCGGCCCGCCAGGTGGTTTACTCCGGCCCAGACATGAAGAGTAAAAATCATAAGGATGATTAAAAAAGAAAGCACGTTTCTAGTCCATTCCTGTGGCGAGTTATGATTTTTTAAAGAAATAACCAAAATGTGCAATTCTGCCACTAGGGGGAGCAAAGGGAAGGAAAAACAGTTGAAACAGCATATCTCTGCACGTGTCAAAAGCGAAACATAACAGCTCTGTGTCTGGGTAAGATGCCCTTTGGTTCCCTATGAGCCTTTCCGCTGTTATCTTGCTATAAGGATGATCATTAGCGACACCTTAATGACCAAAATGTTTTCAAACGTGAAGTGGAGTGAAGAGCCTTCCAGGAAAAATGTACAGAGTTTTTTCTTTCTTTCACGAAGCTGAATGCAAAACCCAAATGCTTTGTATGTCATCAACATCGCAGTGTTCAAAGGATATAACATTCAGCACCACTAAGGCCGCATTTACACTGCAGGTCTTGATGCTCATATCCGATTTTCTGACTATATCCGATTTTTTTGACGACCCGCTTAGATCATCTTTTAAAAGTGACCCATATCTGATTTTTGCATTTACACTATACAATGCTGAAACTATCAAACCTAGACGTTCTGAGGACCTTCGATCTTTTGTGTGACTGTGGTTGTCATGGAGGCAAGGCGGCGACGGAAGGAGGCGTTGCCTTGGGCGCTCCAGAGGGGACGCATGGGGGAGTAAAAATGAGGGCTGGTCGGCCTGCTTATGTGCTCTCTCTGAGTTTTGAATGAGGAAGTGTTTGCAGACGTGCTGTAACAGTTTGATCCAAGTGTTGAACCTTTCCTGCGCGATGACTTCTCTTTTCCGACCGTGGTCAGAAACACACCGGAGATTTCCTCGGGGTTCTCTTTTCCGTTCTGAACCCTCAGCCTCCAGAGTGGGCTAAGAAAGAACAGTCCCCCGCTCCGCACTCACACTCACTCTCTCTCCTTACACACACACACACGCAAGCACGCACGCGCGCGCTCACACACACAAACACACGGTCCCCATCACACACGCCCCCCAAAGAAATAAACAGCTTCTAGCCTGTTCCATAGCAACAGTGTCCCGCTTGATTAGTTACCGTTTGCGTCCGGACCGGGACCGGACCGGACATAACAGCGGTTTCCGACTACGGTCTGAAGCCTGAGGCTGAAAGGTAACACGCTGACAGCAAAATCAGCGCACAAAAAGCACCTTAATAAGTCATGTGATCTCAGTTGGTGGTGTCCTGAGTTGACGTCACTGACGTACGACTCGCATTTACTGGGGCATATCCGATTTGTCTGCTTACATGGCACACGCAAATGCACGTATCCGATTCGTTTCCGATTTGTTTCCACATATGAGAGAGGCCTGTATCCGATCTGAGAAAAACGGAATCCATGTGGTTTTGTCCTGCTTACACGTTCACCGGTCATATCCGATCTGTGCCAAATGAGAGGAAAAAATTGGAATTGGGTCACATGAACCATGCAGTGTAAAGGCGGCCTAAGAGACTCGCCATAAAGAAAAGTTTCTGGATTGCTTCAGTGTCAGATGTAAAATATTCAGTCTGTATTAGATGTAAAATATTCAGTCTGTATTAATTTGAATAGACCAATTTATCTTTAATTGAAATTCATTTTATTTGAGATCCATTTGCCCTAACTGATTAGGCTACTATGTTGGTTGAGGCATTTTTTCCAACTGAGTAAAAAACTAAAACAAAGCTGTTATTTTGCTTTTATCAGAGATCAGACGGGTTAAATGTGGCCCCCGAACCAAAATGAGTTTGACACCCCTGCACTAGACAGTGCTCTGAACCTTTTTTCTTCAATGATTTGTGATCTTCACTGGTGTCCATGGATTACATGAAATCTTTCCACCTTTATCCACCTTTGTCATGGTAGGGAGAACACGTCAATGTAATGGTGGGGTCATCTAAGATAGCTCAAGGGTTAAAGTGTTTTTCTTCTCCTCACATCTTTCTTCACTGTAGAATCTGTTCGAGTTATGATATCTCTGGTATCTCTGACAGATCTGGAAGATCCACATTCTTTCAGTTTGATGTTTTCTTTGTGATCCAATCTCTGTTTGTTCTGACTTGTTGACACTCTGACTTCAATCTTCTTCTTTCTTAGCTTTGGCTGGGGGGTGGTAATGACAATTTTAATCAGACATTCCTCTGAAAATCCAAAAGAATCTAATGTCAAACTAAAAACTCTGCATTAACTGAGCCATTTGTTCTTCAGTCATTTTCCTTCCGTTTAGGATCTTGTGGATTTCAAACGTTGTGGAGCTGCATGTGAACAAACTCTCTGTTCCTCTGAATCTGACTGATCAGTCTCATTTACAGGAACTGGAGGAGCTGGTTCCAACCTTTTCAGCTTGATTGAGTCACGTGACCAACAACGGCCGTGGTCGACAGTTGATTGTAACATTGCAGGTTCAATTCCCGCTTTGCACGCCCATAAGTCAAAGTGTCCTTGGGCAAGACACTGACCCCTACCTTGCCTCTGGTGGGAGGTTGGCACCAGTTTTCAGCAGTGGAGCCGTGTGTGTGATTGGGTGAATGGGTCTGAGACTGGAAAGCGTTTTGGGCCTTGAAGAAGCTATATAAGTGTACGCCATTTACCAACTCTGCACAGGTAGACAGCTTGCATCCATGTTCTTAACCTGCTGGGGCCACAGAGTTGCCTAAGCTCATCCCGGCTGGTGTTGGCGAAGGAGGGATGCTTCCTGGACGGGTCACCAGCCTGCGGTCGCTCTGCCAGATCCCAGCATTGTAGCTCGCTGTGCCCGGTGGTGGAGCACGTTTGCTAGCTATGCTGGCACCCGGGCTGGACGCAGACAGCAGACAGAACGCTGCTGCGGGATGAAAAGACAGCCAACTCAGGCTTCCTAAATCTGATATTTTTCTTATTTTCATCAAGACAATTATAAAAAGATCCTCTAGTTTGATTCTTGTTTTTATTTTTCCCTCCTGAACTAATGCGGGTCACGGAGACACAGAAGTAGCAGCAGAAAGATCTTTTTGCAGCAGGAATGGAGATAATACCAGGAGAGACTGAATGATCTCATAAACGTGAATCCTGATGCTTTTGTGGAAATTTTAAAAATAAAACAAAACCTGAGTATTCCATGCATTATAATGAGATAAACACTGACAGAAATGTGAATTAATCTGCTGTAAATTAAACTGTAAAGAAATTTGGGTCTTCTAAGAAGGTAGTAAAGCGCTATGTAGGCAAACGCCATTTACCATTTGTTCTTGTGTTCAGTGTGTGCGTGGTCATGGGCTTCACGTGTCAATGGATGGAGGAGGAGGGGTTGGTTTTATTTTAACTTAATTTTGTCCGCTTTTAACTGTAAAGCGCTTTGCGCTGCTTGTCATGAAAAACCCTTTTTATAAATAAACTTGATTAGATCTTTCATGTTGAAGCTGTAAACACAGGAAGTCCCTGTTTTAATGGGTTCGAGTGGTGACGGTTGTTGTCATGTTGTGTTTTTGTTGAGTGTTGTTGTGGGTCTTAGCATTCAGACAAACAGAACATTTGCAGACGACACTCATTTCTTCACGACACGGAAGGAGATTTGCAGGAGAAGACAGCAGGTGTGTGACGTGGTGATAGTTCAGCTGCAGTTTGATGAAGAATGTTAGTGTTTCCATTTCCTGTGGTTTAAATAATATTATTTTTTATCTTCTGATTTTTTGGTTTTATTCACATTCTCCTGTTTTTTTTAATCTTCTCTTTATCACATGCAGATTCCTGACGTGTCTCTACTTTGTTAATAAAGAAGAACACCGTTGGACCATTTCCTATAAAGCAGAGACTGGTGTCTGATTTCAGGGAGGAGCTAACACAAAAACACCTGAATAGCCTGAATAACAGGTGGAGCTCTGCTATTTAGAATAAGGATAGTAAAACTTTGGGAGTTTTCTTCCATGTTAGCAGACGAAGCAGGCTCCAACTTTCCTCTTCACAGTGAGTCTTTGTGTTTTATTTCCTTTTGAAAACTCATCTAAAATTATACAAAATATAAAAAAAACTGATCTTCTAAGACAAAGTGTCTTAGAGAAATAAATATTTCAACCTCAGCAATTGAAGAAAATCAACAGGAAGAAAAGTTGTTTCAGCGAAGGCGATGGGTTCTTGGTTAGACCTGGCTGCCTCGGTCACAGCTGGGCCACCAGAAGTCCCTCAGTGTCTCATCAAAGGTTGAGAGTGTGGAATTGTTGGATCCACAGCTCCTCTGGAAAAATAAATTTTTCCCAAAATGGCTTCATCCGTGGCCCTTCCCATGCTAAGGCCGGTTTAGACTTCAATGCGACCGGTCGTATCCACAAAGGCGCGTTCAGTTCACACTGATGTTGTTTGGTTTTGCCTGAGACTGTCCACAAGACCTGCTATGAAATTCTGAGCGGCGTTTCTAATTTTCAAACAAATTATTCGTCTCCAGGGTTTATTTATAACATAACTGACATCCTTGCTGCGTCTGTGAACGCGCTGAAGAAGAGGAGGGGGTGTTCCTCTACCGAGCAGACCTGGCCAACCTGCTGAACCACCTCACCTGAGCCTAAGGAACCCATGAGTACCAATGAATAACACGGCAAAGTGTTAGTAGCCAGTTACATTGATATGAAGTGCAAATAGCCATTACATTCTTTTAAAAGTCATCATAACATGCAGATCAAGTGACAAAAACAAATTCAAGTTCTGTTATTAGAGAAAATATCAAATATTAATTAATTATTTTGATTTATTTCCAGTTGTCTATTGTTGTGCCAATAGTCCTCTCTAAATTGAGCTCCATACCTGGAATTAAATAAATGAAACCATATGAAACAAATATATACAATTGAGCAAATCAACCAAATTCCGGGAACTCGACCGTCCAAAACACAGTTGTCATGGTTATTATGCCGATTTATTAAAATTCAGGAGAACTCGATCCATCCAACACCATTGACGGTTTCTAAATCGCCTGTCCCAGAAGTGCGCCAGCTGGAGTCCCCGACTGGTTCATCATCCAGCACCCTCACAAGAGGTCCGATTTTGTCACCGTGGCGCACCGCTCAAATGGCGCCGCAGGACTTCTGTACCACTGACTTAACATTGAAACTGGCCGCCTCTGCCACGCCAATCGTGTTAGATGGTAACCCAGCTGCATGGAAACGCCGCTGCTGTCAGCATTTTCCTGAGCTGCATGTGAACAAACTCTCTGTTCCTCTGAGTCTGACTGATGATCAGAAGGAGCTGTTTCCAGGAAATAGTCAGGCCCCTCCCCTCAGCTCCATCAGGAGTTTCAGTGTCAGTTGATGACAGCTGAGGAAGAGTTCATGCATGTCTGGAAGGAGGAAATGACTGAAATCTGAGGAGCAGATGGTGAACTGAGCGCCCAACAGCTGCACATTTTTCAGAAACTAAATCACCTTCAGAAAGCTTTATAAACAGGAGGTCACATGACCTCACCTTTCTCCAGCTCTTCTACAGTCACTGAGATCAACTGTCAGTATGAGAGCTTGAAGCCCCGCCCCTCCTAAGCTGATGTCAGGTTTCTTGTTGAACCTGTTCTCTGCCTTTAGTTCAGGAAATCTCAGATCTGATTCTCAGATTTTGTTTGAAGGTTCCTCTAAAGCAGGGATGGGCAAACTGCGGGTCTGCGGCTGGATCCGGCGCGCCTCCGTGTTTGGTTTGGCCCACTGGAACAATATCACCCTCTAAAATCTCTGGGTCGAACAGAACAGAAGACAGTCTTTCCTTCTACGTCACAGTTCATCTTTTCCGGTTTAGCTCATTCTTTTAGAGCAATTATGTTGCTGTTTTTAGAACAGTGCACTCTGTTCTGTGTCCTGATTGGCTGGATACCTTGTCAATCAATCTCCTCTGTGCCGTGCACCTGATCTCCAAATCTTTGATCATGATCAATTTCTAGGAAGGTTTAAGAAATTAAACAAGAGAGAAAGGTGAAAATGTTCATGTTTGTCTGAGAAAAGTGTATTTAGGCAGTGAGGAGTATTACTGCCATAAACATCTGTACTGAGCTTGATTTGTTGACGCCATGGGCCAAACAGAAGCGATCCAATGCAAAGAATTGCAATAGTTTCCACATCGTCTGTTTCTTTTCGACAACTTCAGGAGAGCCTTGATGTTCACCAGAACACCACTTCACCTTTTTCTCGCCTCCCGACCCTCTCCTACGTGGACAGTCGAACGGTGTATGTCCAAGAACGATGATGAATCCAACGTCTTAAACCCTCAAATCAAGTCAGAAATCTAGGGGTAATCATGGACTCTGACCTGAACTTTAACAGCCATATCAAGTCAGTAACACCAGCAGCATTTATCATCTGAAACACACAAAATCAAAAACATAGTGTCGTGCCAGACCTGGAGATACTTATTCATGCATTTGTCTCCAGTAGGTTAGACTACTGTAACGCCTGCTCAATCGCCTTCTCCAACCAGCTGTAAAACAGCTTCAGCAAAGATCCAGAATGCTGCTCGAAGTCCTGACCAGAACCAGGAAGTATGATCACATTAATCCTGTGCTTAGGTCTCTGCACTGGCTCTGCACCCTGTAAAATAATAGACTTCAAAGCAGCTTTGTCTTCCAAGGCCGAAAGCACCAAAGTACATCTCTGACATGTTAGTGCCATATGAACCATCTCGTACTCTGAGGACCTCAGGGGCCGGCCTCCTGTTGATTCCCAGAGTCAGAACTAAACAAGGAATCAGCGTCACACTCCTGCTGCAAAATCTGAACAGCCTCCCTGCATGCAAGACAGGCCTCTACTGTGTTCATGTTCAAATCTAGACTTAAAACATTTCTGCTTAGCCGTGTATATGACTGAAAGCGGTCCATCTGCACTTTTCTTTCCTTCCTTCCTTTCTTTTTAAATCAATTTTCAATTTTGTCTTTTTTAAAAGTAAATTTTACGTTGATTATTTCTATGATTTATTGTATTTTAATTTACTTCTTTTTTCGTTTTGTACACCTGAATTACTTTGTGTACGCACTAGTTATGCAACAACTTGTTTTGCCTTGTAATTCCATTTTTAACATAGACTCATGATGTTTTCTCATATGTGCTTTGAGATCGCAGAACAAGATACAGCTAATTAAAATTGATAAAACGACAATCAAACTAAGGACATGCTTTGAAAGCAGCGGAACCGTCATCTCGCAAACACAGTGATACAGGTGGAGAATTGCTCGCACGTTTTTCCTTTCTCAGCTCCATACCAATGAATGAAAGACTTGGTTTGATAGAATTCCACACAAACCACAATCACCAGTTTCTTCTTCATGATCAATTTTTAAATGGTTGGCACTTCCATTTAATTTAAGGGAACGCCATCTACATGTCAATACCAAATCCAGGTCCCTGATTGGTCAAATTTCAACTGGTTTACCTTTCAAAGCGTGTTCAATGACCGCCCGCTTTAGATAGTGCCCAAAAATTGACTTAAAATGAGATGAGTTTTGAACACAGAAGCTCAAAATGCTTTTATATAGATTCATTGAAGACGCTGCCCAAAGGTGTGTTTCTTTTGAGCCTGAACCGCAACATATCAGGTCTGCTTCGCAGCTTCTCCATCAGTGGTCCATAGCTCTTTCATCAAATCAACACTAATCCAGATCTGCTCAGGCTGCAGCTCTCTGCTCGCTTTCTCACATCTGAGTCAGAGGAAGAATTCATGTCTTTCTTTCTTTTCTCCTCGTTCTTTGATTTCTGTCTGTTTTTCTTGATGCTTCATGTTTCCTGAATTGTAGAAACAGGAAGTTTGTTATTTTTGCCGAAGTGATCGAATGGAATGTTGCTGCTGCAGCTCCATGTCTCCACCTGCGGAGGGAGCAGAAGTGCAGCAGCTGATGGCAGCTTCCTCGCCTCCCCACTGCTGCTCCGGACTGCATTCACCTGAACCTGAGAGAAACATACACAGAAGAGCCAATCAGTGGAGGAGCAGCTGATCTGTTGGGTAAAGGAGGATCACAGCTGATGATGAGGAGTGGTTTCTCTACAGGTGAAGGTGGAAGGTGTGTGAGCGATGTGATCCAGTGAATCCAGCAGCATGGATCAGTGGGAGGAACCACAGGAGGGAGCCCCTCCCTCTAAAAGCAGAGATGGTAACCATGACAACCAGATCAAAGCTCAGAGGTGATATGAACATCTCCAACTGTTCATGATCTTCTCATGCTTTTTCCAGACAGGACTCACACCAGCAACCTTCATTTCTTCACAGGAAATAACCTGGACCTGATCTGATCCAGCTGGGGTCCAACAGGATATGATATGTCAAGGGATTTACCAATAAACTTAAAAGCATAACTGTTCAGGAGTAGAACAGTGAGTGTTTGCCAGAAAGCTTTTTGGGAGGCTGATTCTAGTTCAGATGATCAACAGTTTTCAGATGAAGGACTTGAGGTCTGGTCTGATCTCTCTTCTGATCAGACTCACTTGGAGCATCATGTGTGTGATGAGATCTTTTCAGTTGAGTCTTCTGAGAGACATCAGAGATGTTGGAGAAGAAAACATGTTGACTGCTGACTCTGACTGACAGCAGCTCCAGCTCCAATGAGAAGAATCACTGCAGACCTTAGGATTCAGATTTTCATGCTTTCCAAACATCATTGTTCTACTTTGACTTTCTGCTATCAGAATTTCTTAAGCATTTTTACATGTGTGGAGAATTGGAATCAGCTTTTCTAGAAAAAAAAGTCTGGATTGACTAATAGCAAAATGCTGAAACTTTTTCCTCCAACTGAAACTGTTGATCCAAACATGTCATGTTATTCCAGACTAAACAGCTCAGTCTGTGTTCATGTCAAAGTCCATCAGCTGTTCATGAAGAAGCAGATCCTCCAACACTCTGATGGTTTTGTGTTTGCAGAGGTCAACAGGTCACAGAGTTCAGTCTGGTGCCTCCAGCTGTGGCTCCATGAAAAGTGACTCCTGTCCAAAGATAGATCCTCATGCCAGAATCCGAACCAGGACTCGACTCACAGTAAGCAGCAGTTTCTAGTGAACAAAGCAGAAAGTTCAGCTCAGCAGGAACAACAATGTTCTCATCAAGAACATCAGCTGATCCATCCAGGAAGGGCCAACCATCTGCTGTGAGCTTTAGGTCTGAGAGGAAAGAAAAGAGTTGACAATCCTTTTTTGAGGACACAAAGCCTGGCCTGTGATGATGAAGCAAACAGCTGAACTTTTCGACCTTCAGTCCGACATGAGCCTGTAAACACAGCTAACGATCATTTAGACCTTCAGATGGACTAGACTGCTCTCTGAGTTAACTCTTGTAAAGACATTTGCTGACATTCAGTACAGTTCGACTAGCCAAGAACTGTTTATTTGAATGAGATCGCCTTCTCTTAAAACAGAAGTTGCAATGTTTATGTTCAAATGTTCTTAATCTGATCAAAGATACGATTAGAATTGAACTGTCCTTGGGCCCTGAAACATTTGATCAGATTATAACAATGTTTTGCATTCATCACATGTTCGACAAGAATAAACTATCTTACACGGCAGAACCATCACCGTAACAATAGAAATGGTCTTCACATAGATGTAGTAGAGCTTGGTCATGGCAAAAAATATTATCATGAAAGCAAAGACATATTATTACATATTATTATTATATACTTCGGCAGTGACTAACGACACAACTTCTTCTAAATATGTGCTGCCAATGCCAACCTCTTTTCTTGCCCACACAGACCCGAAGGAAGGGTTAGTCTTGGACACATTTAAAATACATGCCGATAGCAATCTGACATCATTTTTGTTTGGATACAGATAAGAACTTTTTAAATTTGTTTCTCCTTAGTGTCCACAGAGAGAAGAAGAGGAGCGGACCCCAGTCTGCAGAAAGACCCAGGAGCTGGTGAGTCAGAGCCCGATCATCTGCGATGGATTCTTCTGGAAACATGTGGAACACTCATGAAGGAGCTTTTCTTCTCTGCTCTTTCAGCAGATGTTATTCCTGCGTGGAGATGCTTGAGAACATCAGATCAGGGTCTGAGGAGCAGAAGTGAACATGTGGCTGAAGGAACTAGAAGAACAGGAAGAGAAATGCCCTCAACAGGGTCTACACTCGAGCTCTACATCACAGAGGAACTGAGACCAGAGAGGCTCACACCCAACATGAGGTGATGCAGCTGGAGACAACCACCAAGACCAACCAGCTCCATGACACTGCAATCAAGAACCCAGACATCTTCAAAGTCTTCCTGACCAAACACACCATCAGAGTGGTTCTGACCAGCGGAGTTGCTGGAGCTGGAAAAAGCTTCTCAGTGCAGAAGTTCACTCTGGACTGGGCCGAGGGCTTGGAGAACCAAGACATCAGTGCTGTGGTTCCTCTGTCCTTCAGGGAGATGAACTTGATCAGAGATGAGCAGCACAGTCTTCTCACTCTGATCCAGCTGTTCCATCCAACACTCCAGAAGATCCCAGCAGAACAGCTGTCTGTCTGCAAACTTCTGTTCATCTTTGATGGTCTGGACGAAAGCAGACTTTCTCTGGACTTCAACAACAGTCCGGTGGTGTCTGATGTCACACACAAGTCCTCAGTCAACGTGCTGCTCACTAACCTCATCCAGGGACGTCTGCTGCCCTCAGCTCTGGTCTGGATCACTTCCAGACCTGCAGCAGCCAATCAGATCCCTCCTTCATGTGTGGACAGACTGACAGAAGTACGAGGCTTCAATGATGCTCAGAAGGAGGAGTACTTCAGGAGGAGGTTCCCAGATGGAGAGCTGTCCAGCAGAATCATCTCCCACATCAAGGGCTCCATGTCCCTCTACATCATGTGTGAAGTTCCAGTCTTCTGCTGGATCACTGCTGTGGTTCTGGAGAACCTGCTGACCAAAGAGCAGAGAGGAGAGCTGCCCACCACCCTGACTGACATGTACTCCCACTTCCTGATGGTCCAGACAAAGAGGAAGAGGAACAAGTACCAGCAGGAACATCAGACAAGTCCACAAGAGCTGACAGAGACTGACAGGGAAGTTCTTCTGAAGCTGGGGAGGCTGGCATTTGAACATCTGGAGAAAGGAAACATCATGTTCTACCAAGAAGACCTGCAGCAGTGTGGTCTGGATGTCACAGAGGCCCCAGTGTACTCTGAGATTTGTACTGAGATCTTCAGAAGAGAGTGTGAGATCTTCCAGAAACCGGTCTACAGCTTTGTTCATCTGAGCGCTCAGGAGTTTCTGGCTGCAGTCTACATGTTCCATCGTTACTCCCACGGGAAGGTAGAGGTCATTGAGGACTTCCTGAAGAAGAAATTGATGAACTCATCCATGGATGAGTTTCTGAGCAGAGTCATGGAGAAATCACTGCAGAGTAAAACTGGACACTCCGGGACTCCGCTGGTTCGCTTTCCTTCATGGTCTCTCTGTGGAGACTAATCAGACACTCTTGGAGGCCTAATGGATCACAGAGAAGAATCCAGGAACCATCCAAAGAGCCATCAACAAATCTGAAGGAGACGTCAACAATATAGGAGTCTCTTCTGACAGAAGCATCAACATCTATCACTGTCTTGATGGGAGATGAAGGACCCTCTCAGTTCATCAGAGATCCAAGAGTTCCTAGTCAGAGAACAAATCAAAGAAGGAACTCTCAGAGATCCACTGCTCAGCTCTGGCCTACACTCTGCAGATGCCAGAGGAGGTTCTGGATGAGCTGGACCTGATCCAGTACAAGACATCAGATGAGGGTAAACGGAGACTGATCCCAGCTGTGAGGGAAGTGCAGTAGAGTTTAGTGAGTCCAGAGAAGTGATTGTGATGATAAATCAGATCAGTGTTTAGATTGATTTACAAAAGAATAAAAAGGTTTGAAAATTACTACAAATAAAAACATGAAGGAAGAAAATCAATTTGTTTTAACACTCATATGATCTTTTAACTTAAAGACAGCAAGGTCATATTTGTCCAAATTAAATCCAATCCAGAACCTCTGGTGCCGTTTGAACCTAAAGCAGATGGTCCAGAAAGGATGTCTTCATTTCTACAATGCTGGGGTCATTCTAGCTACATTTCTACAATGCCCTTTCTTCAGTTCATCATCTTTCTAGAGAAACTATTGGATCTGTGGAGTGAAACAGTTTGATGACTTAAAGAAGAAAACTGAAGCAGAAACGTGATTTCTAGTTATTCTATTTAAGACACGGTTGTGTTCATACCGTATGTTCATTTAATTATAGGGCGACCGGTTATAGGCGCACTTCAGTAATGAGTAATCTTTCGGTATTTGGTACTTACAATACGCACTATGTTAAGGCACAATGACACAACTAAAGGAAAAACACCCATTTGCTTGTAGATTCTATTTTTGGTGCCATTCAAATAGTTTATAAAAAGATAACTACTGATTTGATCGGATTAAAGATAAAACAAAATTTATTTCTAACAATATTTCTAAAACATAGTAAAACAAAAAGCAAAACGAACGTCCGGGTTCTCAAAAGTTTCCAGAGCTGGCAAAGCGCCAAGTTAACAGCGTCTTAACTTACAGCCCATGAGTACGCGAATCCTCTGCGTCCAGCTGCTTAACTTCCGTGATTCAGCCCCTCCTCCGGAAAACATGGCTGCCAACCTCCTTCGACTGGATTGGCAGGCAGAAAGCTCGCCACTTCTCAGTCCATATTTGGAATCACAGCCTCCATTTCCCCCGCCTCCAAATGTCCGTGAGTCACTTCACAGACAGACATGGTCCGCCACTAAATGAACTTCGCGGCGGTCCATCATAATCTGTAGACCTTCAACGCAAGGCAGTCGGTCTCAACGCTTTGTTCTCCACATGTGAGTTAGCCCAGATGTTCTAATACATTGAATCAGAAATGTTGCAGATTAATTTATGGTCTTTGACACTATCACAGCTAAGACTTCCAAAATGGCCTCAGAACATCAAAGTTCCTGTTTCTGCAGGGGTGGAGCTTGCAGGCTGCAGTCATGAACTTTACATATGTGCAATGGGCAGGATGTCCTTCAAAGTTCTAAGGACGAACAAATACACACTAAACCCAAAGATAAGTCAATGAAATAAAGCAAGACAAAAACCTAATAAAATGAGGACCAGAAAATGTAAATTCTTCGCAACATACCTGTAAAATATGCATGCCAGCTGCTTGAACTCCTTCCTGCCATGATGCTCCTGACCGTGGGGAGATCCTTTCAGGCTGACGGCGGATCTTCCTTCAAGGTTCAATTCCCTGTTTTGACCCTCGGAGCCTCCAGAGCGGTTTAATAATAGAAACAGTATCTTTTGGGAGGAAAACCCTTTTTTTAAAATTACTGTTCTCTCAATATAACACAAACTGAATGTGCGCTCACACACTACTTGGTTGGAGTGTCTGCCCTCCCTTTACAAACAGAGGAGTACGCACGCAAGGAACTCAGCGCACACATTTCATCACACACAATGCTTCAGCACACACACTCATTGTGGAAAAGCAGGTAGAAAACTGAGTTTGTTCTCAGGCCGACTTCTTCTACTCCTCCGCTGAAGTCCCACAAATACACATTAGGCGCATCACTACAGGGCGCCCCCAGAGTTTGGAGAAAATGTAAGACTTTAAGTGGGGCTTATAGTTATGAAAAATACGGTACCTGACATGTTTGGATGGACATCTTTGTCACAGTCGAGGAGGACTTCCACTTGAATAATGAAGCTTAGCACTGTGCCAACTGTCACTTTGCCTGTTTCTACCAAAGTTCTGGCTCAGCACAGCTGCTGTGGTTCTGTTCATGATGGGAGACGTGGACTCGAGGAGGAAACTGATCCAAAGTTCTGCAACAGAACAGGAAGATGAACTGTTGCTTTACAGCTCAGAGATAAAATACATGAAAAACATCATTTCAAATGAAAACAGAAAACGCTTCTAGAAAACTTGATCATAACCAACATTTAAAAAATATCAACGATCATCATCATCCTCATGGTCAGAGTGACAGCCAGTCTCTGTGATCCAGATGTTCTACTGTGAACTTTGGGGTTCGACCTCAGATCACTGATAGACGAGGCATGAAGTCTCCATGGAGCCTCTATCTTCTCCTCCAGCTGCAGATGAAAGAGATGAAGGTCTGAGAGAGACTGATGGGGGAGGACTGTTTCAAGATGAAGATGAAGCTCTGATGAAGAGAGAAATGTCCAACTGGAACTTCATCACAGCCGAATTCATCATAAGATCACCTGTTTCGTCTCTTCTTCGGACTACAGACTTTCAGGATGTGGACTCTCAGAGACTGACTGTGAAATTGTGAGTCAGCTTTGAAGTCCAACCTGGCCCCACCTGGACAGAACTGGACCTGGAGCAGAAACAGCCTGGGAGGATTCATCCATGCATGTTCTGTGTTCTGACTGGAGAGTCCAAACTGCAGACCGGCAGACTCTGGAGGTCAGAACATTGGAAGCTGGTTGGTTCATTTCTACATTTGTCGCTCTTCACTGAAGCTGAAAGGTTTGGAATCAAAGATTTTCTGGATTTTCCACAAGTTGAACATCTTTGATTCTTTGAAGAGTCTGCAGGAAGAAAATAGCTGCTTAGATTTTCTGTAGAACAAAGATGTTTCTATGGCAACAGAAGGTTCAGCTGTTGAAACATTTGACAGATTTCTGAGTTTAAAGAGTCAGAAAACAAATAACTGAAACAGAAATCAAACCTGCCTGAAAGCTGACTGAGGTCAAAGCAACCTGACACAGCAGAGCATGTGATGCACGCGTTATCACACATAGACACACAGACATAAGTGTGAGCCAGACTAGAAATGAAAATCAGATAAAGAAGAGCTTTGTGCAGAAATGAAAGAATTGAGTAAACCTGCAGAGTAGCAGATCTGTAGCTGCACATCAGTCTATGTCACAACATTTTCATGACCAAAAGTCTACTAGGTTCAAGTTGAAGTTATAATAATAATATTTGATAAAGGATGAATGAGTTTAGCCAGCACGCTGCACCACAGCAACACTTCTGTCAGAGACTTGAGTGTCCAGAAATGTGAATCTCTGTCTTCTGTTCTCTTCCAATGGTAAAACTAGAATTTTCTGAGGGTGTTCCTCTGTGTGGATCAGTTTCATGGGAACTGTGTCTAGGAGCTGGGAAATCGATTTTTATTGTTAAATGAAACATTTATTGTTCCACATTTAGATCTGACATTTACATTTAGATAAACAGATGATATTTATTTGTCATTGTCACCGATACAGAACATTATAAAAACTGATCTTTGGTCAGAGCTTCATTTACTGGGTTCTGATATTTGGTTAGTAATCTGATTCTAAATATTTGTATACATATATCCGGATGTTGAAACTCATTTTTCTTGAATTTGAATATGAATAATGTTGGAAATACAAATATGTGTGTAAAATTAATTGCATGATAAACAGGACAGAGACTTGAGCAAATAACCATGTTTATTAAGTAGTTATAATAATCTAATTGAACAACCATCACTTATAAAATATGGCTATTAATGATTGCAGAATATAATAATAAGAAGAAAAAATATTAACTATAGTGTAAAATTTAAAAGAGCAGAAAATGTAACAGAAATATGAGAACAATGGCAACACAAACGTAGATTAGAAATATAAAGGCAGTGATATAAAATAGCAAAGTCATTAGTGGCAAGTAAACAAAAGTCCTGTCATAAATATGATCTGTGACATGTTTGGTACAAATATGTGGTTTCTTTAATGACTTGTCCACTTCAAGGAATCAGGAGGGGAGGGCACAGGGGTAGGGCAATAGTCTGGTGGAAGTGTGGATCTCTTCCGCCACAATAAACTCAGTTTCACAGCAGCTTCACTGTCAGGAAACATTCCAGCTACGGTCACAGAGAAAACTGCCACTCTTTGATTTGGAGGCATCGGCAGAATCTTCTAGATTAGCTGCTGCAGTCATTTTTCTGAAAGTCTTTATGAATGTAGACGGCCATCCCAGCTCCTGGCTGCAGTCTGTAGAGTGAGGCGACTTCACGTGGCGGAGTTAAAGGCTGGAGTCCCGCCTACTGTGTGTGGGATTTATGGTCACAGTAAAGGTTGATATTCAGAAACATTAAGTGTCTCATCTTATAGTTGATCTGGTTTCTTCAGTCAGTAATGATCTGCTCTGTTTTGTAGAAGATTCTCTCAGCTCTTAGGTGCAAGTTGGTGGTGGAGCCGGTTCTAGATGGAACTGTTTTCTTGCAGACTTCAAATTCTCTTACATACTATCAGTTAAGGTGAGGATGTTCCGGATTTTGCTTCTTTTTCCAGTGTAACTCATTTCTGTACGTTTTTGTGTTGATGTTGTCTCTTCTAGTCTTCTTGTTGCACTTGGTTTATTCCATTCAGCTTTCACTGCCCCTCCCCCACTCAGCACCAACAGCTATTGACCAATTATGAGCGGCTTGAAGAGAAAAAAGAAGTAAGACAGAGGTTGACAGTTAAAAATGGTTTCAGGAAGAAGTTGGTTTTTGTCTTTTAAAGCCATTCTGTTCCAGTCGTTTACAATGGAGCGCTTAGTTCAGACTAATGTTGTTGGATTTGCTTGTGGACCTGATCGTTTCCAGAATTTATTGATAACATGATCGCCAGTCTGATCACGAATTTGCTGCAGCTGGGAACGTGGCTGAGGAAGAGGAGGGTGGTGTGTTCATTCATTGAGCAGAAAAAAAAAACCCAGCAAACTGCATTCTCTAGTCTGGTGTAAAATATGAGATATGATTATATTAAGATAAGAGCCGCTTTGCACTACACTCGATATTGATCACAGTTTTGTCTAATTGTTGCCTTTCAACTGCAGCCAAAAAATAAACAGGGTTGTTTTAACTGTTAAAGAAGTGTACATATCCTAAAATAGTATATCTGATCTTTTCCTAAATTAAAAATGGACATGGTGGTTTTCATTTTTTCTTCTCAGGATACATCATGTGGCATTGCGCAGGTGGAAACTATAAAATGCAAATTAAAAATATAGTAAATTATGTGACGGTTAGAATCATACAGTGGCTGGAGCAACACACATTTAACTCCTACCCACATTGAGCCACGCCTCTGTCTGCACACTGCAGCCAGGAGTAGTTGGGCAGTCCGGCGCCAGTCTGTCAGGCGGGAAAGACGCCATATAAAATCGGGCGACAGCTGGGCCGTCACAGTCGGATCGTGGCCAGCAGCAGCTCTGACTGGACGATGTGTAAATGTCTCTGGGATGACAGCCGCCCTCATCAAGTATCACTGGCCACCAGCCGCCTAATTCACTGCAACAGTGAACTGCTATGTGGAGCGAAAATCATTTATTGGCTACTTCGATAATAATACAGTAGTATTATTTACATCAAACAGAAACTATAGTTACATTTGCAGAATGTCTTTGACCGGACCAAAGATCAGATTAGAATTGAACTGTGTACATGGAACCAGAGAAACTTTATCCAGTTAGAACAAACGTTTACATCCGGTTCAATTTCTGCAGCAATAAATCACACTGACATGCATAGAACGCAATCTAAAATACTGGAAAGAAGAAAAGAAGAAATATTGAGTTCTGTTGTAAACATAGAACAAGATGATCTTCTAAACAGGATTTTATTATTGTTATGATAATTATTGACCTTTACTCCTAATTTTCTAAAACTGTGTACCAAGTGCTTTTATTCTATATTCTTATCCTTTGTTGTTACGCCTTCTATGTCTAGGGGTGTCAGTATAATACAAAAAGTAAAGGTTCATACAAAGCAAAATTAACACACACCAAACGTATCGTCTCCATACAAAAGTATAACCAAATTTATTTACAACAAATAAACTAATCGATAAGAACTAAAAGGGAAGCAAAAAGGCTTCAGGGAGAACTCCAGGCCAAAAATAATAAACAAACCCCAACTAACTGGAAACATGTAATCTTACCTACAAAGAAAGAAAAGGGAAATCAAAGACAAAACACCAACCTCCCTAACCTAACAAACAGAGAAAACATACTAAAGAAAATGGCGGTTCACCTCACAGCTTCACTTAAACAAAACTATGAACCAAATCCAAACAGAGGGGTACATACAAAACCATGCCAAACTACAAAGAACTACAAATAACACAAACTAAAACAAGGAGAAGATAAAAACAAAATGGAGAAGAGGGCTGCTTGCGGAGACTTGCTGCAGCAAGGCTCCTTCATGGTGTGGAGGTCCATGTGGTGGGAGCCGGGAAAGGCTGCTCTCCACCAGCTTGTCCAATTGGAGGCCACACCTACATGAACCACACCTGCAAATAATCAGACACAAGCAGACACAGCCGCACATTTGTAAACATGTTAGCTACGCCATAATTCTGTTTTGAAGCGACGCTACCACAGTCACTAAACCTCAGTCCCTGATTGCGACAGCAGCATCGCCATACAATTACGCTCTGAAAAAGTTCTACTGGTCCAAATTTCAGCATGATCAATAAAGGCCTGATTTGCAATGCGCTCCGCAAGCCTTGACTTAAGAACTGGCGAGCGACCGTTAACCATGCGGTTTCCAGACGGTGGAAGCCTAAATTTCTGACCTTTCATTGGGGCGGCAGCTTGGAAACCTAAGTCGACGCCAGCAGCGCAGTGCAGGTGGAGGGGGCTTGGTAACAGTGGTCCTTTGTGTGTGTGCATAGACAAATGGATATTAGAGGAACATTCCTGCCATCAGATATACTGAGCAACTCTCCAAATGTGCCAGGTGGTGGCTGACTCAACGCCAAAATACTGTCCGTCACTTTGAATTTTAACTTTATTTAAAAACTTTAGAAGACGCCGCAAAGGGTGTAATATAGTGACTGTCAGCTGCCCCATTACAAGTCTCCATTGTGACATTTAGGTTCTGCTCTGTGGCATTTTTGCAAATGACCATAGCTTCACTCAGACTCTCACTGGTTTTTAAAGACTGTTTTTTGAATCCACTCTTCTATTCAGCACCATATGACTAGCTCCACAGTCATTTCAGAATCATCAGCTAGACTTGATTGAAACTGTTCAGCAATACAGCTGAACTGCTGCATTATGGGATCTGTAGTTACTTTGCTGCCATCGCTTTACGCCTCTTTTAATAATAATAACATAAAATGATCTCACAGACCAGATGTGGTGGACTGAGCAGTAGAAGACAAGGACAGCAACTATTTTAACAAAATTTTTCTACATTTATTTTTCAAAACGCTTAAAACTAAATACTAAAAGCTGATTGTCTAGTCTGGCATACGTGAGTTTCAGCTTCATGGCATGCTTGAGACTTCCATCCGTGAAACGTGATCGCAGGTCTGAATTTGTAGATGTGAGACAGACTGCTCACATGCAGACGTGGAGCCAAACATTGTCAGTACAGCAATCCTCACACGCTGCAGGTGTGGTATGTGACGGGCAGTGTTCTCATCAGTGCGCTTTTCACCTTGCCTGCGCCCACTACTCCTCCCCTTTAAAGACGGGAGCGTGCATCTGCCAGGACGGCAAGTTACAGGTTTCAGGCCGTTACAGATTTGGGGTTTTAATGCGCAATACATTAGGCGCTGACTTGACACCATACACCATACTACTTCCCAGCATCGCGTCCGAGAGGGACTGGTCTAATGAAACTTTTTTTTTATTATTTTATTTTTTAAATAATTAAAGATTTGTCTGCGAGCCAGATGTGGCTATCAAAAGAGCCAGATATAGCTGGCGATCTATAGGCCCCCACCCTGATGTTGGGTGGTAGTAGGTTACTGCTTCTGCTGGGGGTGGCAGCGTAGGCAGCCATCACACCAGGTTAGGGCTGGACATGACCAAAACATAAACCAGAATGGTCTATTTTATCGACGGACATGACAACAACATGATAAAATCCAAGAATCAAGCAAATGAGTACCGCATTTACCACCAGGAAGGCGCTTTAAAGTCTTAAATTTTCTCCTAAAGGTACAGAGTACCCGGCAAAGTGTGTATGTAATGTGTTGATGTGTGATTTCGGTAAAGAGGATATAGGAGAGGACAGCATGAGAACGGTCAAGAGGAAGAGGCGAAAGAAGACACTTCTAATAGCACAAGTGCTGTAATTTCTGTGAATTAAACTGCAAACTATCACATTTTACTAAGACTAAGCAGAGCTGGCGAAGTTATGTCACACCTAGAATGGATTGCAGATGCTTAGGTTAATATGTGTTGTGGGATGAGGAAGTAAACCGTGTGTCTGAGTCGTACTTTGCAGGAGGTGGGGGGGCGCAGGAGTGTGTGAGGCACTCATACATACATACACTCAGTCAGACATATAGTTTCAGAGTTGAGAAACGAATAAAGAACATTTCTCTAAAGAATATGAGACTGGTTCTTTGGGCTGAACTCCGCCTGGAGTGGTCTGGGAGGGTCTGGAACAAGGGGGTGAACCCTGAAGGAAGATTCAGCTTCAGCCGTGGAGAGAAGATCTCTTCTGGCTTCTTCTGACCATTTGTCAGAGGACAAAGCAGAGAATGTTCAACACGAGTCTGTTTACCAGCCCTTTCTGCTTCATTCATGAGGAACCGAATGCTTATTCATGAATGAATTGTAAGTGAAATTAAATGCCTGCATTCTGATCACTAGCCGCGTTACGTGGCATAATATCTTGATTGATCAATGGTCAAGTAAAATTCAACCGTGTACATGGGCCCAGAAAACCTTTTTCTGATTAGAACAAACGTTTACATGCGCATCACTTTCAGTCGGAATAAATCATTTGGACATGCGCAGTAGTGTTGAAAATACCTGACAAAAATGAGTACCGCTGTAAACAAACAGCTGCCATATATTTTGGCAGCAGCTCGTAATATACGAGAGGATCTCTGCCGCTTATTAATGTTATGAATATTATGAAGCGCCTGTTCGCTCATCGTTTTATTTTTTAATCCGTGTGGTCAGTGCTTTTTTTGTGGAAGAATGGAGAGCCCTGTGAGAAGTTAACACAAGCGCCAATAACATTAGCCTTTTGATCCAAATCTATGACCATGCGGAAACGCTGCAATCTGCATCTTACGCACGTGAAATAAGGGAATAAAATCAGCCTTTATTTTGTCGACACAACTGAAACACAAATCCACGGATTGTTTGAACTGCTTCAAGGACGGAGCAACATTTCTGGCCTGTGTTCACACACCGCCTAGCCGCTGTGAGCTTTGCTCGACACGGTCCTCCTGAAGACAGCAGCCGCAACCCAGAGCGGGCGGTTCGCTCGCAGTCTGAATTCACACACATAAAAACAAACCAAACGGACACGTAATAGCACCTCTCAAATACAGATTACGCAAATCCAACTGTTTGCTAAGGAGAGGCTTTCACTCTGTCCATCGCACCGAGCCCAAATCCAGAGCCCGGGTGCCGGTCCAGACGCCCAAGCACGGTTTCCCGCACTCCTCGCCAGGTGAAAGAGAGGGGAGAGCGGCGCGGCGCAGAGCGGAGCGACTTTGTACAGGCGCCTGCAGAGTAGCTGGTCAGTCCAGGCGCCCAAAGCTTTCTCAGCCAAATACCATCTATGACGAAATCCAGACAGCAGCGATACAATGCATTGGAATAAACTGTTTATATGAACAACGATCGGATCAAAAAATCGCATAACCCACCTATCTCGATCGGAAAGAAACTTTGATCCTAACGAGTCTGATCAGGACAACACACTTCCGGACTGCAGAGCGATCCGAACATAAAGTCACACTCCACCATTTTCATGTGTTTAACTTCTTTTGAACATGCATGTTGCTTCTGTGCATAAGTTGCATGCATTATGCAACATGTGGTCAGCCTGACAAACTATATCCTTAACCTACAGACTGAGTGCAATTCATTAGCACACTGTAGGAGCAGATAGCATTGCATCAGCTCATGTGTTTGAATACACCCACATCTGCCAAACAGCATGGACCTCTATTCTGTCTACAAGTTCCAGACGCTAAGGGTTTTTATTTATTTTTTTTGCAGTTTTTTTTACTTATTGACAATCTAGGTATCATACATAAATTACAAACAGTAACTATATAATCAACATTATATCTCAAATATAATGAGGAAATTTACATCCGCGATCCCATTTCCCATGAGTCTTAGGGCTGTGGCGGCCTAACCTCCGGCTTGCCATACTGCTGTCAGTGTTTAAAGAATGACAGCAGTGGATGGAGGGGCGAACGGAGAGCATCTCTCCTTCCACTTGTGTCGCGACCAGCATTATGGTGGTAACGGGGCTGGTTAAAAATACACCAGTAAAATAAAGCAGCAGCGATTGAAAGTAAGCGCATTTCAGCGCTGGAGCACGTGGCTCTCAGCGCTGACCGCTGCCACGCAGCTGCAAGGCCAGAAGTTTTCCACACAACACTGTTGCCCGCCGGACGCCTGCTCTCCACGCCAGCCAAGCTGGCCTTTTGTCTCCTCTATTCTCTCATACTTGCCAGGCGGCTCTGGGCGAGGAGCGTCATTCTCATTGCGCCAGGACCGAGTGAATCGTGGTTTGTGCAAAGTAATCGGATTCTAATACTGAACGCTTTGTGGATGAGGGGCGATGAGTTGTTACGCGGGAGCCATCAGATCAAGACGCCCCGTAGCCTAGTGACTTGTTGGCAGGAGAACATGTCTCCAGCCCAAGCACGAGGCTGTGAGCTTTTCAATGGAAAATTCCGCCAGTCCAAACATCACGCCACTGTGTTTCCAGCAGTGTCCCACAAAATAGCGCTGATGTTATTCCCACATATTTACGCAGGCAAGCTGCAGATTGCAGCTTTTCCCGCAATGTTGTTAGTGCATGTTAGTCCTTCACCTTCCGGCCTGCTCTGGCAGAAAGCACTGACTACACAGATTAAAAATAAGATGAGCGAACAGGCGCCCATACAACCAAGATAGCAATAATAAACGACGCTTAAAAGATCATCTGGGTATACGGAGCTGCTTACTAGATGGCCAGTGTGTCACTATGACTCTGTAATTTCACTCCTGAGCATGCGCAGTTCTCTCCACAGCAGCTGACCGGCTTTTCCAAACTCACAGGATGGTGGATTTTTTTTCACGCTGCTTTTAACTATTGTTTAACTTGAAAGCAAGATGGACAGAGTTGAGACAGAGCACATGGTGACTTTTCCTCCAGAGAGATGCTTTCCAGTTTGTTTGTAGAGACATTTGGACACATTTGGACTGTGAAAATGAGCTGGATTGATGAGGAGGAACTGGGTGGGTGAATAGCTGTTTTCTGATGGGAGTCGGAGGAGGCTGTAGAGCTAACGCAGCATCACGCTGGTCCCATGGAACTTAGCGAATCATTTTCTGTTCTC
The DNA here is from genome assembly GCA_037389245.1 of Oryzias sinensis. Taxonomy (NCBI): domain Eukaryota; kingdom Metazoa; phylum Chordata; class Actinopteri; order Beloniformes; family Adrianichthyidae; genus Oryzias; species Oryzias sinensis. The sequence goes on along the minus strand of CM074505.1, from coordinate 26,993,943 downwards.
TCTGGATCTGACTGGATTATTGCAACAAACTCCATGCCAAGAGCAAACAACAGGCCTGCAAAGGCTTTCTGGCTGTAACTTGTGGCGCTGTCCTAGGCACTTTAACATTGGGAGTTGGGTCATCTAGACTCCTCAAGACAGTGCTCTGAACCTTTTTCAATGATTTGTGAACCTCACTGGTGTCCATGGATTACATGAAATCTTTCCACCTTTATCCACCTTTGTCATGGCAGGTAGAACACGTCAATGTAAGGTGGGTCATCTAAGATAGCACAAGGGTAAAGGTATGTACTGACTAAACTGAATGTGTGGTGAGCGCATGCATGAGAAAAGCTCTGAAACGGCTTAATGTTTAATGTTCTACTTGTTTGACTTCTGTGCTTTACTTTATTATAAACTAAAGGTGTTATGTGGGAAACTTTGATGGAGAGCATTGATTGTCATTTGGATGGGAAACCAGAGTTTTCTTTAGATAGAGACTAAAGGAGACATTAATGTTTTAGGAGAACTGATGTCAATTATCATACATTTTTACTAAATTGAAGTATTTTTATATTTTGGTTGTGGAATTATCTACACTTTTGTTGAAAAAAGTATTTTAATCTTTTCTTTCATAATAATAATTCACTTTATTTCAGACACGACATGTCCATAAAAGAAGACAACTATTACTTCAGGTTTTTATTTTCGAACTCGTGATTCATACATGATCCTCACTAAATGTTCATATAAATTAGATTTTTACTTTGTGAAATCAATAAAACATACACGTAAATAAAGCATCCTCCTCCTCAAACACATGCACTATCCGCTGCTCTGCTCGAGATGCCTGTCTACTCCACTCAGCATCTAACCAGGACTACGCGAGGGTCCAGACATCACGAAGCGCTCCTCCCTCGTGAGGGGTGTAAGACAGGGAAGAGGTGAAGAGCCAGCGGGGCGAGAGCGGAGCAGCTCTTCGCACCGGGTGGGCTTCTGCAGAGCAGCCGTCGGTCCTGTTTGAGCCCAAAGCTTTCTCTGGAGCAAACACCGTCTATGCGTGACGTTAAACCAGAGCAGCAGTGACACACGATCGGAATGAACAACGATCGGATCAACAATCGCATAACCCACCTATCTCCATCGGAAAGAAATTTTGATCCGAACGAGTCTGATCAGGGCAGACTATTCCGAACGGCGTATTTACAGGACGCATTTTCTTCAGATCAGGCGTTCTTTCAGATTACTGTTGTCCATGTAAACGCAGCTACTGACAGTAAATAAGCAGTGCTCTGGGGGGGGGGGGGTTCTGGGAGGAGAAAAAGGAACTTAAAGGCAGAACCAGCTGCACTAGGATCTGACCTCAACGGTTCTGCTTTCGGTACTGAGAATTTTTGTGTCCTACAAATTAAAAATGTTATCTGCCATTTAACCTACCAAGTCAGTCAAATTCCCAAGTAATTAATGATGATACTTTCAATTTCACTATTCTTTGCTGAAGAGTAGAGGTCCATCTGGCTATTTGTGTGCTTGGGGCGGGCTGTACTAGACAGTACGCGCGCCAGAAATTAATGAAATTGTGCCAGAGCCGCTCGGACCATCCTGCCAGCCAACTCTGCTGCTATGATGACTGATGAAGGCCTCTGTGTCGAACAGACTGGAGGAGAGCGGGGAAAAACGACTCTCAGCTGCAGAGGATGTGAACAGGTGGACAGGTAGAGAGGAAAAGCAGGTAGAGAGGTGGGGGAGGGGCTTTGGCTTCAAAGAGAGATGGAAACACGGGCGTCAGATTCAGATGCAGCTTTCACTGCAGCGGGAGTTGAAGCAGAGACTTTCTAGGATGATTTTATGAACTCAACATTTAACCTGCAGCTTGAAGCATTTAATGAATCAAAATAAATCCCGTTATGCATTTGACTAATCGGGTGGAGGCCTTCAAGTTGAGCACCAATCGGATGGGAGGCTCATTGTGTTGGAACTGTTGCAATGAAATGGGAATGATGTTTTGGTTATATTGTTGTCTGTTTATATACCACAAATTACAGCAAATCTGCAGACTGCAGACTCTGAGTGGGCCAGACTCTGTTTCAGTTGTGTCTAGACAACTTGATGACAAAGTTGTGTTGAACCGCAGGAGCAGAAATGTCCAGATTCTGATCTACAGCAGCATCTTCCTGCAGCTGCTTGTTCTCTTCAAAGATCTGGAGAAGAACTCCTTCTTTTCTTCCTGCAGCTGTTTGTTTCAAAGCTGTCTGCTGACATTTGTAGCTCCATTCAGGTTGATTAACTGCAGTTTGTCAAAGACCAGCTGTGATGCCTGGTCTCAGCTTTGAAGTCCAACCTGTCCCACCTGACAGAACTGGACCTGAGAAACAACACCATTCTTCAGATGTTCAGCAGCTTCAGGATCTGGGTGAGAGTCCAAACTCCAAACTGCAGACTCTATAATGTAGAGGGTTGAGTCAGTCCAAGCTCTGTGATGTTTGGTCCTAAAGTTAGTTGGGTCTGGGAGATGATTTCTGAAGCTGCAGCTTCTCAGTGAAGCCTGAGGAGAATGATGACAGGACAACAGTCAGCCAATCAGAGCAGCAGAGAAGCTCCAACAGGTGAAGATGACAGAAAGCCGCTGCCTTGAACAGGACTGAAGCTCCTGCTGCTCTTTCTGCTGCTGTGCTGCATCACTGACTGAAAGACCAGGATCAGGAGACACTCCTTCATCTCTGTCTCTACTTTCCTCTGTGCTGTGGAGGTTGAGGATCGATGTTCCTCCTGGAGGAGCAGAGAGGAGCAGCAGCAGCTGTCTGCAGAGATGCTGTGACTGACGGTGTTCCTGGGAGGTGGAGACAGAGTGGATGAGGAATCAGAGGGGAAGGGGAGATGGAGTGTCAGAGCTGCAGCAGGAACTGATCTGAGATCAGCTCCACTGTCTCTCAGCATCAAGTGCGGACAGTTATGCTGCAGCTCTGGTGGACTGATGGAGAACTGCACTTCATCTCTCTCATTCTAACTGGCGCTGGGAAATTCCTATCTTCTTGTCTCTTGTGTTGCCATAGTAACTGATGTCATTCTTCCTGTCAGCTGATGTCTGTTTGTCTGTTCATGAAGCTGTTTGTAGATTATTGACATTTTCTCCCGTTTGTTCTAATAGTTTATTCTTTTTGTTCAGAAAAGGTTTTTCCTCTGAAAGAAGAGTTCAAGTGAAGGATTCTGCCTCTATATGGAGTGATATTTCTGCCACCACGCTGCACACAAAACTTTCTAAGTTGGAATACAAAATCTTATAGTTTTGCTAAAAAATTTTTTTGCTTTCAAAACTTTTTTTGCTTTCAAAACAGCTTTTGCGTCATAAAACACATTTTTTCGCTGCGGCGCTGAAGTCAACCGCTTGTCCTATCTTGATTTTGCTGACTACTTTGAGCGACTCTAGCGTTGATATGACTGCGCCAATGGCACGCTTAAAAGAAATTCGGCAAGCTACTGTGTGTCAATCCACTTTTTAACTAATCAAGTGTCTCTGACGGTTAGGTGACGGTTAGTGACGGTTAGTGACGGATATTGACGGTACGCTCGAGGCAGACATGACTTTAGACTTACTGTCGGTTCTTTCGTGACAGGGTTCTGCCGCTTAACGAAGTCTGGCCTCGCTTCTCTCAGAGTAAAACTCAGAAGGAGCAAAGAAAGCAGCTGAAAATCAAACACAGCTTAATATTTATTCATATCAGTATAGTGATGAACGGTTAAAATGTCTGCAGCAGAAAAACATGTTTCAAACCTGACTCGCCCAGCAAAAATATGTCTAAACTCGACTGGCCCAGCAGGGAAGGTTTATACTTTTAAGATTTGTATCTGAACTATTGTTTTATTTAGCCAAAAATGGTTGAAGATAAGAGAAAATAGCATTTTATGACTAATATTTTTAACTTTGGACAAACGCTACAAGTTCTAAAACATAAAATGATAATAAAGGTAAAAATGCTCTTTCTGTGTTATATACAGTGATCCTTGCTATATCACGGTTTACTTCTCACGGTTTCACTACTTCACGGATTTGGATTGTGCATTGTGTTCTGCATTCTGATTGGCTAAAAAGTCACTCAGCGAGTAGCTCAAGAATGGGACCTTTGATGAGCCGCTCATTACAGTTCTCCAACATAATCGATGGGGCATGTCGGGTGTATAAGGATCTTTAGCAGTTAAGAAAAAGAGCGATAACAACTGCCTATCACTATGTTCCTCCAACAAACACATCCCAGCTGCAACTGAAAACGCTGCAGACAGATGCAGCGGCTCAGCATGAAGAGCAGTGGAAAAGAAGACCGGAGTCACTATCTGTCCCACTGTACTTTTTATTTTTTTGATAATCATTTTAAATTTTCTTCCATGAATCACTGGTCATGTATGGGCCAATCTCCGCAATTTAAAGCCTCTTGTTCTTTATCGATGATTGAAATTATTATCTATTGCGCACACTACAGAAGTTATTTGTTGAAAAAACGCTTCTAAAGTAATTTTTATTTGTTAAAAACAAATTGATTTGTTCGTTAAATATTTGTTCTTTCTTTTCAATGTATAATAGTATTTCATTGTATAATAATTCAAAAAATAAAGGTTTATTTATCGGTTTTGGCTTATCACGGGTTCTATTTGGAACGTAACCCCCGCGTTAATCAAGGGATCACTGTACATTGAGTTTACTGTGGTGAGCTATCATTCTTCTGGGCTTTATTATTGCTGTTCATCTGATCTCAAACACGGTGCAGCATTAAATATGTGCTTTGAATTTTTATTGTTTTGTTTAACAAACAAAATCCCAAAGAAAATCTACCTTTACCAATAATTTGTCATGTGATTCACAGATCACACAGAATTGTTGATTTAATGTCAGCAGAGAACTTACAGTTTCAGGAGATCTCAGCCATGAATTCAAAATCTGACTTAATAAAATGAAATCCAATGCTAAAAAAGAAAGTAAGGAATTATTGTTAAAATTATATTTAAAAAATGAAAACGTTTCATCCAAAAATACAAAAATGAGGGTAAGAGCCGTGTGGTACCGATGTTCTCGGGTTGTCAGATGTTCTCGGGTCCTTCTGCATCCTTCACCAATGATGACGCTACACAATTTGATTGGCTGTGTTGTCACTTACCAATGAGTTAACGCTGCCTACGCCTTTTTAAAAATAACTTTATTGATAATTGCGTATCACATTAACAATGACATTAACGCTAATAACGAATAACAATGTAATCAATATTGCCCCTCTGGCCAAACATAAATATTAACAGAAAATACAAAGAATAGAGGGGAAAAAGAAACAAATAGTCTAATATTAGTTGGGTTAGGGGTACTCGTTAAGTTTGTATTTGAACAAACTAAGCAATTTGCTTCATTCTTCTTTCATATAATGAAGTGGATTGAAAGTAAAACAGAGTCTTTATTAAATGTTATAAAAAGTGGTTTGGTCTCAAAATCCTGGATTCTCACCAAGATGGCGTGTGCTCTCCTCGCGATGCCTTCTAGGGATATAACTCATTGGAAGGACTTTAAGGACCCGAGAAACATACGGCAACCCGAGGAACATCCGTACCTACACCGTTCAGCCTCGCAGCAGACACTATGTTAGATTCATATGGCAATGATTGGTTAGAATCTGACCAATCATAGCTGTTTGATATAGCTGGTGACGCCAAAACAAAACTTAACCAGCAAAGATAGGAAAAAGTGAGATGACACAACGCTTATATTCCTTTGGCGAAGTGCCAGCAGTCATATTTAAGTCGCTACTTTTAAAGTAGGTCAGCAAAATCAAAGATAGGATAAAAGCGATTTGACATAACAAGACGCTGGTGCAGTTTGCAACGAAAACGTTATTGAAAACAAAAGTTTATGAGAGTTGCGGCTCCGTTTTCAGCAAAAACTTAAAAAGTTTTGCGGTTCAACTTAGAAAAGTTTTGTGTGTAACGCAGGCAGAAATATCACTCCATACTTATGCTCAAGATGCCATCAAATAAATCATTTTACTTTGATACATCTTTGAAATTAGATTTTAACATTCACGAGCCGTTTAATAATTATACTGTTACACTAAACAATCAGTTATTTAATTATTTTTCTGGAAAATAATTATTGTCTGTAGAGAACAGAGTCTTCAAGATCGTGCTGCCCACATGTGACTCTCATGACTTCTTCTGCTGTGAAACTTTGCTAAACTTAACTTTAAGATTCAGTTTTATCAATCCTTTTTCTTTATCGATAATGTATTTCCATGAGAAAAGGGTTACTTCTATGATTTTGGCGCATATACCACCGGTACTGAAGCAGGAGGAAGATGAGATACTGCCGGTTGCTTGCAGAACTGCATCTGTCGTCAAAGGCTCAACTTAAAGCCACCCGTAAATTTTTCGCAGCCTGCTGATCAACAAATGCCTGATGTGTTTCATTGACGCCGTTCATTCTATTCCTGACCACAAATAAGACTCTGGACCTTTGAAGCCCCTCATCTCAGCCCAGCCGTTCTACCTTCATGTTTGCTCTTCCTCAGTAGAATGGGTTGGAAAAGAGTTGAACAACAGGCAGCTGATGTCTTCTAGATAAGGCAGACGAGTAGCCCCTCCTTATGTTCAGGCAGCAAAGCCGAAAAGGAGGAGTGAAATGAAAGGCCTTCTCGCACGTTTCTCCTTTCTCTCACAACAGACATCGACTCCACGAACAGCAGAAAGCTAAAGAGCTGAAACATGCTCAGCCAGACCACCTGCAGAAACAGACCACGTCCTCCACATCAAGAAAGATCAGAAGCTTTCGCTGTGTTGTTATTGAAGCTTTTAGGTTCGATCTTTGTAGCTCATTTCCAGCGTCAATGACCAGGCAGTAAAAGGGGTTTGAAAGATCAGATCGATGACATATCATCGTGTCAGGAAACACAGGAAATGAAATTCAGTGCAACATCAGAACTTCCCGGTTAAAGCCCTGATTTTAGATCATCGCCGTGATCCGCTAGTTTCTCCTCTTTCATCCCGGATGAAAGCTCGCTTCTCCTTTCATCACCAGGCGCCCCACCAGTCTGCAAGCAGCTTCATCTGCCGCCTTCGCGAAAGCCGCAGTTTGAATGCCGGTTTTTTCTGCAGCAGCAGCAGTATCAGAAAGCCAGAGAGCCAAAGAGCGGTTCGAGAAAAGGAGCGTTTCGAAGCCTGCAGCCGACGGGCAGCTTTCAGACTCATGAGAGAGCTACACGCCTTCCGATGCCGTTGACCACATTTGTTGATCCAGCACTGCCATTACAGCAGAAACTCATTGTTACGATGAGCGGAGCGTGAGCAGCGCCTTCCTCCCAGTTCTGCCAGCTTGATTGGGCGCAGCCGCATGAAGAGGATGACTGAACAAAGACGAATCTCGAGGAAGAAAAGTCGCTTGGAGACGAAATCTTCTAGAAAACACAATATTTTCAATCGTCCAAAGAAAACTGATGAAATGGACAATCTGTTTGTGAGAATCCTTCAATGAGGTTGTTTGTCATCATGTTACGAATGTAAAACAGAAGAAAATTCGTCTTCCCCAACACGTTGCGTTCGAAATCTTAACATGGATACATAATAAAGCTGAAAGGGAAGATTTGTCTCGACTTTGAACTTGAAGAACATTTCAATGTTAAAGATCATGTCTCCACACCTATATTTAAGCCCCAGTTTTCTGTAGAAATAAAAACATTTGGTTCAGTTATTCTGAGCCACAGATCATGAGCGATGGTGATGATGATGAGGATGATGACGATGATCATGACACGGATTTGTTGTTTTGTCTTCTTGATTTGCACTAGTCCCAAAGCGAGAGTCATCTTTCAGAAATTTCTTGAATCATGGACAGAGTTGTAGATACCTCCATCAGAACAGCAAGTTTTTTCTTCTGCGGATGTTTTCTAGTGTTCTCTGAGTTAATAGAATGCCAGACTGTCAGCTTCATTTTCAGCATATTTGATCTCAAAGTCAGGAAGAAATTCGGACCAAACTGCTTCAGCTTCCTTCATGTTTGGGATCTTCTGACTCGTTGAAGATCAAGATACCAATAATCATGAAAAGCCGTTCTGAGCGCCAACGCCCATTAAAGTTCCCATGCGTTGCTGAGCGCTGCCACGCCTGGCTCCGAAAGAGCCTCAGAGCCCAGCCGCCAACACCGGGGACTTCTTCCACTATCTTTCAACCGCTTGCTTCTGAGGTCTGCATCTCTGCCGCGGTTTCGGTTCAGCAGTTGCCGATTGAACGCCGAAGCGCCGGTGAGCGGCCGCGCTGATCTTCGTACATTCTCCGCGTGGAATGATGCAGAAAGCCTGTGTTTCAGAGAGCATTGATTCAGCAGATCTTGCCTTGGACGCATTTCAATGGAAGAATGAAAATCACATTGATCTGCCGAAACTTCGTCAGAGTCAATAAAGTTAAAGATGAAGTTCCCGAAGAGTTTCCTTCATCGTCAACACACACAGAGCGATCAGAACAGCCCACATGTGTCTTCGTGATAAATTCTTTTGTCAGCCTCTCGTTCTCTGATCAATGGAAGAACAGGCTGAAACAGTAATATTGATTATCTGCAATATGGATCAGATTGAAGCCAGCAAGCCAAGCCTTTTTGCTTCAAGCCAGAGAAGATGAAATAGGAGGAAGGCAGAGAACATGAATGGTTCTGACAGGAAAGCATAGTTGGAGCCAGACAGATAGAACCGATATCAGATCAACTCTGACAAAGCCCTTTGAAGGGGGAGTTACAGTTGCATCATGCTTGTCACAGAGACGCGAGCTTGAGGAGCCATCTGCGCTGACTCGTATCAGCAAAGCTGTTTGTGTCTCAGATGCCCAGTCAGACACCACTGCCCAATAGTATCACACACTACTGACCACGCGACGCTGGTTGAAAGTTCAGCATACCGCGGATTCCCACCGTCATGAACGATAGAAGAACGTTCGCTCTCAGCCTGCTTCACAGCCCACTCAAATCAGCCAGAACTCATCCTTTCAGCGAAAACAGCCGCTCACAGTGATCTTCTCTCGTCTTCAGCAGCAGACGATGAAGAAGTCACTTTCTTCTTCGTTCCTTCCGAAGTCCGACTTCCCGATGGATCAGTTAGACAGCAGTTTCTAGTTTCCAATAGTAACTTCCAGAGCTTCAAAATTTTCTTCATGAACAGAGACTTCCTGTCTGTCTGTCTGTCTGTCGCTGTTTTCTCCATTCACTGATTTAGCTTCTGCTTTGGGAACATCTGGCAGTGCCTTGAAAGCCTTCGGAGGAGGTGAGATGCAGAAGCCCCTGCAGAGAGCAGGAGCGGTTGCCGAGTTAGCAGCGCAGACGCATCGCCTTTACCTGGCTTCAACTTGATCGAGCATATTAAAAGAGGAGCAGGCAGAGTGGATCAATTGTGACTGAATCCAACATTTAGACAAAATGCAGTTTTCCAGAATAAACGTCGACCATTTACTGTCATTGCAGACGGTGCGACAACGAAATAGTAGGCTCTTGAAGCGGCTTAGTTAAATAAAATAAAATAGAATAGAATAACAGAATGACTCAATAAAATAATCAAGTCATGTACAGAAACTGTTAAATATTAAATATGTATGGACAAAATATCGAATGAAGTTGAGTTGTTGTGAGCTACATAGTAGATATTGTGTTATTGCACAGAAGTCAACATACAGCACACATGTGTAGTCAGACATTGCAAAAGTCGAGGCAAGGTATGTGTGACTCTACGCCTCCTGTGGAAAGCCCTGCCCGTCTGTCCTGGTCTCCGGATGACTGTACCTTCCTTTCTCGGCAAAGAAAGTTCAAACAGAAAAGCAGGATGGGGTGGGAGTCAGTCACTTGATGAGATAGCATGACTGTAGATGTCTCTTCAGCGGAGGTCGATGATCTCTCCGTTGTGTCTTTACGCCACCTCCCGGCGCTCCCGTCGCTCTGCTTCAGCAGTGGAGAATCACACCGTGACGGTGAGAGGACGGTTGAGCGCAGAGCGTGCCACAGCAGCCTCCCGGTTTCACATTGTTTTTCCCGAGTCTTCTCAGGAAAACGCAGCTGCCGAGCCTTTCCCGATGGTGTTGTTAGACTCGTGAGGTCATCAAAGCAGAGACGGTGGTGCTCAGGAGTGAAGCTGTGACCTTCCTTCCACACGCCATCGATGTAGAGCGGGGATCTGCTCTGTTCTTCCTTGTTCAGGACGATCTTCCTTGTTCCAGGGTGTTCAGGATGAGCGTTAGCCCGGACATTCCTCGACATTTCAGGAGCAGTGGGTCGCCGCCGTCCTGAGAGATTTGCCTCACCAGCAGGTGTTGCAAACCACCATGGTACATGGTGGCTGGTCTGTGTTCGCTGTGTATAGCATGTTCAGCTTACTGCTGAACACCGCCAGCTGCTCGGGTGTTCTGCAGTTCTGGGAAAGAAGCCTTCCTGTTCCATTGAAGAAAAAGTCTGATTTCTATTACTGACGTGCCATCATCAACAAATACGTTAGCCTAAAAACATAACAAGACATAGCAGCTATAGAGGAAACACAACAGTCAACTATGTTAGCAAACTTGCAGCTCAAAGTTAAAATCTCGTTTTAGGTTTTGGGAGAAAACAAAAGTGAAAACACACGAGCAGATTTCAGTGAAATCCTGCCTATTGGTGTCAGCGCCTCTGGAACATGTTATTACGGAAGGGTGATGAATGTAGACTCAGATTGTTTGTTTCGATATCTTTTTCAGATACTGCGTAATGTTGTCAGCATAAAGCGTTTTCGACTAAATCAAAGAAAGGTTTCAGTTATTGGTCAGAATGAGGAAGCTTTTTCAGGAATTCTGGAAGAGAGATTTTCAAACAACTGGCACTCCAGAGGAGGTTCTTCAGCATTGAGAGCCTAGCATGAAAGCCAACTTATTTTTGTTCGTCCAGCCATCAGTCATATTCAGGAAAGCCAACTTCGAAAATACCATGACATCATGACATTGTAAACACTTTGAAGAGCCAGCAATTAAACACAACAAAATGATCGTTTAAAATCGACATTTGGGCAATTTTCTAACTCGTTTGTAATTAAATGACGGAAACAGATTGCGTAAAGGAACGAGGACGATTGGTGAGTCACAGTCCTGAAACGCGAGCGTGCTTCGATGAAGAATGCCCGATCTAAATGTGTGATTTTTTGAAATGTTCTTCATGAGATTCAAACTGATCGGTGCTTTCTTGAATTGTGTTATGTCAACACATTTCAGCATTTGATTCATTCTGTTTCAGTACCAAGGTTGGTTTTGCAGAAAACCGTTTTTGTTGACAGTAGCGCAAAGCGGTTGAAGACGGTCAGGAGAACTTCTCGAATAGTGAGTGACCAAACAACCACAAGCCTCAGAGGAAGCTTTCGAGCACCACAGACAGCCGCCTCTCTTTTCGTCCTGACGCCTGCTGATTTGCTGCCGATTTTCCTCCGCAGCCTCTCTCTGCTTCAGGGTCTTCTTCGCCGCAGCGAGATCGCTTGACAAAATTCATGTTCTTCTCAGAGCAGAGAGAACAGATGTTTCTTTCGATCAGAACACTATCATGACGGAGCAGATGTTTTCCGTAGGTTCTGGAGACTTCCAGTTCGTTTCGCCATCGTAGCTGTTAAATGAGAAGCTGAAGGTGTCTTTCCTCACAGGAAAGAGGTCGATCAAGCAGGAAACTTGAGTAGCTTCAGTTTTTTCAGTATCGCCACAGCATCAATAGACCAGCAGCAAGCAGTTGGAGTCCGCCATTGTATTGTTTCATCAAAGCTGCCGACATGACATTTTCACCGCGTTCTCGGTGCGAAGGTCTTCTCTGCATCGAGATAAGCGCCGTGGACGTTTTCTTCAGATCTCACGTTCCTGAAACATACTTCGCAGTAGCTGGCCATTGCGAACAGTTAGCGACTGCCGCAGATTCAGACAGCATGGAACAGCAGAAGTTGCTACTCATCCAGATCCTTCGCCATTTGGCTGCAGAGCCCAGTTGAAGAAGCCGCAGTTCTTTTCTGCACCGAAGGTGCCACGCTTGTTTCTTCCTTCCATTCTGAACTTCAGCGTTTCATTGTAGACTTCAGATCAGAGTCTGTGACAGTTCGGGGATACTGAACATTTACTGCAATTCCAGAAACATTTATTGTTTGTCGTCAAAGATCATGAAAGAGACAAAGTCCAAAGTCTTCATGTTATCAACAAACGTTGAGTTTCAGCAGAAACAGTCAGACGCTTCTTTACTCTAAGACAGACTCTGGAATTATGAAGAGATATTATTACTTTCAAAATGAGAAAGAAAAGACAGAAACTAATAAATGCTAAAATCTGATTATAATTTGAATATAGATCTTTTTTGTTGATCCTGAACAATAATGCTTATTCAGTCTAACAGCAGCAGGAAGTAGGGTGATGACGATATTTCAGCCAGAGTTCAGGTTGTCAGGTTGAGCCCGCTCTCTGGACCCTCGTTGTTTCTCAATTATCACCATCGCCTTTCCATTTTGTTCAGCCAGCAGCATTGACGCATTGTAACACCAGCTTCCGAGTCAATCGGTCTGGCATTCACCGTCACATGCTTCAATACACACACACACACATGCGCCTCAACACTTCTTTCGCTCATTGGCTTCTCAACATAGTAGATTGACTGGCCTTTCTCGTATCAGAACGCGACTGAAAAGATTTCTTCGGCTCATTTTCGCTTCATCCAGCTCCACTTTTTTGGGAGACACTATTTTTAATTTACAGCCTGAATATTACTCGCTGCCATTACTTCTTTCGCCAGACGCAGGGTAGCGCTGCCATTGTTACACACACGCAGACCGCATTACACTTCAAAGAATAAACAGTTTAGTCACCATAGCAATGCAACTTCACTTCGCCGATGTTCGATATATCAGCGTTTCACGGGTAGCCGAGGCCGAAAGGTAACACGCCGACAGCTAAACAAACACCTGTCGTCATGTATCTTCAGCTGGTGGTGTTCGAATGACGCCACTGAGGTATCATTTACCGGGGAATATTCTATTTGCGGCCATTTTATCAGGACGCATCCGATTCATTTCCCATTTATTTCACATACGGTTTCGATCTACCCGAGAAAATGAACTACGATTTGTCTCAAGCTACCACGATCATACCGACTCGCCACGCGAGCAGTGTCGAATGGGGTCACTTACGGCAAAGGCTGCTTTCAGCACTCCGCATATTTCAGAGGTCAGAATTACAAAACAATAGCGAAAGAACATCAACAATAGAAACATGTTTTACAGAATAAGAAGGGGAACTGTGGTTTCAGTGGCGGAGTATTATCCACACACCGTTATTTCGATGGTTTCAGTTTCTGGAACAGCTGACGTTCTTCGATGAAGATGTGTTAAGAAAATTATTTCCAGCTACAGTAGCAAGTGTTAGGTTCTGGGGATGAATACGAGAGCTGAAACAGGCAAATTTACAAAGACAAATGTCAATGTACCAATCACCACTGATTCACCAGTCGCTGGTTCAGCAGTCGTGAACTGAATTCGAGGGAGTTCAGCTTGAAATCAGCAGAGAATAAAATAAATAGCAGTCCCACACCGTGAAAGACCACTTTCTGACCGATAACACGCCCACTTTATTTCCTTCACACAAAGACTGAACAGAACACTTCTGTGAATCCGAGAACATCTATGTTCAGCAAGAAAACATTAATCACAAATAAACACCAGTTCGGTTCTTTATAATTTTACATTTTAAATAATACCGAATATTTATGAATCATATAGCAGCGATTTAGATGGCCAGTATAAAATATTTCTAGCTGTCATGGTAACACAAAGTTTAGACAATATAGTTATACTATAATACGGACCGGTAACATTGATTTTCTGATTACGTTGCCGGGCAGATTAAAAGTGAGCTAACTGCACGCCAAAAAGAGTTCGTCACAGCGCTTCAATATTCTACAACACTGCGCCGGCTTTCTTACCACAATCTTTGCCGTCATCTGACTAAAAACAAGTTATCTTCAGAGGTGAACTTTTATCTTCGAATCGAGCCGCCATCACATCATGATGGCATAGATATCTCGTAGCGTAGTCAAAGTCAGTGTCCATCAGCGCGCTGTGCCACAGTGAGTAGTGCTGTCACGCAACAAATGTTGTCCGCTTTGAAAACGCTACTTAAACTAAAAATAACAAGAAGAAAGCATTAAAAACGATCGAATACTCTTCTTTCGTAAGCGACCATGGTGTGAAAGTAGTTAATGGTTTTCAAAAGTGTAATATGAGAATACTGCAGAAGAAATAGATTGAGCCACGGTGTACAATATACCTGCTTCAAGTCATGTCTCCCGAGATAACACCACAATGGTTAATCTCAAAATCTCTTTAATAATATAAAGTACAAATTTCATTGATTTAAAAACAACCAACAAAATTGAACATATTATCAGCATTTTAAAACAAATCTGCTCATACTAAAAACAACATATTTATTTAACAGTATATCTAAAAGAATTACTTTCATGAAGTTAATATCTTAGTGAACTCATGATGTTTAGAATCATTAGCACAATCTCGATTTGAGATATGTAAGCATAGTGGTTTATAGATGACAACACTCAGAAATTATGTCTTAAATCATAATTTTAAGTCAGAAGAATAAAAGGCACTTTAGTTCAACGCATTCAATTACTTCGCCCCATTACAACAACTGTATCAATGGCCTGCCCATCAGCTCGTACAGCACGAAAGATCAGATGCTTTGATGACTGTGTCGTTTCGCCCGCAGTGCTTAAGGTCGACCATATCACTAAATTTTTGGCAAATACTTTACACAAAGGGTGATTTGAGACCAATATTATCGCTAAAACTTCTTTTTACAGTTTACACAAAAAGACGATACAGAATCCGTAATTGTCATTATTCTTCGCATTTAGTAAGGCAGTCCCTTTAATGTGTTTTCATTGCAAACTGGAGATTCTGTCTTTTCAAAGAAAAACGGTTTTTCCTGCAAAATGTTACTTTTTGAGACAGATATTTCTTTACTAAAATAGTCATTATTTCCTCTGCGTTAAGAAAAGTGTTTTCTTCAGTATGACTTCATGCGGTTTTTGAGATTAAATAATTGATTAAAACGTAGCTTATCGCTATTTCGTACAAGAAAAGCCGCATGAGCCATGTGTGTTTTGAGTGTACAAAACTAAAACTTTCTCTTTATTATATTTCGTTACGAAATGCTTCTTCTCTAAGCGACTGTACGTGTTTTTGGAGAGCCTGATGAATCGATTAAAATGTTTATCGCATTTCACACAAGAAAAAGCCTTTTCCCGTGCTCGCGTGTTTTTTGAGAGTAAACACATGATCAAACGTTTGGTCACATTTACAAGAAAATGGCTTTCCGTATGAGTTCTTCATGTGATTTAAGATGACATGTTTGACTAAAATTTCTGTCACATTCTTTGCTAGTTTTCTGTTTTTATGAATTTTCATGTGTGTTTTGAGAATATGTTAAAAACTGCAACTTTATCACAGGCCTCATAGTTGAAAGGTTTTCTGTGTGAGCTCATGTCTTTTGAGAGATATTTTCACTAAAATCTCTCTTTATCTACTTTGCTAGAAAGAAGCCTGCATGAGACTACAGTGTATTTGAGTTTCCGATTTTCACTGTGTCTTTTGATCACATTCACATGAAAAAGGTTTTCTTCTCTGTGTGAACATGTGTGTTTTGATATTTGATACAAAACTAAAACTCTTTTATCACTATTTGCTATGAAAAAGAAGCTGTATGAGTTTCATGCAGCTTGAGACTAGATGAATACTAAAAGGTTTATCGCATTTTCTCACACAGAGCTCGCAGTCGCTGTGTTTTTTGAGAGCAACACATGATTAAACGCTTATCATGCCTTCATACAGCAGGTTTGCTTTCTTCTTCCAAGGAGACTACGTGTGATGAAGATGAGATGCTTGACTAAATCTTTGTCACATTTCTTTGATAAAGGTGTCTCATGTTTGAGCTTTGAGATAAATAACTCATCTCTGCCTGTGTCTGTTCTCATTCGTGGCTGGGATGCAGAGCCTGTCTTCATTTCCTGTGTACTGATGCTGATCTTCTGTTCATCTGTTGCCGATGCTTCCTAACTTCTCATCTGTAAAGCTGATGTTGATTCTGTCTCTTCATCTGTAGTTGATGCTTATTTGTTTCTCATCCTTAGATCATCGCCGCTATTGCCTTCGCCGAGCCGTTTAGATCCAGCCACAGCCTATCTTCATAAGTAGGAATTCATCGCGTATCAGTCTTCACTTCGACTGTGGTCTTCGATCTCTGACTGATGCAGAAGTTTTCTGTGGCCTTCAATTTGCAGTTGTTGTTCCATCTTGTTCTGCCTATCTGGAGTGTTCTTCAAGCTCCCGTGTCTCCTTCATCTGCAAAGCTCTGTTCTCTCCATGTTCCTCTTTTGTCTGGTGAGCTTCTGAGCTTCTGTTCCTTCATCTGTGGATACTTCGCTCCTGCAGTTCCTTTCACTGGGCAAGTTTCTGAGCCCTCCACGTTCCTTCTATCTTAGTTTCTTCTGTTCTCCTCCATACTGCGGATGTCTGGTTTACCTCTAGCACCGGAAACACAAACAGGAGGCCTTTTACCTCGTGTTCCCCAGTTCTGCTTCGTTACCGCACAGAGTCCTTTTCACCGCAAATGCCGAGGACTGCAAAAAAAGACAAAGGAGAGCTTTATACTTTTTAAAGGTATACTGTATGTGTATTGTCATACCATCTAATTTTCTTTACAAGATACACAGTTAGTGATGTCGTCTTTCAGTTTCAGTAGCAAACACTAATTAAAGAAACTACAAGTTTTCAAAAAATAAACACACACACTCTCACAATGACAAACTCATCTACAGTAATAAGGCGGTCATCTTGCAGCTTACCTGGCGTCTGGGGAAGATGGTCAGTGTCGCAAAATTGCTCCTCACACGATTCAAAACATTTGTCATCTCCAGAGTTAACAGTTTCTTGTTCATTCAGTCAGCTCCTGATAAAAACACAGAGTAGTTAGAATATGAAATATCATAAATACTTTTTCTTTTGTGTTTATTTGACTTATTAAATTTTTAAATTCTTGATATAGTAGCTATAGTTATAGTTTATATGTTTTCAAAGTACGCTTCTTTGTTCGTCTTCACTGGTCGGGTTTCTTGAGATCATATGTCATTATTCTACAGATCAGAAGGAAGGTCATTTTCAGCTACTTGGCGAACAAACTATGAAGCCAGAGAGCTAGTCTATCTGGCGCCGCAAAGTCACACATATCTTCTTACGATGTATTGGGTGAAAGTGACAGCGTGCCTTCAGGGCACTATTTTTCTAAATGTATTGAAACACAACTAACACACATCAAACATTTTAAGTTCCTTTAACTTTTATTACAATCTTATTACAATCTTTAGAAATGATGAATATTGATATCGTGATTTTTGTTGTGCAATGCGGCTTTCGTGCCACACTTCATCTTCTATGATCTGGTTGTAGTCGCGTATGCTCATCGGAAGATTTTGCGGCCCTCAATAAATTCTAAATTAAGCTGAAGACCGAGTACGAGCAGCCAGGCCACTATAGTTAACGATGGCTAACAACACAACATGAACATGTCTACGCAGGAAGCTGCACCGCATCCAGTGCCGCATGTAACATGCGGGAATAACATCAGCCTTAGTATTGTCGGCATAAGACCGAAACACAAACTATACCGAAGTTTTGCACGTGCGCCTTTCGCTTTGAAGCTGGCTACTTCACAGTCGCGTGAAGCCTGAAGCGTTTCGGCCGGTTACCTTTACGCTCGGGACATCGGCCAAATTTCCGTTACGTATGGGGACAGGTCAGTTCTGCGCCATTGACGCAATAAAGATCTGCTTCCAAACACAAAATTAAAGTCAGTGTTGTTTCTCGTTAGATATATTGCTGTCGTTCACGATTACGCAGGACTTCTTTTTATTTTTGTTTGTTTATTTATTTATTTATTTGTTTATTTATTTATTTATTATTTATTTATTTATTTATTTATTATTTATTTTGCTTATCTGCATCAGCTGGGCAGACAGATGAGAGCTGAGGCGTTCGAAACTTCTTTGTATTGAGGTCAGTCTTTATTACTTTCATCATGTTTGAAAATCTGGTGTTGATCGACGAAAAGGAAAGAAAATAAGAGAGGATGCTAGAGAGGGGGTAGAGAGTGACAGAAGGGGACAGATTACACAAAGATAAAGCGCTTCATTGGTTGTTGATCATTATGGTAAGGTTCAAAATGTAGTACATAAAGGGTGTCGTCTGACACACACAAACGTTATAAACAATACTGCCAGCCGCAAAATGACCACTGTCGACATGTACACAAAATGGCAGGCCAAGAGCCTTCACACGCACCATGCCTTAAAAATCAACCAGTGAGTCATCGTCATCGATGCAACTGTTGCGAGTTAACACTGCGTCTCCTCAGGTGAGCGTTTATGTTCTTTCTTCTAAATCGGACAGGGAACGAAAGACGCGAGGGAGAGTAACACAGCTATCATCTTCAGCATTTCTCCGCATCGCAGCAGAAGGGCAGCCATTGGTCGTTGACACGGAACGGGCAATGAAGTTTTTCTCGCGTTGCCATTCAGTTGAGGTCGCCGTTAGTGCTTCCCCAGAGAGCAGAGGCACGAGAGCATCCCAGCCCAAACAGGGAGCAAAGTCTTGCCACGCCGGGAGAGTTCAACTAGTGCCCCAACGAAGACACAGCTCTTCAGACGGTTGCTCACCTGTGAGTCACCTCAGCCAGCAGACAGACCCCAGTGGATCACCGCTCACATCTGGCAGCCACCGCCATGCTCACCTGTTGTCCAGGAGCAGTGGTTCGCCGCCTCGCCCAGGAGTGGGGAACCTCGGGAAGAGGGCTCATTAAAGCGTGCTTAAATATGGTCGATCAGGCTTCGCCACAGTCAGAAATTTCATGGCTCAGGAGCAATTTCTGTGACAACACGTGTCGGCTTATTTATTTTAAAAAGTCATTTCCTCGTTTAACCGATCATCGCGGATAAATATTATTTGGGGAAATAAAAGTAATAAGTAAAATAACGGTCAATAATTATATAATAATAAAAATCATTTCACTTCATCATCGTTCATCCCCGCGATATTGACGCAGTCGTTCCGCCACTTAGATATCGCCAATTCATCTCTAAATGATCTTATTAAAACCAGCTGCAGCATTGTTTCACTCAAAGGTATTTACGCCAGGTAGTCAACGGCATATCGTATTATTTCACCAGCAGAGACAACATTTTTTCTATGCATCGCAGTTGGCAAGCTTGAAAACTCGCTTCTGTTAAATTCTGTAATTTAGGTGTTTTATTAATGTGCCTTGTAGCATTTTGATTTAGAGCCGCCATATATATCAGTGTACGCTGCAATGAGAATGATTCATGAACGGTGACATTACATAAACATTTTTGAGTATTTCTTTTATAATAGCAGCCAAAGGCAACACAGAAAAGCTACGCAGTCGCTCAGGATTCAAAGTGAAATTACACACATGAGGTGAGCCATGAGTGGGACAATGAGGCGGGAAAGATAGTCAGTGCCAGACCCAGCGTGACTCAGCAGCCCAGAGGAATTTAAAATACCTTTCTTTAGTGTTTGCTTGTACGTGTACCAGACATACGCTTCCAACATAGTGTTATTAACTCATTTCCACTATTTTATCATCTGAGCAATCATATGTGGGTTGACACAATAAAAGCACAGTTATGGCACAAAGTAAAATATTTCACGCCAAACAATTGCACTACTACAAGAAACACATCTAATGTATGATGAATATCGTAGTCTGTAATTGGCAGCTAAATGTACATTATCACATTGTGAGGCTTATATCATACAGACAAAGTCAATTTTACTGAAATCAAAGTACAGTTCAGCACATGAAGATAGAGGGAAGATTCATCTCAGTGAAGATACTGATGGCATTGTAGCCATTACTGTGAGCACGCTTTCGAACGGATCGGCCAGATTTGTCAAAATCACTCTTAATACGATAGCAGAGCATAAAGCCTGGTATTCTATCATGGGGATTTCACTGATAATGCCATTGGCCTGACAGACATTCTTTTTCTACATCTTTGTCCAAAATGGCTATACCCTCAAATCTTGTTCAAGGAGCATCGATGTGGAGCGAGGTTATCTAAATTTTCAAATGATATTTCACTTACCAAAACAGGCACAAATACACACCATCTCGACTACTTACAAAGCTGAAATACATAGAATTGACAGCGTCATCAAGGTCTCATCACAATCTTAGATCACTGATCGCACCACCAAATGAGTCTGCCTGTTCGCATATGTCTTGTCTGCCCTTCTGTGCTGGTCCGACAGTTTTCAGTTCGTTCATGAATGCCTATTAAACCACGCAGTTTTTTTGTTTAATTCATGTCACTAAAAGCCGCGCGCTTTTTGTTAATTAACTCCTCTTAGTCTCCGAAGTCCCGCCTTCAGCGCCTCCGTCCTCATCGCTCTCTGCTCCTCTGACAGATTTACTTGACGCCTCACGCATTTCGCTTCACTCCTACTTTCTGCCGAAAGTACAGTACAACGCACAATCCTAGCAACGTTGCTTTATTTAATCGGGTCCCAAGATAACAACATCATTTCCGATGAATAATAAATACGAACACGCTTGGAATCAAAGTTAAGTGATAAGATTTTTCTTTTACTTCCAACTCTTTGTTTAAATACTGTCTGTTTATATACCTGTCTGTTTTTGTCTAATTTGCAGTTCTAAACTTGTTTCACTTTTATCCAAAAATTAAAAGGTTACCTCCACAAAAGTCCCAGCTGTACCTGAGCTCGCACTTCAGGCCCAGACTAAAAAGCGAACATTCACCTGAGAATGAGCACCATTTTCAAAGGATTAACATTAGCTCATAACTGGCTCGTTTCAATTAAATTAAGAAACCCTCGTCGCCCACGGAATGACATAAACAGGTCGTCAGACTCTCTCTTCTTCTCGCTTCTCAACACAAAATTTAGCATAAGACATAGCCGGTAAAGTAAAATTACAACACTTATTCTTTTTATTAATAGTCAATATAACAATTCAATGAACCATACAGTAGCGTTGTAGATCGAGTATGTGTTTCTTAATACGCCGCGCTTAAGAGATTGTAATGCCTGGATGATGCTTTAAGCAGCGCAAGCCTTTCATCGCCTGCAGGTGCAACCCAGACTGAATTTAAACAGTCTCACCACAAAACATCGGGTGGCCATGTTGTTGCCAGCCATGCAGTCAATTGTCGCGTCGCCGCAGATACTAATGCTACGAGCTGGGGACAGCTATTGCTGTGTCTCGATTTAGTTATTTGAAATTGCCGCAACAAAATTCGAATTGGTTCATTTGACGCCAGATCATTTGCGTTTATATACGAGCGTAACACAGCAATATGTATTTGCTATTAGCTATATTAGCTCATTATCAAATGACTGCTAGTTAACGAGTATTAATCTATTTATTAAATGCTTATTGTTTGCAGTGACGCCCAGTGGAATTTGACGCTGTCGACGCGATCGTTTGCAGTGATTTAGCCAGCCGAGTCGCCATACGACATTTTTCAGCTTCGTATTAGCTTGTTTACCGAATATATTTTTCAAAAGATATCTCCACCGCAGGAATGCTCAAAAATATTCAGTAGCAAACAATCTGGAGCTGGAAAAAGGTAATCCGTATGAGAGATCGCTTGCTCGTCCACACAACAGAGCAGTCACGTGACGCGTCGTTCTCCGCAGAATGCACTGCAAGGCAAATAAACATTTAATAAATCGCTAATACTCATTATGTACTTAGTCATTTTGATAGTAGGCTAATATAGCTAATATAGATACATATTGCTTGTGTTGCTTCTCTATTATAATAGGCCTGGGCGAGATACATCATCAAATGAATTAATTCGAATTTTTGTTACGTGGCGATTTCAAAAATAATCTAAATCAAGTTTTTATGTGGCGATTTGGCTCCCAGAGCTTCTCGTAGCGTTAGCATCACACGCTGGCACGCTTTACAATTGACACACATGAAGTAGCTTAGCAGCAGCATGGCTAACACCGTGACAGTGGAAAGTTTGTTGTTTGAACTGGTCTGGTTTACTGCCACAGACGTGAGGAAGAGAGCCCCCACGCTGCTTGTGCCCATCGGGCCGGAAGGCTCTCACGCTGCACTACAGCACGCTACCAGTCCTTCTTACACACGCATGCGCACTGACACAGAAACACATACTCATTCTACAACGCCTGTATAGTTAGTTCATTAGTTGTTACTGTTATTTGTTAATAAAGAATACTGGTTGTAATTTTACTTTTAATGATATATTCATTACGCGCGTTTTAGGATTTTGTGTTCGGAGGAGGCGGGGGGTCTGACCGCGACTCTGCTGCTTAATCATTTTCTCCGTGGAGAAGACGGGGTTTCTTAATTTAATTAAAACCTTAGAGCCCAGATATGAGCTGTATTGTTAATCCTTTAGAAAATGGTGCTATTCTCAAGGTGAATGTTTGTCTCCTAGTTCACTCACAAAGTGTGACTCAAGACACAGCTGGGACTTTAGTAAGGAAGTAACCTTTTAATTTTGGATAAGTGAAAACAAGTTTAGAATAACGAAATTAGACAAAAACCAGACAAAGGTTATATAAAAGAAAATTATTTAAACAACACAAATCCAAAAAGGAGTAAGAAGAAAAATCTTATACTTAACTTTGATTCCAAGAGCGTGTTCATTTATTTATTATTCATCCCAGAAATTGGTGTTACATTTGTCTGGGTTTGATTAAATAAAAGCAACATTTACAGTTGTGTGCGCCAGTTGTACTTATTGCTTTCTCCCTTAAGTAGGGTGGGCGGGGAAAATCGGAAAAATCGGAAATCAAAATTAAAAAAATCTGTCAAGGTGAGGGAGGCTCGAGAGCCGGTAGGACCCAGACGCAGAGACGGGAGGCCAACGGGTTCAGGACTAGAGGGTTAATTAACATAAGGCGCTGCCGAACAGGATGACAAGACAAAACAAAACTTGCTGTGGCGTGGCGAGGACATGGAGCATTTCAAGTGAACAGGGCTACAAGAAGCCAATGACCAGCACAAGAGAAGGCAGAGAGGGTGACTTATATACAGACAGGGCAGACAAGACACAGGTGAACACGATCAGGGCATGATCTAAGATTGTGATCGGGATTATTGTTATTTTGTCAATTCTATGTATTTCAGCTTTATGTGTAAAAAGAAATCGCTGGCTGTGAGTAAGGATTTGTGCCTGTTTGAGAAAGTGAACATCTGGTCATTTGGAAATTTAGATCTCATACATCCACAAATCCAGTCTCCATAGACAACGATTTAAGGGTTTTTGCCATTTTGGACGAAGGAGATTTAGAAAAAGAATGTCTGTCCAGTTGTGACATTATACAGTTAAAGTCTCCCCCATGAGTAGAATACCAGAGCTATGCTCTGCTATCGTATTAAAGAGTGATTTGACAAATCCTGGCTGATCCTCGTTCAGAGCGATACATTTGCGGAATGAAACTGCAAATGCCATCTATTAGTCTGCTTACTAGAATGAATCTTCCCTCCCTGTCTTTGGTGTACTTTAGTTTGTACTTAGTTTCAGTAAATTGACTTGTTCGTGTATTAGTATAGCCAAACCCCTCTACTAAATGTGATGAGTAGTACATTCTATCTGCCCTAGACCTTTTAGTTTCTGATGTTCATCATCTGTTGATGTTTCTTTTGTAGTAGTGCAATTTGTTTGACGTGAAGCAATATTCTTACTTCTTGATTGCCAACAAGACCTTCACATTAAAGCTTATTTATTGGCTAGCCCAACCCATGGTTAACTTCAGATGAGTAAATATCAAAATGGGGTTGGTAACACTGTGTTGGAGGCCGAGAAATATCTGGTACACATTGCATAAACTTATAAAGAGGCATTTTGGAGACCTCATCTGGCTGCTGATCCTGTCAGCCACAACACTGACGAATGCTCTCGCCATTGTCCTCCATCTTCACACTTATCCCGTAGTGTTGTAATTTCACTTTGGAGCTCGGTTATGGTAGACTGACCACGTAGCTTTTTCTATTGTTGCCTTTTTTGCTCTTATTTATAAAAAGAAATACTCAAAAATGTTTTATGTATGTCCTCGTTCATGAGATCATTCTCATTTTAGCGTACATACCTGATATATTGGCAGCTCTAAATCAAAATGCTACAAGAACATTGTAAAAACACCTAAAACACAAATTTAATAGAAGCGGGTTTTTAAACACCAACTTGCAGTCACATAGAAAATGTTGTCTGCCCTCTTGTGGTGAAATTAATACATTGTACCGTTGACACCTGAGCGTAAATACCTTTTTTTTCTAGTGAAACAATGTACAGCTGGTTTAATAAAGATCATTTAGGATAGGATTGGGCGATGTCCCCTTAAATTGGCAGTTGATGATGTTTGCAGTCAACCATCGGGATGGACGATGATATCATGGGGGTTGGGTAGTTTTTTGTTATTATATAATTATTATTCGTTATTTTACTTTATTACTTTTTTTTATTTCCCAAATAATGACTTATCCACGATGATCCAGTTTAAACTGAGGGAAGTGACTTTAAAAAATAAATAAAATACATTACATCTGAGCCGGGGGTGTTTGTGTCCCTGGGGGGTGGGTTCTGGTCCTTGCTCCTGAGCGCTGGGCCCCGCCAAACTTCCAACTGTGGCAGAGCCTGGTCGAGCTTACATTTACAACACCTCAGGGGCCCTCTTTTTCCCGGGTTCCTCCCCAAGGGGGCGGCGGTTCCCCTGGGCCTTGCTCCTCCCTGGACCAACCGTGGCCAATGATGGCTGCCTGGAGGCGGAGCGGTCTCCTTGGGGGTCCTGGTCTGTAGCTGGGGGCGGGGATGCTCGAACTCCTGGTGGTGCTCAGCTGTGCCTTTCTCCGTGGGCTCCTGCGTTGGGCTCCCGGCGGCGGGCTGTTTGTTTGGCTGGGGTGGCGCCTCCGTGCCTGCTCTCTGGCTCTGGGGACGGCGGCGCCCCCTGCTGGCTCCCGCCTGTGGCGGCCGGTCGCCGAAGGCGGTTGTTCTCGCCGGTTCCCGTGTGGCGTTGAGGGAATCTCGCTGCCGCTGCTGCCGCGTGTGTGGGGTCTTGGGGTGGGGATGGCTGGGCACTCCGTCTTTCACGCCCACCATCCATTTAGAAGAACATAAATGACTCACCTGGAGCACAGGTGTGTTAGTCACCTTGCACTAACAGTTTGCATGATTGAATGACTGGAAATATTTCACACTAGTTGGTTTTAAGGCATAAGTTTCATGCAGAACACTATCTGTTTTGTGTACATGTCAGACAGGTGGACATTTTGTGCGCTAGCAGGTGTGTTTATAACATTTGAGCGTTGTGTGTGACAGGCCCCATTTCTTTATGTACTACATTTGAACTCTTACTATAATGATTAATAACCAGTAAACTTGTTGCTTTATGCTGCTTCATGGTCTTATCCTTCCTCCTATTATCACCCCTACCCCTCTCTAACGTCCTCTTATTCCCTTCCTTTTCCGTCCGTCCAACACCAAAGATTTTCAAACATGATTGAAATTAATAAGTTTGGCCTCAATTACAAAAAGGGGTTTATTCAGACACCAGCTCTCATCTGTCTGCCCAGCTGTTGGACAGGACAAGTAAAATAAATAAATAAATAAATAAATAAATAAATAAATAAATAAATAAATAAATAAATAAATAAAATAAACAAAATAAACAAAAATAAAAGAGGTGCGCTCTCATTACTTAGATTATCACGGACCGTGAAGTGAGCGACCTTGTCTCTAGCAGAGCAGGCAGACTTACAGTTTTGTGTTTGAGGGGGAACGGGGGATGCTTGGTTACGTGTGGAAGATTTAGACTGTGACTGTCCTGGCCAGCTCTACGTGGAATCTAATTTAGAGAACCGGGTGTCCTGCAGTGTGCGTGTGTCGGGCAGCCCGAGCGCCAGCCTACTCAGCGGCTGTGGGGCAGGCTTCCAAAGCAGAAAGGCCGCACAGTGCTTAGGAAACCATTCAAACAATCACATGGATTTGTGTTTCCAGTCCTATCCGATAAATATAAAGGCTGATGTTATTCCCACATATTTACATGCAGCCTGGATGCAGATTGCAGCCTTTCCTGCATGGATTTATGTTCATGTTAATGTTGTTAGCCCGTGTTAGCATACTGCTAACCCTGGCTTCTTTCCAGCTCCGTTCTTCAGCACAACCCTAATTTAGGATTTATTGAGGGCCACAAAAAATCTTCCCGTGGGCCGCCATTCGCCCCCGGGCCACAACCAAGATCACTGAGGTCTGAATCCCTACATAAGAGATGGGGTAGGGGCAAGGTTTTTCAACCTTTTGAGCCACACACTTGACAAAAAATCCAGCAGCACACTGCATTCATCTGTTTTTCTAAAAAGTTGTAATGTTGTAATAAAAAGCTAAAGATTTAAAAAATGTTTGATGTGTGTTCGCTGTGGTTTCAATGCATTTAAGAAAAAGACTAATTGTGCCCTGAGACGCTGTCACTTTCACCCAATGCATCATGGGAGATGTAGTGCAAACGCCGCCGAACGAGAGATAGCGACTCAGCTTCTCTGAGCTTCAGTTTGTTTCGCAGAACTGTGGGCTGCAAGAAGTGATGATTTTTGGGCTTCTGATCTGTAAGTGTGTAATGACATGTGATTAAACTCTCCAAGAATTAATGGTGAGATAGTTAAAGGGGCGGTACTTTGCGAAACCGCTAGCTATAACTAAATTCATGCTACTGTCATTCTTATCAAAATTTAAAAATTTAATAGAATCAAATAAATACAAAGAAAAAAAAGTATTTTATGATGCTCTGTATCTCTAACTACCTGTGTTTTATCAGGGCCTGTTTGGATGAACAAAGATCTGATATCCTGGAGATGGTAAATGTTTTTAGATCAGTTAATGGGGGCAATTTCATACGGCACACCTGACCATCTTCCCTGAAAACACCGGAGTAGGAACACAAGATCAATGACCACCACCTTATTACTGTAAAAGATGAGTTTGCTGTCAGGGGAGGCAGTTTATTAAAAATGTATAGAAACCTTTTTTGAAAACTTATGAGTTTCTTTTAATTAGGTGTTTAATCTACTGAAGTACTGAAAGACTGACATCACTCCCTAACTGTCTTATCTGTAAAAAGAGAACCAAGACAGACTATTTCTTGACAATACACATACAGTATACCTTTTTAAAAGCATAAAAGCTCTCCTTTTTGTCTTTTTCCCTAAGCAGTCCCCTCAGCATTTTGCGAGTGAAGAGGATCTGTGCAGCCAACAGAGCAATTTAAGAATGGAACACAGGGAACAAGAACCTCCACAAATTAAAGAGGAAACATGAAGAACCAGTACTCTGGGTCACATTAAAATGGAACATGGAACCAGAACTCACAGATTATAGAGAAACATGGAGAACCAGAAACTCTACAGATTAAAGAGGAACATGGAGAACCAGAAACTTGCAGATTAAAAGAGAAACTCAGGAACGAACCTCCACAGATTAAAGAGGAACAGGGAGAATCCAGAAGCTTCACAGATGAGGAACATGGAGAACCAGAAACTTTGCAGATTAAAGAGGAACTGCAGGAACGAACCTCCACAGATTAAAGACGCAACAAGTGAACAAACAACTTTCACAAATTAAAGAGGAGCTACAGGGAACCTGCATCAGCTGTGATGAAGATCAGCCTGATCTGAAGTGGGAGACTGATACCTTGATGGAGATTCCTACTTATGAGGAAGATGAGAACAGTGAAGCAGATCTAAACAATCAGCAGAGCTTTAATGTAACTGATAGTCAGGATGAAGCATGAAAACCAAAACAAAGAATCAACATCAACTACAGATGAAGAGACAGAATCAACATCAACTACAGATGAGGAGACAGAATCAACATCAACAACAGATGAAGAGACAGAATCAACATCAAGTACAGATGAGGAGACAGAATCTGCATCAATTCATAGATGAGGAGACAGACCTACAGAACAGAGATCAGAGGATGAGTTTTAGAAGATGACCCCAGCTCAAAACAAAACATGACACACAGGACAGAAGCCTTTTTCTTGTAAAGAATGTGACAAAAGTTTTAGTCAAACATCTCATCTTAAATCACACATGAGAACTCATACAGGAGAGAAGCCATTTTCTTGTATAGAATGTGATAAAAGTTTTAGCCAAGTGTGTTTACTTCCCTAAAAATACATTTAGAACTCACACGGAGAAAAGCCTTTTCTGTGTAGAATGCGATAAACGTTTTAGGATTCATCTAGTCTCCAAACACATGAGAACTCATACAGAGTAGTCTCATGTAAAGAATGTACAAAGTTTTAGTTTTGTATATAATCTCAAACACATGAGAATCTCACACAGAGAGAAGTTTTTCATGTAAAGAATGTGGAGGTGCTGAGGAAAATCAAAACTCAAAATACACATGAGAACTCATACAGGAGAAAGCCTTTTCTTTGTAAAAGAATGTGATAAAAGTTTTAGTCGAATATCTACTCTCAAAAGACACATGAGAACTCACACAGGAGAAAAGCCTTTTTCTTGTAAAAGAATGTGATAAAAGTTTTAGTTTTGTACATATTCTTTAAAACACACATGAGAATTCATAAAACAGAAAAGCTCCTTTCTTGTAAAGAATGTGACAAAAGTTTTCGTCAAACATGTCATCTTAAATCACACATGAGAACTCATACAGGAGAGAAGCCATTTCTTGTATAGAATGTGATAAATGTTTTAGTCATGTGTTTACTCAAAAACACATGAGAACTCGGGCACAGGAGAAAAGGCTTTGTGTAGAATGCTATAAACGTTTTAGTGGATTCATCAAGTCTCCAAAACACATGAGAAGTCATACAGAGAGAAGCCTTTTCATGTAAAGAATGTAATAAGTTTTAGTTTTGTACATAATCTCAAAACACACATGAGAATCATACGTGGAGAGAAGCCTTTTCTTGTACATGAATGCTATAAAACGTTTAGCCAATTATTTAATCTCAAAACCACATAAGAACTCATACAGGAGAGTTTTTTCTGTACAGAATGATAAACGTTTTAGTGAAATATCTAATCTCAAAAACACATGAGAACTCACACAGAGAAAAGCCATTTTCTTGTAAAGTATGTAAAAAGATTTAACTAAACATCCAGTCTCAAGAGACACACATGAAAACACACAAAGGGGACTACCTTTTCATGTAAAGAAATGTGATGTCAATTTAGTTCTGTATCTCTGTCTTTTGTGTAAACAATATAAAAAAAGTTTGAGCGATGTATTTAGTCTCAAATCACCCCTTTTGTGTAAAAGTATCACAAAAGGTTTAGGTGATGTAGTTGACCTGTAAAAACAGAGAACTCCAGAAGAGAAACTGACCTGGAGTGTCACTATCACTGTGCTGTCCTGATCTTTCATTTAAATGTGTATACAGGCTGATGGGCTCCAGACCACATTGACGAAAGAGTTTAGTAATAAGGAGGCAGAAGTGATTATTGGATGCATTGAATTGAAACCTTCTTTTTATTCTTCTGACTTAAAATTGTAATTTTAAGATATAATTTCTAGGTGTTTGTCATCTATGTTTACTATGCTCAAGTATATCTCAAATCAGGGATTGTGTGAATGATTCTAAACATCATGAGTTTGAATTTTTAAGTTATTTAACTTCATGAAATTTTAATTTTAGATATACTGTTAAATAGAAATGTGCTGTTTTGAATTATGAGGGTAAGATTTGATTTTAAAAATGCTGATAATGTCTAATTTTTTGCTGGTTGATTTTTCAGAGTAGACCTTGTACTTTATGTTATTGTTAAAGTTTTTGAGTTAACCATTGTGGTTGTTGTTTGGTGCTGTGGACACTGACAGACGTAAGTGTGTGTATTATTGTACAATCGTGGAAGCCCGGGACTATGTTTCCCTTCCTGCAAAGTGCACTTTCTCATATTACACACTTTGAAGGCCATTAACCCGTTTCACACCATGGTCACTTATGTTGAGTTGAAATATTCAATCCGTTTTTAGTACTTTCTTCTGTTGGCTTTTGGATTTAAACTATGCTTTTTCTCAAAAAGCGGACTATTTGTTACGTGATGTGGCACACTGTCACTGTAACACAACGCACCGGTGGGACCAGCACTGACTTTGACTACAGCTGCAAAGTAAAGGGATATCTATGCCATCATGATGTGTTAAATAAAATCAGTTCAGAGATAAAGTTCACCTCTAAGTGCTTGTTTTTGTCCAGATGACGGTTTAAAGGTTGTGGTAAAGAAGCTGCACAGCATGTAGAATATTGAAGCTATGTGACCGAACTTTTTTAGGCGGTAATTATCAATGGATTATCACTTTTTAATCTATACCCAGCAGCCAATCAGAACTGGCATTTTACCCGGTCCATGGTATGTTTATAACTATGTTGTCTAAGTCTTGTGTTACCATGATTTAAAACTAGAATTATTTTATACTGTACATCTCTAAATCTAACACTATATGGTTCATAAATATTTCGCATTGTTTAAAAATATAAAATTATAAAGAACCAGACTGGTGTTTTGTGTCTGCGTTCTTTGTGATTCATGTTTTCTTGTAGACATAAGAACCGTTCCTCTGTTCTTTTGGTTCTAAGCACCTGGTCTCAATCTTTTAGTGCAAGAACAAAGTGGACGGAACATCAGTCAGAAGTGTGAGTCTTTCTCCCACAGTGTGGGTTTCATGTTTGTTGCTTCTCTGCTGGTTCCAAAGCTGGACTCCTCAGGTCCAGTTCTGACTGCTGAACCCATGACTGAGGTGAGATCACAGAGCTCCATCCAATTAGTTGATTTAGTCATCAGTCACATTGACTATTTTGTTCTCTTTCTTAAATTTGCTCTGTTTCCAGCTCTCAAACATTTCAACTCTAGACCTAACACCCTTTCTGTAGCAGAGTAGGTTTTCTTGTACATCTTCATGAAGGAACGTCCAGCTGTTCCAAACTGAAACCATCGGAAGTAGCACTGTGTAGATGCTCTCCACTCACTGAAACCACAGTTTTTTCTATTCTGCATAGAAATTTGTGTTTCTATATTGTTGATGTTCTTTCACTTGTTGTTTTTGTCCAATTCTGACCTCTAGAGGAAGTATATACAGGTGCACAAAGGCCGCTTTTGACTGCATGGTTCAAGTGACCCTATCTGATTTTTTTCTCACGTGGGTACAGATCGGATATGATCCGTGAAAGTGCAGGACAAAAGCGCATGGATTCCGTTTTTCTCAGATCGGATGTGGAAATAAGTGGAAATAAATCGGAAAATGAATCGGATAATGCGCATTTCCGCGCCATGTAAGCAGACAACAGGATATTCCCAGTAAATGCGTGAGTCGACTTCATGACGCTAATTCAGGACACCACCAACTGAGATCACATGACTTATTAAGGTATGAAAAGGATTTTGTTGTCAGCGTGGTTACCTTTCTCAGCCTCAGGTCAAACCGTAGTTGGAAACCGCCAGCAGGCGCCCGGTCTCGGACGCAATCGTAACCACGAAGTGACACCGCTATAAGGAACAGCTAGAAGCTGTTTATTTCTTTGGGGGCGCGGTAAGGATCGGGACTGTGTGTGTGTGCGGAGCCGCCGCATGCTTGCGCGGTGTGTATGAGAGCAGAGGGGTGTGGAGCGCTGAGCGGGGAGGCCAGAGAACTGTAATTAAAAAAATAAGGTGTTCTCAAAAGTTCTGGGAGGCCATGAGGCCCAGAACGAAAAGTGAACCCCAGGAAATCAGCGCTTCTGATCACGGGTCGGAAAAGATTGGTTGAGGTCAACTCTGCATATGACAGGAAGCCAGTGGAGCTGAAAAGTGGTGGAATGTGTGTGTGTGTGGGGGGGCTATGTGAGCAGGTGAGATCTGGACCAGTTGATGCTTCAGAAGAAAGCAGTGTTGCAATCGTCAATGCTGCTGCTGAGCTGGATAAAGATGGAAAAGGACGGTAATTGATGGAGGTGAGCAGAGCAGGGGGCTATTCCAGAGAGCAGGTATAAACTACTCCTGACTTTAACCCCTGAATCTGGCTGAAAATCCTATCCTTTTTCCTACTTCCTGCTGTTAAGATGAATAGAAACATTATTGTTTCAGGATCCAACAAAAAATCTATAAAGTTTCAGTACAAATCAAGATTTTTAGCATTTATTGGATTTTTCTGTCTTTCTTTCTCATTTTAGTGGCAGAAATATCTCTTCATAATTCCAGAGTCTGTCTTAAATTAAAGAACGTCTGACTGTTTCTAAGTAAAACTCAATACTTGTTGATAACATGAAGAACTTTGACTTTGTCTCTTCTATGATCTTTTGACTGACAGCTAAACCAATAAATGTTTCTGAGTTGCAAAGTCTTCAGTGAAATCCCAGACTGTCCTGGACTCTGATCCTGAAATCCTCCTGATGACAAACCTTGGAAAGTTCAGAGTCTGAAGGGAAACAAGCCGTGAGGAAACTCTTCAGTGCAGAAAGAATCGCAGCTTCTTCAACTGGAACTGCAGCCAAATGAGCAGAAGGATCTGATGAATGTAGCTTCAAGGTTCCATCTGGTTCGGATCTGACGGATCCTAACTGCTCCCTGTGGACACAGCTACTGCATGAGTGTCTTCAAGGATCAGGATGCAGAGGAGAATTGCCTTACAGCTGTCTCAGTGCAGGAAGACCTTCACACCGAGGCCTGTTCTGGGAAAATGTCATGTCAGCAGCTTTAGTGGAGCAGCTGAAGAAGAGCGGACTTGCTGCTGCTGCTGGTCTCTGCTCTGGCTGACCTGGAAGATGGTCTGTGACGCCTGCACTGAAGAAAACTGAGCCATCAAGTCCTGCTTGGATCTGTCCGGCCTCTCTGAGGAAGACCTTTCAGCCTCATCGAAAGCAGCTGCATTGAAGAAACACAGACTGAACCTCCAAGAACCTGCAGGAGAACATCTGTCTGGCTGTGATGAGGTGATGAAGATGTTCTGATCAGAAGAGCATCTGTTCTCTCTGCTCTGAGGAAGAACATGAGGAACATCAAACAGTCTCAGCTGCAGCAGAAAGGACTGAAAAGCAGAGAGAGCTGGAGACAGCAACAAATCCAGCAGAGAATCCAGGACAGAGAAGGAGGTGAAGCATTCCATGAATGCTCAGAAAACTTCCTCTAAGGTTGTGGTTGTTTGGAGAAGTCTCTTCAAAGAAGTCTCCTGACCATCTCAAAGCCACTTTCTGCTTTTTCAAACGCTACTGTTCAACAAAAACTTGGTTTCGCACAAAACCAACCTTAGACACTGGAGTAGAATGAATCCAATGCAGAATTGTGTTGACACCTTTAATTCAAAGCTCTAATCAGTTTGAATCTCATGAAGAACATTTCAAAAATCCACATTTGGATCAGAAGGCCTCATCAGAGTACAACTCACATTTCCAGGACTGTGATCACCAATAGATCCTCATTTCCTTTATACAATCTGTTTCACTACTGGATTTTTCATAAAACTGGAGTTAGAAAAGAATTGTTGCTCCCAAAATGTCCAGTTTGAAATAGTCTATTACAGTTTGTTGTGTTTGGTTGCTAGGTAACAGGGTCTTTAATGTCTATGATGTCATGGTGGCTTTCAGAGTTGAACTCTGAATACATTTGCAACATTTGGATTGAACAAAATGGGATTGAAGTCTGCGCAACTTGATCTCAATGCTGGAAAACTCTCCTAGATTCTGTTTGGAGAAGTCCTCCTTCCCAGAATTCTGAAAAAGCCTCATTTCTCCTGACCATCTTCAAAGCCACTTTCTGCTTTAGTTTAGTCCAAACTTGCTTTATGCTGACAACATTTACAGCTTCGAATCCATCTGAAGAATCCAAGGAAACAACCAGACCTAAGTCTGCATTCATGCTACTTCAGAACCAACAAAGCATGTTTCAGGACGCTGACTTACTGGTCAGAACTTGGGATTTCTTGCAGAATCCTTCTCCTGCAGGTTTTCCTTTGTTTTTCTCCCCAAACCTAAAACAGATTTTGCTGAGCTGCAGAACAAAATTGACTGCTTCTAACCACGCTGATGGTTTGTTAGTTTCCCCATAGCTGCTATGGTCTTGGTATGGTTGCTAGGTAACGCTTGTATTTGATGATGATGACGTCAGAGTGGCTCTAGAATGGACTTTTTCTTGTGGAACCAGGAGCTGTAACTCCTTTAGGCACTAGGACCCAGAAAGAGGTCCAGGCAGTGACGTGTTCAGACGTTCACCTCAGTGACGGACATGCTGTACATTGGCAGACTGCAGACCAGCCCACACCAGCAACACCATAGTGAAGTTTGCAGACGACACTACTGTGGTGGGGCTGATCTCTGGAGACGACTGAGACGGCCCACAGAGACAAAGTCCTGAAACTGTCAAGGTGGTGTCAGGCTAATAAATCTCATCCTGAATACCTACCAAGACCAAGGAGATCATCCTGGACTTCAGGAAGAACAGAGCAGATCCACCCTCACTCTACATCGATGGAAACTGTGGAGAGGGTCCACTAGCTTCACCTCTGGGCACCACCATCTCTGCTGACTCACAGGCCCAATAACACCATCAGGAAGGCTCAGCCATGACTGCATTTCCTGAGAAGACTCAGGAAGAACAATGTGAACCAGGAGCTGCTGGTAACCTTCTACCGCTCAACCATTGAGAGCATCCTGTCCCTGCATCACAGTGTGGCTCTCCACTGCACTGGAAGCAGAACGGCAGAGCCTCCAGAGTGGTAAAGACAGCAGAGGATCATCGGCCGCCCTCCCCTCACTGAAGGACATCTACCAGTCATGCTGCCTCATCAGAGTGACTGACATCATCACTGACTCCACCCATCCTGCTTTCTCTGTTTGAACTGCTGCCCTCTGGAAGGAGGCACAGGTCCACTCAGAACCAGGACAGACAGACTAAGGAACAGCTTTTTCCACAGGAAATCACCATACGGAATACACACACTTCCACCAACCACACCCACTCTGACTTTTTACAAATGCTAAATCTCTGACTACACATGTGTGCAATATCTTGACTCTGTGCAATAACACACATCTACTATGCTGCGCCTACAGCAACTCAACTCATTCCATCTCTATTTTGTCCATACATATTTAATATTTAACAGTTTCTGTACATATTGTTCATTTTTGTTAGAGATGTAAAATACAGTTACTTCTATCTTCATTTTATTTTATTTAACTTCTACTACTCAAGGCTGCTGCAATTTCGCTATCTCACCATCTACAATGACAATAAATGATTGATTCTGATTTATTTCTGGAAGACGCCATTTTGTCCTAAATGTTGGATTCAGTCTGGAATTCCAGTCCCACTCCCAGCATTCCTGCTCCTTTAGCCTCCTCTTCCTCCTGATCAAAGTTTGAAGCCCAGAGCCAAAAGTGCGTCTGCAGCTGCTCTGCCCAGCAGCCGCTCCTCTGCTCCTCCTGCCTCTCCTCCTCTGGGAGCTCCTGCATCCTCCCCAGGCCTCCCTGTCCTCCCAGCATCATCAGAGGCTTGTAAGCTTTTCTGGAATGTTCCAAAGCAGAAAGCTTCATCATTTGAAGATGGAGGAAGACTCAACACTGACAGACAGACAGACAGACAGGAAGTCTCCTGGTTTTTCTGCTTCAGAAGGTTTTTGGGAAACTGCAGAGTTTTCTTTGTGGAGCCAAAGAGCTGCTGTCAGTCTGCTTTGGTCCATCAGGAAACGAAGGTCAGACTGAGAGGAACTCTGAAGAAAGTGACTCTTCA
This sequence comes from Oryzias sinensis, assembly GCA_037389245.1. NCBI lineage: Eukaryota > Metazoa > Chordata > Actinopteri > Beloniformes > Adrianichthyidae > Oryzias > Oryzias sinensis. The sequence continues at coordinate 26,958,114 of CM074505.1, read as the reverse complement.
TCATCTGCTGCTGAAGAAGATGAGAAGATCCACTGTGAGAGCAGCTGCAGAAAGCTTTCTGCTGCTTTTTCTCCTCTGAGAGAGTTTGGAGTTCCAGCAGCTCTGAGTGGAGCTGAAGCAGCAGAGCTGAAACAGACGTTCTTCTCTGCTCCCATTCACATGAACGGACAGATCCACTGGAAGGCCGGCCTGAAGCTCTGGCTTCCAAACATGCCCGCATGGATCCAAGCGTGTGCAGTGTAAAAGGACATGCTGTTCTCTGAGGAACATGCGTTGGTGTCTGACTGATCTGAGGACAAACAGCCGCTGACATCTGAGAGGGTCAAGCTGCAGAGTGGCTCTCAAAGCTCACTGCCTCTGTGACAAACATGATGCTGCTTCTCTGTCTGTGCTCCACCACTGCAAAAGGACTGTCCAGAGTTGGTCCTGATCCGGTTCTAGTCTGTCTGGCTCCAACTTCTCTTTCCTGTCAGAACCCTTCATGTTCTCTGCCTTCTCTACATTTCTCTGTCTTCTGGCTTAAGCTCAAAGGAGCTGAAAGCTGACTTCAGTCTGATCCCATGTTTGGATCATCCGTGTTCCCTGAAACACGCTGCTGACCCGCGGATCAGAGGAACCCAGAACCGGAGAACTTCCTGGTGAACATGCAGACACATGTGGAACTGCCCTCTGATCATCTGTGTGTGTTGACAGTGAAGGAGAGCTTTGTCCTTCAAGGACTTCATCTGAAAAACTTTATTGACTCTGGACAGAGTTTCAGCTTTCTGAATCCATGTGGTTTTCATTCTTCCATTGAAGTCGTCTCAGAAACTAAAGATCTGGAATCAAATGCTCCTCTGAGAACTTTGGAGCTTTCACATCTGTTCCACTCTGAATGTGCAGAAGATCAAAGCTACTGACGCCTGAGCTTCAGCTGCCTAGTCAGCAGCCGCTGAACCAAAGCCAGCAGCAGGTGAGGATCTGGGCCTCCAAAGCAAACGACAGAAAGATGAATGGAAGAAGGGATGGAGTCCTGTGTGTTGAAGACATCAGCTGAGAAGCTCTGAGGCTCTCTTCTAGGTGGGCGTGGTACGCCTGCTGCTTTCCAGCAACCAAGCAAACTGCAGCATCGTGATCTGGAGAGGCTGTTGGTGAAGAAGAGCATCATCAGCATAGAACTGTGGGCCGTGGCTTCAGAAGAACAGCTTCCATGATGTGGAAAGAATCTGTGTCCTTCAACAGGTCCAGAAGATCTCAAACATGAAACTGGAAGCAGTTTGATTCCGGTTTCTTCCTGGAACTTGAGGATCCAAATGCTGAAAATGGAAGCTGACAGAAATGCAGCAGACTTTACTAATGTGCTGAGAACACTAGAACATCCACAGAAGAAGAAAACACTGTTCTAGTGGAACATCTACAACTTCTGTCCATGAATCAGAGGAACTGCAGAAAGATGACTCCTCCTACTTTGGGTTTGGTCAAACAAAGAAAAGACAAAACAACCAAATCCATTAATCATGATCATCGCCATCATCCCCATCATCACCATCATAAGATGATCTGTGGCTGGAATAACAGACCAAAATGTTTTTATTTCTACAAGAAACTGGGGCTTAGAATCAGAGACATTAAGGTTTATGATCTTTAACAATCTTTAGATGTTCTTCAAGTTCAAAGTCAGGACTGAGCCTCTTTCTTTTTCAGCTTTATGGTTTATAACATCCATGTTAAAAAGTTTCAGACAGCAAATGTTAGAGACAGATTTTTCTTCTGAACTTTTTGTTCATGCTGTGGTGACAATGAGTTTCATTGGTCAAAGAGATTCTCTGCCTAAATTGTCCATTTGATCCAGTTTTTCTTTGAATTGGATGAAAATGTTGTTTCCTAGAAGAGTTCCGTCTCCAAACGGCTTTTCTTCATCCAAGGATTCATCTTTGTTCCAGTCATCCTGTCTTCCTTACGGGCTGTACTTCTTGTAATCAAAGCAGAACTGAGGAGAATCTTCTGCCTACACTCCACTCTTCATGGCTCATGGGTTTCTGCTCTTAACCCTTTAACTGCCGGATCAACCAAACAGTGGAGATGTTCAGCAGCATCAGAGCCGTGCATGTGCTCCTCCTCATGAGTCCTGAAGCTGCACCGTCAGCTGCAGAGCTCAGAGCCGTTTCCTTCTCAGACTTTCCACTCTCTTGGCCTGGTTCTGGATGCTGCTGCGCTGCAGAAACCAGCAGCTGCAGAAAAATCCCCTGCAGAGACTCACAGAGAGGATGAGGCAGCAGATGAAGCTGCTGCAGACTGGGGTTTGAGCCTGAGATGACTGATGAAGGTCAGAGGGCGGAGCTTCATCAGGATGAAGGAGCTGCTTCTGATGCTGGCTTGATGATCCTAAAAATCAAGAGACTCAACCAGAAGTTCCTGATGTTTACTTTCTGCTGATTTTCATTTTCCTGTGTTTCCCACAACTGATGATGTCATCAATCTGATCTTTCAAACACTCTTTACTGCTCTACTTCATTGACAGCAATGTTCCTAAAGATCAGACTCCCTAAAAGCTCCAATAGCAGCACAGCAGAAACTCTGATCTTTCTTGGATGGGAGTGGGCGGAGCCTGGAAGATGGAAGCATCTTTCTTGCAGCTGCAGCTTTGGGCATGTTTTCCAACTCTTAGCTTCTGCTGTTCATGGAGTCGTGTCCTCTGTTCTGGAAAGGAGAAACAGAGAACTTTTCCCATTTCCACTCCCTCCTTTTCAGCTGCTGCCCACCGTTCCTCTGAACAAGGAGGAGGCGCCTCATCTGTTCTGCCTACCCCCATCTAGAAAGACATCAGCACCACCTGAACATTCCAAAGCTCTTTCCAACCTACTTACTGAGAAGGAAATCCAAACACATGAAGATTAGAACCAGCTGAACAGGATGAGGGGAAGGCCAAAGATCTAAGTCTGTTTATGAGTCAAAGATAGAACGAAGACAGAAATCAATAGAAAACACAGAGTTGATTCAAAAGAGCATTTATTTGATCCAAACAGGCTGCAGGAATTTTGCATAGACAGCTTTAAGTTTGAAGCCTTTGACATTAAGATGCAGTTCTGCAACAGCCAGCAGGTGTTCCATTCTTCCTCCTGCTTCAGTGCAGTTGGTTTTATATGCGCCAAAGAAAATCAGAAATAACTCCTTTCTCATGGAAATACATTATCGATAAAGAAAAAGGATTGATAAAACTGAATTCTAAAGGTTTGTAAAAAGCTTCTACAGAGGAAGTCCTTGAGTCCATGTGGACGCTCCGAGTTTCTCTGTTCATAGACAATAATTATTTTCCAAGAAAATGAATTCATTAACTGATTGTTTAGTGTAGCAGTATAATTATTTAAACGGCTCATTAGATGTTAAAACTTAATTTCAAAGTAACAAAGTGGAAATGATGGATTTGATACTGGAAAAATGTGACTATAGAGGCATAGTGATATTTCTACACCACGCTTGCACAATAAAACTTCTTAAGTTGAACACAAAACTTTTGGCTTTTTGCTGAAAATTTTTTGCTCTCATAAACTTTTTATTTTCAATAACGCTTTTGCGCTTGCAAAACACTTTTTCGCGCGCGCTGTGTCAACCGCTTTGTCCTATCTTTGATTTTATGACTACTTCTACGACTTACGTGATATGACTGCCACTTTCATCGCCAAAAAGAAATTCGCAAGCGCCAGTGTCATCTCACTTTTTTCCTATCTCTTTGCTGAGTTAAGTTTCGGTTTGACGTTAAACAGCTGCTGATTTGTCCAGATTCTAACCAATCAAATGAATCTAACATGGTGTCTGCTGCCAGGCTGAACCGTGTGGGTACCGGATGTCTTCGGCGTCGATGTTCCTCGGTCCTTCGGGTCCTTCCAATGAGTTATATCCCCAGAGGAGACATCACAGGAGAGCACCGCCATCTTGGTGAGGTCAAGTTTTAAGACTAAAACCACTTTTTATAACATTTAATAAAGAGCTCTTGCTTTACTTTCAATCACTTCATAATATGAAAAAGAAGAATGGCTTGAAATTGCTTAGTTTTGTTCAGAAATACAAACTTAACGAGTACCCCTAACTTAACTAGTATTAGACTATTTGTTTCTTTTTTCCCCATTCTTTTTATTTTCTATGTTAATATGTTGCGTTCGGCTTCAGGCACATATTGATTGGCATTGTTATTGTTCGCACTAATGCCAGCTTGGTATAATGTATGATACCTAAATTATCATCAAAGTTATTTTAAAAAACGAGCTTTAATGCTAACTCATTGGTCGCGGGTAACTTACAGCCAATCAAATTGTGTGACGTCAATATTGGTCGGGCTGATCCCGAAGACCCCGAGAACATACGGCAACCCTAGGAACATCCGGTGACTCCACACCGGCTCTTTTTACCCTCATTTTTGTATTTTTGGATGAAGACGTTTTCATTTTTTTAAATATAATTTTAACAATAATTCATACTTTCTTTTTTCAGCATTAGTTCATTTTTATTAAGTCAGATTTTTGAATTCATGGCTGAGGATCTCCTGAAACTGTAAAGTTTATCTGCTGACATTAAATCAACAATTCTGTGTGATCTGTGAATCCTGCAGAGCAAATTATTAGTGAAAAGGTAGATTTTCTTTAAGGTCTGTTTGTTAAAACAAAACAATAAAAGATTCAAAGCACATATTTAATGCTGCACACGTGTTTAGGATCAGATGAACAGCAATAATAAGCAGAAGAATGATGGCTCAACACAGTAAATCAATGTACAGTGATCCCTTTGATTATCATACATGCCCAAATAGAACCTTGTGATAAAACCAGAAGTAGAAACTCTTTATTTTTTTTATAATTATTATGACAATGAAATACACTATTATACATTGGAAAAGAAAGAACAAACCATTTAACAGGCTAAATCAATCTGTTTTTTAACAAATAAAAGTATTTTAGAAACGCTTTTTCAACAAATAACTTCTGTAGTGTGCTGTCAACAATTTCAATCATCGATAAGAACAGAAGGCTTTAAATTGCGGAGATTGTATTCCCGCCCACCATGTAATTCAGTGATTTAAACGGAAGAAATTTAAAATGATTATCAAAAACAAAAAGTACAGTGGGACAGATAGTGACTCATGGTCTTCTTTTTCACTGCTCATACTGAGCCGCTGCATCCTCTGCAGCGCTTTTTCCTTCTGCCTGGCAGCTGTGGCGTGTGTTTGTTCGTGAGAGGAACATAGTGATAGGCAGTTGTTGTCATTTTTTTTCTACAAAGATCCTTATACACCGACATGCCCCCATCGGGACATGTTGAGAACTGTAATGAACGGCCCATCAAAGGTCCGCCATTCTTTATTTACTCACTGAGTGACTTTTTAGCCAATCAGAATCCAGAACACAATGCACAATCCAAATCCGTATAGCGAAACTGAAAAGTAAACTGATATAGCAAGGGATCACTGTATATAACACAGAAGAGGCATTTTACCTTTATTACATTTATGTTTTAGAACTTGTAAGCGCTTTTGTCCAAAGTTAAAAATATTAGTCATAAAAATGCTATTTTCTAATATTTCACCATTTTGACTAAATAAAACAATAGTTCAGATACAAATCTTAAAAAGTGTTGCTTCCTGCTGGACGGAGTCGGAGTTTGACATGTTTTTTGCTGACGGAGTCGGGAGCTTGGACATGTTTTTCTGCTGCAGACATTTTAAACACGCTCATCACTATACCGATATGAATAAATATTAACTGTGTTTGATTTCAGCTGCTTTGCTGCTGCTTCTGGGTTTTACTCTGACAGAAACGGGTCAGAATGATTGAAAACGGCAGAACTTCTGTACGGCAAAGAACCGGCGAGTAAGCTCCCGTCGCGTCTGCCTCAGCGCACCGCCAATATCCGTCACTAACCATTACTAATCCGCTACCAACTGGTCAGAGACACTTGATTGGTTAAAAAGGAGATGACACAACGCTTGCGAATTTCTTTTGGCGAATAGTGGCAGTCAGTATCACGCTAAGTCGCGCTTTCAAAGTAGCGCCAGCAAAATCAAAGATAGGACAAAGCGGATTTAGTACAACGACGCAAAATGTTTTGCAACGCAGTGTTGCTTCAAACTAAAAAGTTTTAGCAAAAAAAATTTTTTTTAGCAAAAAACATAAAGTTTTGTATTCAATTTAGAAAGTTTTGTGTGCAACGTGGTGGGAGAAATATCACTCCATATAGAGGCAGAATCTTTCCATGAACTCTTTCAGAGAAAATCCTTTGAACAAAAAGAATAAACTATTAGAACAAGCAGGAGAAAATGGGCTACACACACCCATACAAACAGCTTCATTAACAGAAAAACAGACATCAGCTGACAGAAGAATGACATCAGTTACTATGGCAACATACAAGAGACAAGAAGATAAAGATTTCCAACACTCCAAGTTAGAATGAGAAGATGAAGTGCAGTTCTCCATCCGGAGAGCTGCAGTACATAAACTGTCCACTTGCTGCCGAGAGAGACAGTGGAGCTGATCTCAGATCAGTTCCTGCTGCAGCTCTGACACTCATCTCCACTCCCTCTGGATTCCTCCATCACTCTGCTCTCTCCACCTCCAGGAACACCGCCGCTCCAGTCACAACATCTCTGCAGACCAGCTGCTGCTGCTGCTCCTCTCTGCTCCTCCAGGAGGAACATCAGTCCTCCAACCTCCACCTGCAGAGAGAAAGTAGAGAGACAGAGATGAAGGAGTGTTTCTGATCCTGGTCTTTCAGCTTCAGTGATGCCACAAGCAGCAGAGCCACAGCAGCAGGAGCTTCCAGTCCTGTCTGCATAAGCAGCTTTCGTCATCTCTACCTGCTGAGCTTCTGCTGCTCTGATTGGCTGACTGGTTGTCCTGTCATCATTCTCTGTAGAGCTTCACTGAGAAGCTGCAGCTTCACAGAAACTCCTGCACCTTTGCTCCCAGACCAACTTTAGGACCAAACATCTGGAAGCAGCTGGACTGACTCAACCTCTACTGACCTCAGAGTCTGCAGTTTGGAGTTTGGACTCTCCACCAGATCCTGAAGCTGCTGAACATCTGAAGAATGAAGAGATTGTTGTTTCAGGTCCAGTTCTGTCAGGTGGGACGGGGTTGACTTCAAAGCCGAGACAGACATCACAGCTGGTCTTGACAAACTGCAGTTAATCAACCTGAATGGAGTACAAATGCTGTGCAGACAGCTTTCAGAAACGCAGCTGCAGGAAGAAAAGAAGGTTTTTCTGCAGATCTGAAGAGAACAAGCAGCTGCAGGAAGATGCTGCTGTAGATCAGAATTCGACATTTCTGCTCACTGCGGTTCAACACAACTTTGTCAACAAATCTATCTGAACACAACTGAAACATGGAGTCTGACCAGAGTCTGCAGTCTGCAGATTTGCTGTAATTTGTATATAAACGAACAGCAATATAACCAAAAAAATACTACATTCCCATTTCATTGCAACAGTTCCAACATAATAGGCCTCCATCCGATTGGTCAACAACTTGAAGGCCTCCATCCGATTGGTCAAATGCATAAAGGGATTTATTTGATTCGTATTGAATGCTTCCAAGCTGCAGGTTAAATACATTCAGTTCCATAAAATCATCATCCTAGAGAAAGTCTCTGCTTCAACTCCTGCAGTGAAAGCTGCATCTGAATCTGACGCCCGTGTTTCCATCTCTTTGAAGCCAACCCCCCCCCCCCCCCCCTCATTACCTGCTTCTCTCTACCTGTCCACCTGTTCACCTCTGAGCTGAGAGTTGCTTTTTCCCCGCCTCCTCCAGTCTGTTCGATACAGAGAGCGCTAAATACGTCATCATAGGCAGCAGGCTGATACAACAGGATAGGGTCAAGCGCTAAACAGATTTCATTAATTTTTTGATTGCCACTATCTGAACAGCCCCGCCCCAAGCACACAAATAGCCAGATGGACTCTCTCTACTTTCAGCAAGAAACAGTGAACTGATATCACTGGCATCAACGGGAATTTGACTCACTTATGGAGTTAACACAGATAACATTTTTAATTTGTGATACAAAAAAATTTCAGTGATCGATAGCAGAACCGCTGAGGTCAGATCTCTAGTTACAGCTGGTTCTGCTGTTCTAAAGTTCCTTTTTCTCCTCCCAGAACACCTCTGATGAGAGCACTGCATCTTTACTGTCAGTAGCTGCGTTTACATGGACAACAGTAATCTGAAAGAACGCCTGATCTGAAGAAAATGCGTCATGTAAACACGCTGCTCGAATAGTCTGTCCTTGATCAGACTTGTTCAGATCTAAATTTCTTCCGAAGGAGATAGGTGGGTTATGCCGCATTATTGATCCGATCGTTGTTCATTCCGGATCGTGGTGTCACTTATGCTCTGGTTTAACGTCATGCATAGATCGTGTTTTGCTCCAGAGAAAGCTTTGGAGCTCAAACAGGACCGACCGCTGCTCCATGGAGGTCACCCGTGGAAAAGAGCTGCTCCTCGGGCTTCACTCCCACTGGCTCTTCACTTTCCTGTCTTACACTCAAGGAGGAGCGCCGTGGTGGATGTCTGACCATGGTCCTGGTTCGGTGCTGTGGACGGAGCAACCGTGTCTCCTGAGCAGACAGCCGATAACTGACTGTGGTGGCTGGAGGGAGGAGGATGCTTTGTTACGCAGCATGGTTGATTTCACAAAGTAAAATCTAATTTATATGAAGCATTTAGTGAGATCATGCATGAATTCACTGAGTTCAGAAAATAAAACCTGGAATGTCTGGATTTGTCTTCTTTTGCGGACCGTGACATGCGGTCTGGAAATAAAGTAGAATTATTATTATGAAAGAAAAAAGATTAAAATACTTTTTCAAATAAAAGTGTGAATAATTCTACAAACTAAAAATATAAAAATACTTCAATTTAGTAAATATCAAATAATTGGATACTGTCTCTCCTAAAACATTAATGTCTCCTTTAGTCTCTATCTAAAGAAAACTCTCTGGTTTCCATCCAAAATGAGCAAATCAATGTCTCCATCAAAAGTTTCCTCACATATAATACCTTTAGTTTATAATAGCAAAGCACAGAAGTCCAAACTGTAGAACATTAAACATTAAACTGCTTCAGAGCTTTTCATGCATGCGCCACACACATTCCCAGTTTAGTCCCCGGTAATCGGCACCTTACCTCAGGCTTTAGATGACCCCACCTCATACTGACGGTTCTACCTACCATGCACAAAGGTGATATGTAGATTTCATGTAATCCATGGACACCCAGTGAAGATCACAAACTGTTGAAGAAAAAAGGTTCAGAGCACTGTCTAGTGGGTCTAGATGACCCCACTCCCAACGCTACAGCGCCCAGGACAGCACAAGGGTTACAGCCAAGAAAAAGCCTTGCAGGCCTGTTGTTGCTCTTGAAAACGTGGAGTTTCAAGTGTACAATCCAGTCAGATCCAGAGAGAATAGAAAGACGCATTTATCTCCGCTTAAGTTCCATGGGACCAGCGCGTGATGCACGTTAGCTCTACAGCCTCCATCCGACTCCCACCCAGAAAATAATATTCACCCACAGTTCCTCCACTCATCAATCCCAGCTCATTTTCTGATCCAAATGTGTCCAAATGTCTCTACAACAAACTGGAAGGCGTCTCTGGAGGAAAATACCATGTGCTCTGTCTCCAACTTTCTGTCCATCTTGCTTTCTTGCAAAGCAAACGTTAAGCAGAAAGGAAAAAAATCCAGCCATCACTAACGGGTTTGGAAAAGCCATCAGCTGCTGACGGAGAGAACTGCGCATGCTCAGAGGAAATTGCTAAGAGGCCATAGTGACACTAGTCCCATCATTAGCAGCCCGTGAATATACCAGATGATCTTTTAAACGACGCTATTATTTTCATGGCGGTTATGGTTATTGCGCGCCTGTTCGCCATCTTATTTTTAATTCAGGCCGCAAGCTTTTTTTCAAAGGTGAACGGGTTGGAAGGTGAAGGCTAATATGCACTAACAACATTGCGGAAAAGCTGCAATCTGCAGCTTGCCTGCACGTAAATATGTGGGAATAACATCAGCCTTTATTTTGTCGGGACACTACTGGAAACACAAATTTACGTGATCGTTTGGACTGAGCGGAATTTTGCATTGAAAAGCTCACAGCCTCCGTGTGAGCTGGAAACATGTTCTCCTGCTGCTCGATCACATAGAGTCGGGCGATGGCAGTCTGATGGCTCCGACACGCACAACTCATCCTCATCCACAAAACGCTCAGTATTAAGTCCGATTACTTTGCACAAACATCGATTCATCAACCACTAGAAGAATGGGGACGGGCGCCCTCCTTGAGCCGCTCTGGCAAGTGTGTATCGGAGAAGATAAGAAGGGGAGACAAAGAGCCAGCTTACAGCTGCGGAGATGGAGGCGTTCAAGGAGCAACAGTGTTTGCTGTGGAAGGAAATCTTCTGACGACGCGCTGCGCCGGAGGCGCGAATCGCGCTTGAGGCACGTATCGCGCTGAGGCGCTTTCAGTCGCTGCGCTTCATTTTACTGCGTATTTTTGCACAGCCCCGCTACTACCATAATGCTGACGCTGACACAAGTGGGAAGGAGATGCTCTGCTCTCCTCTCCATCCACTGCTGCTCATTCTTAAACACTGACAACAGCATGGCAAGTCAAGTTAGACTCCGCTTTCGGCCTCAAGACTCATGGGAAATGGATCGTTGGATGTAAATTTCCTCATTGCAACTGGAGGGATGTAATGTTGATTTATATGGTTACTGTTTGTAATTTTATGTATGATACCTAGGATTGTCAATAAGTAAAAAAACGCAAAAATAAAATAAAAATTCTTTAACGTCCAAACTTGTGAACAGAATAGAGTATTCATGCTGTTTGGCAGGATGGGTGTATTCAAAACACATGAGCTGGGATGCAATGCTGCTACCTGCACTACAGTGTGCTGATGCTGAATTGCACTCAGTCTGCGAAAGTTAGGATATGTTTGTCAGGCTGACTATGCTTACAATGCATGCAACTTGTACATTGGTGAGAAGCAGCTTGTGCATGTTCAAAAGAAGTTAAACATATGAAAAAATGGTGGGTGTGACTTGTAATCTGATGCGCTTCTACAGTCCGGAAATTACGTGTATTCTGTCCTGATCAGACTTAGGATCAAAATTTCTTTCCGATCAATATAGGTGGGTTATAATCGCATCATTTATCCGATCAAGCACCAGTGTAAACAGTTCATTCTAATCGCGGTGTCACTAACGCCTGGTTTACGCTACGAGCAGATGGTGTTTCGCTGAGAGAAAGCTTTGGAGCGCATACAGGACCGACTAGCTGCTCTGCGGACGCCCTGTGAAAAGCGCCGCTCCGCTCGCTCGCTCGCTTCCTCTCCTCTTTCACTCCTGACGAGGGGGTGCGGGAAGGAGCGCTCGTGGCCCACGGACGCTCGACCCCGCACCCGAGCCTGGGCGTTGGGCCCGTGCCAGTGGACAGAGTGAACTCTCTCTTAGCAGAGCAGTTGGATTTATTAATCTGTGTTTGAGGAGGGTGCTTGTTACGTGTCCGCTTGGTTGTTTTTTTATGTGAGAATTCAGACTGGCGGTACGAACCGCCGCCTGGGTTAGCGGCTGCTGTCTTCAGGAGAACTGTGTCCGAGCAAAGCCAGCAAGCCATGTGTGTGAACTTTTCAAACCAGAAATGTTGTTCCATTTTCTAGAAACCGCTCAAACAATCACGTGGGATTTGTGTTTCCAGTTGTGTCCTCGATACAAAATAAAGGCTGATTTTATTCTGCCATTTATGCAGCCAAGATGCAGATTGCAGCGCTTCGCATGGTCATGGATTTCGGATCGCAAGGCTACATTGTTAGCGCTGTGTTAGCTTCTCCTGGGAGCTCCATTCTTCCACAAAAAAAAGCACTGACGACACGGATTAAAAATAAAATAAGGAGCAAACAGGTGCCATAATATTCAGGTACATTATTAAAAGTTCATGGAAGATCTCTCTCGTATATTACCGAAGCGCAAAAATGTATATGGCAGCTGTTTGTTTACAACGTGACTCTATGTCCTTTTACGGTAGCCAACATTGCTGCGATGGTCCAAATGATTCATCTTGATCATACACCATGTGAACGCGCTTTTGTTCTAATTCAGAAAAAGGTTTTGGTGGATCATGTACACGTTGAATTTTAACCCACCATTGATCCAATCAAGATATTATGCCTAATGCAATCGCCGCTAGTGATCCAGAATGCATTTATTCTTTAAATTCATTCATGAATCGCCATTCGTTCCTCATGAATGAAGCAGAAGAACAGTGAAAGCAGACTGTTGAACATTCTTCTGCTTTGTCTCTCTGACCTAATAAAGAGGCCAGAGAGATCTTCTCTCCACGCCGAAGGCTGATCTTCCTTCAGGTTCACCCCCTTTGTTCAGACTCCTCCAGACTCCTCCAGAGTGGTTCAGCCAAAGAACCAGTCCCATATCTCTTTTAGAGAAATGTTCTTATTACAAGCCAACTCTGAAACTATGTCTGACTGAGTGTGTATGTATGTATGGAGTGGATGCACTCCACACACTCACACGCCCCCCACCTCCTGCAAAGTACAAGCTCAGACACACCGGTTTAAGGCACACACACTCATCCTACAACATAAAAGTGACTAAGCATCTGCAATCCATTCACAAACTGGCTAAACTCGCCGGGTGTGGCCTCCCAGTCTTAGTAAAACTGTGATAGTTTGCAGTTTAATTCACAGAAATTACCGCACTTTTGTGCTATTGTATGTCTTCTTTCACATCCCTTCACTTCCTCCTTACTGTTCTCATGCTGTCCTCTCCTATGTCCTCTTTACCAAAGTCAAACGCAACAACACATTAGGTGCACCGCACTATAGGGCACTGTGTACCTTTAGGAGAAAAAATTTAAGACTTGTGCGCTCTTCTGGTCGTGGAAAATACGGTACTCATTTGTGAGGATTCTTGGATTTTGTCATGTTGTTGTCATGTCAGAGTCTATAAAATGAATCCATTCTGGTTTATGTTTTGGTCATATTGGTCCAGCTAACCTGGTGTGATGGCTGCCTACGCTAAGCACTTCCCAACAGGGCAGTAACCTACTGCACCACACCTGGCCATCAGGGTCGGGAACCTATGGATCACCAGCTATATCTGGCTCTTTTGATGGCCACATCTGGCTCACAGACAAATCTTTTAATTATTTAAAAAATAAAACAAAAAGTTTCATTAGACCAGTCCTCTCGGGCGCGATGCTAAGTAGTATGGTATGGAAGTCACTTCAGCGCTTCAATGTATCATTAAACCCCAAATCAATCGCCCGACACTCCGTAACTGGGTTACCTGGCAGATGCGCCACCGCCTTTTAAAAAGGGAGGGTAGGGCGCAGGCAGCAAGGTGAAAAGCTCGATTGAGTGTCACACTGCCTGGCCACATACCAGCACTGCAGCGTGAGGATTGCTGTACTGACACGTTTATCTCCACGCCTGCACGTGGAGCAGTCTGTCTCACATCTAGCAGAACATTCAGATCACATCATGCCACGGATGGAAGTCTCAACGCCTGCATGTAGTTGAAACTCACTAATGATCAACCAGACTAGACAATCAGCTTTAGCATTTAGTTTTAAAACGCTGAAAATAAATGTGAAAAATTTGCAAAATAGTTTCAAGGTCCTTGTCTTCACTGCTCAGTCCACCACATCTGGTCTGTGAGATTAATATTTTATGTTATTATTAAAGGATGTGCAAAAGAGCGATATAATAGCAACTACAGATCCCATAATGCAGTGAAGTTCAATGTATTACTGAACAGTTTCAACTCAAGTCTAGCTGATGATTCTGAAAATGACTGTGAGCTAGTCCTTATGGTGCTGGAATAGAAAAGTGGATTCTGAAACAGTCTTTAAAACCAAGAGAGTCTGGGAGGAAGCCATGGTCAAGCATGACAAAATGCTACTGAGCAGAGACCAAACACCTAATGAACTTGTAATGGGCAGCAGCAGTCACTATATTGTACCTTTCTGCGGCGTTTTTCTAAAAGTTTTAAATGTTAAAATCTAAAAGTGACGCACAGCATTTTGACGCCATCAGCCACTCACCCCACATCGGAGGTTGCTCAGTGGGCACCTGATGGCAGGTAAATGTTCCCCAATATTCATCGGTCTATGCACACACACAAAGGACCACTGTTGGCCAAGCCTCTCCACCTGCACTGCAACACCAGGCCGCGCCTTAATTTCAGGGCTCTAAGCTGCCATCGCAACAAGAAAGGTCCAGGAATCTGGGCTCGCCTGAAACCTCATGGTTGCAGGCGGTCGCTACGCCCAGTTCTAAGTCAAGGTCGTAGGCCACGACAAATCAGGCTCATTGATCATGCATGCTGAAATTCTGACCAGTAGAACCTTTCAGATCGAATTAGCATGCTGCACTGTCACCAATCAGGGATCAGTTTAGTGATCGTGGGTAGTCCGTCAAACACGTATACAAATCAGAGCTAACATGTTTACAAACACGGCTGTGTGTGTCTGGTTTGTGTCTGATTATTTGCAGGTGTGGTCTATGCAGGTGTGGCCTCCAATTGGACAAGCTGGTGAGGTTTTTCAAAACTACCACATGGACTCCACACCATGAGAAGGAGCCTACAGCCGCGCCCCCCCACTGCAGCTGGGCCCTCTCCATTCCTGTTTTGTCTTCTCCACTCTGTTTTAGTTTCAGGAAGGTAATTTTGTAGTTCTTTGTAGTTTGTGGCTTGTAATGTGCTCAATTTTGCCAGTTGGTTCAAGGTTTTGTTTAAGTGGAATGGTAGGTGAAAACTGCCACTTTATACATGTTTTCTCCTGTTTGTTAGGTTAGGAGGTTGGTGCTTTGTCTTTGATTTTTCTTTCTTTTGTAGGTAAGATTTACATGTTTCTGAAGAAGGCTTTGGTTTGCTATTTTGGCCTGGGTCTACCCAGCCTTTTGCTTCACTTTTAGTTCTTATCGGTGGTTTATCATTAAATAAATTCTGGTTATACTTTAAGGAGACATTCACAAATAATTTACTGGGAATGGAACCTTTACTTTTTTATGTTATGCTTCCAGCAATTTCTAGACATATGAACAACAAAGGATAAAGAATATAGAATAAAAAGCACTTGGTACATAGTTTTAGAAAATTAGAGCAAAAGGTCAATAAATTATCATAACAATAAGAATCATGTTTAGGAAGATCATCTCTACTTATGCTGCAGCTTTCTTTGTTTAAGCAACAGAACTCAACATTTCTTCTTCTACGTTAGTTTCATTTAGATCGCTTCATGTATGTCAGTGTGATTTATTAAGCTGCAGAAATTGAACTGATAAACGCTTTGTCAGTAACTTCGATAAAGTTTCCCTGGTTCCATGTGTACAGTTCAATCTTAATCTGATCTTTGTCCGGCCAACACATTCTGCAAATGTAACCATAGTTTCTACTTTGATAACAATACTACTGTGTGTCAGAAGCATGTGCAGTAGCTAAGCCCACAGCAGTTCACTGTTGCAGTGAATTAGGCGGTTGGTGATCAGTGATACTTCGATGAGGACGGCTGTCATCCAGAGTACATTTCTATACATCGTCCAAGCCAGAGCTAAGGCCACCGATCCACTCGTGGGCGCCAGCTGTTGCCCGGATTTTGTAATGGCGCTTTCCCGCCTGACAGACTGACGACTGCCCCAACTACTCCTGGCTGCAGGCAGACAGAGGCGTACCCAATGTGGGTGGGAGCAAATGTGTTGCGCCTCCAGCCACTAAAAGGTGATTCTACTACACCGCACTACTTATATTTTAAATTTGCATTTTATGTGTTTTCACGTGCATAATGCCACATACTAGTAAAAGATCCTGAGAAGAAAATAATACTCACTATGTCCATTTTTTAATTTAGGAAAAGATCAGATATACTATTTTTAGGATATGTACACTTCTGCTTTAAAATAGTTAAACAACTCCTGTTTATTTTTGGGCTAAGCAGCTGTGGCAGGCAACAATTGAACAAAACTGTGATGTGTCTGTCACAAAACGGCTCTTATCTATGTAATCATATCTCACATTTTACACCAGACTAGAGAATGCAGTTTGCTTTTTTCTCCTCTCTGTATTTCCTGTTTTGCTCGAATGAATGAACACACCACCTCCTCTCTCTCAGCACGCTCCCAGCCAGTGTCACTGATCAGGCTGGCGATCATGTTATCAATAAATTCTGGAGACGCATCACAGTCACAAGTAAAACTAATAACATTAGTCTGAACTAAATGCCTTCCATTGTGGAAACGACTGAGACAGAATGGCTTTAAAAGAGTAACAAACCAACTTTCCTGAAATCAACATTTTAACTGTCCTTCACTTGTCTTACTTCTTTTTCTTCAAGACGCCCAATTGGTCAATAGCCGTTCGCGCGAGCGAGGCAGGAAAGCTGAATGGAATAGAGCGGCAGGTGCAAAAAAAAGACTAGAAGAGACAACATCAACACAAACAAAAATTTACAGAAATGAGAGACACTGGAAAAGAAGCTAAATGCAGAAAATCTTCTACCTCAACTGATAATGTAAAGAGAATTTAGAGTCCAAAGAAAAATAATCCCATCTAGAACAGACCAGAAACCAACCTGACTAAAGACACTGAGAGAATCTTCTCCAGATCAGGGCAGATCAATACAGAATAAACTAGATCAGCTTCTCAAACCTGAGACATTTGGTATTTCTAAATGCCAACCTTTACTGTGACCATAAATCACACAGCAGGCGGACTCAACGCCTTTAACTCCGCCCCACGAGGTGCGCCTACTCTGCAGACTGCAGCCAGGAGCTTCTGGGACTGCAGCCATCCATCTTATAAAGACTTTCAGAAAAATGAGGCTGCAGCTAATCGGTAAAGATTCTGCCGATGCCTCCCATCACACAGTGATAGTTTTCTGTGACCGTAGCTGAATGTTTCCTGACAGTGAAGCCATGAACTGAGATTTGACAAGAAGAGATCACACACTTCCACCAGACTATTTACTCCCCACTACCCCCACCTTGGCCCTCCTCCTGGGATTCATGGGAGAGTGGAGTCATTAAAGAGCCACATATTTGCACCAAATATATCATAGATCATATTTATGACAGTTACTTTGTTTATTTTTCCACTAATGACTTGGTTATTTTATCACTGCCTTTATGTTTCTTAATCTACGCTTGTGTTGCTGTTGTCTCATATTTCGTTACATTTCTGCTCTTTAAATTTACAATTATAGTTAATGTTTTCTTCTTATTATTATATCTCTGCAATCATTAATATACATGTTTTGAGAAGTGGGATGGTTGTTCAATTCAGATTATTGTAACTACTTAATAAACATGGTTATTTGCTCAAAGTTCTGTCCTGTTTTATCATGCAATTAATTTACACACATATTTGTATTTCCAACATTATTCTATATTCAAAATTCAAGAAAGAAGTATCGTTTCAAATATCCGATATATATATATATATATGTAAATATTTAGAATCAGATTACTAACTACAAATATCCAGAACTCAGTAAATGAAGCTCTGACTAAAGATCAGTTTCTACAATGTTCTGTATCGTGACACGACAAATGAAGATCATCTGTTTATCTAAATGTAAACAAGCCAAATCTAAATGTGAACAATAAATGTTCTTATTTCAACAATAAAGTCCAGTTTCTGACTCCTAGACTTTGGGTTCCTATGGAAACTGATCCACACAGAGGAACACCTCAGAAAGAGTCTAGCTATCTGGAGATATAGTCAATAGAAGACAGAGATTCTGACACTCTGACCACTGATCTCTGACAGCGTTGCTGTGGTGCAGCGTGCTTGACGCTAAACTCATTCATCCTTTATCAAACATTGTTAATATTATAACTTCAACTTGAACCTGGTAGACTTTGGTCCTTTGGAAAATATTGTCTGACATTAAACCTGATGTGCAGCTACAGATCTGCCCCTGCAGTTTACTTCAATTCTTTCATTTCTGCACCAAAACTCTTCTTTATCTGATTTTCATTTCTAGTCTGACTCACACTTATGTCAGTGTGTCTATGTGTATTAGCACACGCTCACATGCTCTACAAGCCAGATTTAAACTTGACTCAAGGCCAGGCAGGTTTGATTTCGTTTCAGTTCTTGCTTGTTTCTGACTCTTTAAACTCAGAAATCTTATCAAACAACAACAGCTGAACCTTCTGTTGCTAAGTGGGAAACATCTTTGTTCTACAGAAAATCTAAGCAGCTGTTTTCTTTCCACTGCAGACTCCTTCAAAGAATCCAAAGATGTTCAACTCTGTGGAAAACTAGAAAATCTTTGATTCAAACCTTTCAGCTCATGAAGAACGCATAAATGTAGAATGAATCCAACCAACAGCTTCAATGTTCTGACCTCAGAGTCTGCAGCCCGCAGCTCTTGGACTCTCCAGTCCAGAACACAGAACCTTCATGATGAATCTCCAGGCTGTTTCTGCTCAGGTCCAGTTCTGTCAGGTGGACGGGTTGAATTTCAAAGCTGACTCCACAATTTCACAGTCAGTCTTCTGAGAGTCCACATCCTGAAAAAGTCTGTGAATCGAAAGAAAGACAGAAATATGATCTGATGAATTCCGCTGTGATGAAGTTCCAGCTGACATTTCTTCATCAGAGCTTCATCTACCATGCAGTCAGTCCTCCTGATCAGTCTCTCTCAGACCTTCATCTTTCTTTCATCTGCAGCTGGGAGGAGGAGAAGATAGAGCTCCATGGAGCTTAATGCTGACCTCAGTCTGTCAGTGATCTGAGGTCTGAACTCCAAAGTTCACAGTAGAACATCTGACTATGGTGAGACTGACCAGCCAGTCACTCTGACCATGAGGATTGATGATGATGATCGTTGAACATTTTAAATGCTGGTTATGATCAAGTTTTCTGAGCGCTTTCTGCTTTCTATTTCCAAAATGATATTTGCGTATTTATCTCTGAAGCTGTAAACAACAACAGTTCATCTTCCTGTTCTAAGTTGCAGAACTTTGATCCCAGTTTCCTCCTCAGGTCCCACGCCTCCCATCATGAACAGAACCACAGCAGCACCAACCTTCAGGCAGAACTTTGGGTGAAACAGGCCAAAGTGACAGTTAGCTGTGATGCTGTTTCATTGTTCAGAGTCAGAGTCCTCTCGACTATGACAAAGATGTCCGTCGAAACATGTCAGGTACCGTTTTTCACAACTATAAGGCGCACTTAAAAGCCCTACATTTTCTCCAAACTCTAGGGGTGCCCTAAGAGGCGGTGCGCCTAATGTGTATTTGTGGGACTTTACAGAGGAGTAGAAGAAGTCTGGCCTGAGAACAAACTCAGTTTTTCTATCTCACTGCTTTTTCCACAATGAGTGTGTGTGCTGGAAACGTGTGTGTGATGAAATGTAAGGGCTTGAGTTCCTGCGCGCCGCACTCCTCGTTTGTAAAGGAGGGGCAGACACTCAGCCAAGGAGTGTGTGAGCGCACATTCAGTTTTAGTACGCCAGTAAGGAGAACAGTAATTTAAAAAAAAGGTTTTCCTCCAAAAAATCAAAGACTGGTTCTATTATTAACCTGGTCCGGGGGCTCTGAGGGTCTAACAGAGAAGTGACCATTGAAGGAAGATCCGCCATTGGGCCTGAAAGGGATCTCCCCACGGTCAGAGACATCAAGGGTATGGAAGGGTTCAACGCTAGCATGCATGTTTTACAGGTATGTTATAAGGAATTTGGCATTTTCTGGTCCTCATTTTATTAGGTTTTTTGTCTTGCTTTATTTCATTGAAGCTTATCTTTAAGGTTTAGTGTGTGTTGTTCTCGCCCTAGAACTTTGAAGGACATCCTGCCATTGCATATAAGAGTTTCTTATGACTCAGAAATAAGCTCACCTCTGCAGGGGAAACAGACTTTGATGTTTGAGGCCATTTGAGGTCTTGGCTGTGATGGTGTCAAAGACTATAAATTAATCTTCTTGTTCTGATTCAATGTATGGGAACATCTGAAGGAGCTAACTCACATGAGCACGGTGCTGAGACCTACTGCCTGGGTGTGAAAGATCCTACCGACTGTGATGGACCGCACGTGGGATCTATTTGGTGGCTGACCATGTCTGTTCGTATGACTTCCGGACATTTGAGCGTGAAATGGAGGCCGTGATTCCAATATGGACTGAAGGAAGCGGGCAGGCTTTTCTTGCTCGCAATCCAAGCCGCCCAGAGGAGGAGTTTGCAGCCATGTTGTTTCCGGGAGGAGGGGCTGAATCTTACAGGTTAAAACAGCTGGACGCAGAGGATCTTTGTCTCTCACAGGCTGGCAAGTTAAGACGCTGTTAACTTGGCGCTTTGCCAGCTCTGAAACTTTGAGAACCCGGACGTTCGTTTTGCTTTTGTTTTACTATGTTTTGAAATATTGTTAGGGAAATAAATTCAGTTTATCTTTAATCCGATCAAATCCAGTGGTTATTTTTTCCTCGACTATTTGAACGCCGCAAAATATGAATCTACAAAGCAATAGGATTATTTTTCCTTTAGTTGTGTCATTGTGCCTAACACTACACGTAATAAGTGCCAACATCAAAGATTACTCATTACTGAGACTGCAGCCCTATAACCCAAAAATATGATCAGAATATACGGTGGCGTGAAAAACACAACCGCGGTCTTTAAATAGAATAACCTAAGAAATCACGCTTGCTTCAGTTTCTTCTTTAAGTCATCAAACTGTTTCACTTCCACAGATCAATGATTTAGAAAGAAGATGATGAATCAAGAAAGGGCATTGTAGAAATGTGTCTTCAGAATGATCAGATTGTGAAATGAAGCATATCCTTCATTCTGACTATCTGCTTTGGGTTCAAACCTTTCAGAAGGTTCTGGATTGATTTAATTTGACAAATATGACCTTCTTTGTTCTTTAGCTAAAAGATCATATGAGTGCAAAACAAATTGATTTTCTTCCCTTCATGTTTATTTGTAATCATTTTCAAACTTTCATTCTTTTGTAAATCAATCTAAACACTGATCTGATTATCATCACAATCACTGACTCACCCCAAACTTTCTGCACTTCCTCACAGCTGGGACTGGCCTGCTTAATTTCCTCATATGATGTCTTATACTGATCAAATCCAGCTCAATCCAGAACTCCTCCTCTGACATCTGCAGAGTGTAGGCTAGAGCTTTATTCTGAGAGTTCTTCTTTGATTTGTTCTCTGACTTCAGGAACTCTTGATTCTGATAACTGAGAGGTCCTTCATTCCACTGTGACAGTGATAGATGCTGATGCTTCTGTCAGAAGGAGACTCCCTATATTGTTGGATTCTTCAGGTTATTGATGGCTCTTTGGATGGTTCCTGGATTCTTTCAGTCTGATCCATTAGGGCCTCCAAAGAGTGTCTGGTTGGTCTCCACAGAGACCATGAAGAAGCTAACCAGCAGAATCCAGGTGTCCAGTTCTTTACCTGCAGATTTCTCCATGACTTACTCCAGAAAACTCATCCATGGATGGGTTCACTGAATTTCTTCTTCAGGAAGTCCTCAATGACTCCTTACCTTCCCGCAGGAGGCACAGTGGAACATGTAGATCGCAAGCCAGAAACCCTGAACGCTTCAGATGAACAAAGCTGTAGACCGGTTTCTGGAAGATCTCACACTCCTTCTGAAGATCTTGGCACAAACTCCAGAGTACACTGAGGCCTCTTTGACATCCAGACCACACTCCTCCAGGTCTTCTTGATAGAACATGATGTTTCCTTTCTCCAGATTGTCAAATGCCAGCCTTCCAGCTTCAGAAGAACTTCCTGTCAGTCTCTGTCAGCTATTGTGGACTTGTCTGATGTTCCTGCTGGTACTTGTTCTTCTTCCTCTTGTCTGACCATCAGGAAGTGGGAGCACATGTCAGTCAGGTGGTGGGCAGCCTCTCTCTGCTCTGTGGTCAGCAGGTTCTCCAGAACTACAGCAGTGATCCAGCAGAAGACTGAATCACACATGATGTAGAGGGACATGGAGCCCTGATGTGAGATGATTCTGCTGACTGGTTTCATCTGGGAATCTCCTGAAGTACTCTCCTTCTGAGCATCATTGAAGCTCTCGACTTCTGGTCAGTCTGTCCACATGAAGGAGGGATCTGATTGGCTGCTGCATATTCCAAGTGATCCAGGCCAGGAAGCTGAGGGCAGCAGACGCCCCTGGATGAGGTTAGTGAATGTTAATGCTGACTGAGGACTTGTGTGGAGCATCAGACACCAGCGGACTGGGTTGTTGAATTCTAGAGAAAGTCTGCTTTCATCCAGACCATCAAAGATGAACAGAAGTTTCCAGACAGACAGCTGTTCTGCTGGGATCTTCTGGAGTGTTGGATGGAACAGCTGGATCAGAGTGAGAAGACTGTGCTGTTCATCTCTGATCAAGTTCATCTCCTGAAGGACAGAGGAAATCCACAGCACTGATGTTCCTGGTTCTCCGTTCCTGCCCAGTCCAGAGTGAACTTCTGCACTGAGAAGCTTTTTTCCAGCTCCAGCAACTCCGCTGGTCAGAACCACTTTACGGATCTGGGTGTTGGTCAGAGGACTGAAGATGTCTGCCCTGATTGCAGCACATGAGCTGGCTGGTCTTGGTGGTGGTCTCCAGCTGCATCACCTCATGCTGGGTGAGCCTCTGGTCTCAGTCCTCTGTGATGTAGAGCTCCAGTGTAGACTTCTGTTGAGGAGCTGCCATCCCAAGGCTTCTTCAGTCTCCTTCAGCCACATGTTGACTTCTGCTCTCAGACTGGATCTGATAAGTTCTCCAAACATCTCCTGCAGACCAACATCTGCTGAAAGAGCAGAGAAGAAAGTCACCTTCAAGGAGTGTTCCACATGTTTCCAGAATAATCCATCAGCAGATGATCAGGCTCTGGACTCACCAGCTCTGGGCCCTTCTGCAGACTGGGGTCCGCCCTCTTCTCTCTGTGGACACTAAGGAGAAACGTTAGTGAACAACAATCAAAGCAGTCAATGGGAAGTTCCAGACTGGATTCTGACTGAGCAGATCCTCTCTGATTTTCAGACTCAGATATTGGGATCCAGACTGTGCTGAATGTGAGCAAATGTGTTTCCAGGTTAAACCAGAGCAGATCTAGTCCATCTGAAGGTCTAAAAATGATGCTTAGCTGTGTTTAGAGCCATGTCTGACTGAGGCTCAGAGAAAAGTTCAGCTGTTTGCTTCATCCTCACAGACTGAGCTTTCAGGTCCTCCAGAGTTGTCCAACTCTTTTCTTTCTCTCAGACCTAAAGCGCCACAGCAGATGGTTGACCTTCCGGATGGATCAGCTGATGTTCTTGATGAGAACATTGTTGTTCCTGCTGAGAGCTGAATCCCGCTTTGTCTACTAGAAACTGCTTCTCTTACTGTGAGTCTGAAGGTCCTGGTTCAGTTCTGAAGACTAGAGGATTATCTTGGACCGCTCTCACTCTTCATGGAGCCACAGCTGAGGCTGCAGACTGGACTCCCCTGTGTGACCTGTTGACCTCTGCAAACACCAAACCATCAGGAGTGTTAGAGGGTCTGCTTAGAACAGCTACGGACTTTTGACATGAACACAGACTGAGCTGTTTTAGTCTGGAATAACATGATATGTTTGACTAACAGTTTACAGATCTCATCACACACATGATGCTCCAAGTGAGTCTGACTGAGAGATCCAGAACTGAACCAGACCTCAAGTCCTTCATCTGAAACTGTTGATCATTCGAACTACAATCCAGCCTCCAAAAACTCTGACAAACACTCACTGTTCCACTGCTGGATGGATGACTTTGAAGTGAAGAGGTAAATCTCTTTGACTTGTCACTCCTTCTGACCCCCAGCTGGATCCAGGTCCAGGTCCAGGTCCAGGTCCAGGTTGGTTCCCTGTGAAGAATGAAGGTTGCTGGTGTGAGTCCTGAGCTCTGACATGGAGAAGATCATGGACAGTTGGAGATGTTCATCTCACCTCTGAGCTTTGCTCCGGGTTGTCACGTGTTACCATCTCTGCTTCTAGAGGCCTCTGTGGCTCCTCCCACTGATCCATGCTGCTGGATTCACTGGATCCACACTCAGCTCACACCTTCCACCTTCACCTGCAGAGGAAACCTCTCCCACTCATCAGCTCTTGATCCTCCTTCACCAACAGATCAGCTGCTCCTTCCACTGATTGCCTCTTCTCTGTGTTTCCTCTCAGGTTCAGGTGAATGCAGTCAGACAGCCGGAGGCAGAGGAAGTTGCCATCAGCTGGATGCACTTCTACTCTCCCTCCATCAGGTGGAGACATGGAGCTGCAGCAGCAACATTTCCATTCAGTCACTTTGACAAAGAAACAAACTAGAACTACAGACCTGTGAGCCTCAGCCAAAAAATCAGTTTAAATAATTCACATTCTACCACGGCATTATGGGGCTGTCCTAAAACATAAAATATATTTATGAGAATAAAGTTATAAATTTATGAGAAAAAGTTGTAATTCTACAAAACAAAGTCATAGAATTATGAGGAGAAAAACTCCTAATTTAACAAGGAAACAGCCGGCCTTCCTGTCATTATACTAAAAACCAAAGGAAAATGACTGAAGAACAAATGGATTTGATGATGTAGATTGATTAGCTTGCTCATATCTTATTGGATTTTTACAGGAAGATTTTATTGGACTCTGTTTAGGGATTTAGATTTTTTAAGATTTAGATGATCACTCTGCTCTGCAAAAAGCAAGTAAGGAGCAGATTAGTCTGAATGTGAATAAGTCAGAAGTCAGCCGTTTGAGGCAAAAACATCAAATCCTACCAACATCAAAAAAGCCATCTCCTTTGTTTACTGTCTGGTTGCTCTGACTCATCATCATGAAGAACGCCAGTCATGTGCACATCAAGTCTGTCTTGTCCTCCCTAGACTCTAGCTTCAGTTTGCTTACGTCCAACTGCTCGTAACCAAGGATGCCATCCCAACTGTTCTACACTTGCACTCACTGACTCCGGTATCAAGGACTCATATGTCAGGAATGCTGTTCACTGACTTCAGTTCAGCATTCAACACCATCACACCTGGACAATATAATATTGGACTGGCTAAAGTTTACTTGGACTTTGAAACTGACAGAATGTGGATCTTTTCCAGATCTGTCAGAGCTTCTCCAGGAAAACCTCTCTGACAGATTCCAACAGGAGAGAAAGAGGAGCAGAGGAGCAGAAAAACACGCAGTTTGACACTCTGATCAATGCATCAAGCTTTAAAAAAGCACAGAAAAAAAGAGTCCCATTGATCTTTCCAAACATCCACCTCTGTTTTCTCAAAGGATCAGGATCTTCAGATCTGGGAATGAAGGAACTGATGAGACTGTAAAGCAGTGATTGTCGTGTTATCAGACAGAAAAGCGTTTAACTGTTTATTTAATTTTAACAGAGCTGAAAACGATTCTAGCAAAAGCCTTTTCCAGACTGAATACATCCTTAGAAAAAAGAACAGAGAACTACAGGCCATGACTCTCGTGAAAATGAAGATGTTTCGTATTAAAGCAAGTTCCACCAGCATGGAGTACTAGGACCGCTTTAAATATAATACAATAGATTTACAATTGATTTACAATTACAAAATTTACAATTTATATTGAGAAAAAGTCCGCACCCTAAGCAAAAAATAAAGTGGTAGAATTATGAGAAAGTCCTAATTTATACAGTAATAAGCCATTTTTTTTTTTTTTTTTAAATAGAGTTGAATGTGAAACCCAGCATAATGCCTTTGAACCTCTGAAGCTACACTGCAGTAAATGTTCCTACCAGAAATCCACTTCTTGTGGTCAGAAATCTCTCTGAAGACGCTCCAGTGTCCTGGAAATTCCTCTGCAATTCAGCTTAGGAATTAATGTGGAATGCCTAAAAGACTTAGTATTTTCTATTTGTGAAACCGCATTCTGAAAGAAAGACAATGTTCAAGTGGCATTCTACCAAACTGGTTCCTGTTTGTTACCTAGAATCCTCTTTTAGTGAGCCACAAATTACTGTATAGATTTAAGACTTTAATTTTCAACTTATAACTTTATCAAATTATTAAT
This sequence comes from Oryzias sinensis, assembly GCA_037389245.1. Taxonomy (NCBI): domain Eukaryota; kingdom Metazoa; phylum Chordata; class Actinopteri; order Beloniformes; family Adrianichthyidae; genus Oryzias; species Oryzias sinensis. The sequence goes on along the minus strand of CM074505.1, from coordinate 26,932,054 downwards.
TTATTGTAAATATGGCCACTATCCCCATAATCCTACGAGTTTCTTCTGATGAAATCAAAAAGCTTTTTTCTCATAATTGTACTACTTTATTCAGGTAAATGTATTTTTTTTTATTTTGATGGTGGCTCCAATTCTGCCGAAGTTCAAAATGACTGACCCAGAAAACTAGACAGACAACTCTGAGCTAAAAAACAGTTGAGATACACCTCAAGGAGATCACAACAACTAAAGTTTAGGATCACTGAAGACTAACAAGCAGATTGAAAACAACTACTTAAGATGAGATGAAAAATAAAATTTAAAGTTGGAAAGGAAAAGCAGAAAATCTTTTTCATTCACGAACGCTCATGGTCTCTGCCAAACATTTCTATTCTAGGATGTTTGTCTGGTGGAATCTGAGAGTTCTTTGAACATGCAAATGAGGAAATATGATCATCAAAAGGTGGCAGCTCACAGTTACCTGGAACTGTAATCTATTACTTTCTTAGTAAATGAGTTCTCACACAGACTTGGATGGAGGAGAACAGGAAGGTTTGGAGTCAGAACTGAAAAAACCCGACAATCATCAGCTGATTGTTGTTGACTTGATGAAGAAGAGTCCTCCAAGTGTTGCTGATCCAACAAATGACAGTTTTTGAAACAGCAGAGTGATGAGAGTTTGCAGGAGAAAGAAGAAGATCTTCCAAACATTCAGAAACAAACAGTCAAGTTAGTGAAGACAAAGTTCCAGAAACAAACTCACTTCAGTTTCTGCAAAGAGATGAAGAGGAAGAAGAGTCTCCCTACCGCCGTAACGCAGCTGCGTTATTGCAGATCACTGACTCCACAACCAGGAAGAGTTCACTGGATGGAGAGGGCAGTACAGGTGGGCGGGGGCAGCATAGATGTGCGGGCAGCAGGTGGAGCAGGTGAAGGGGAATTTAATGTCAGATTCAGACTGTGAGCCTTCCTGAATCAAACCTCAACCTGCCTGTTGTCTACTAAGAACAGCCACTGCCCCACAGCCAGAACGCCAGATCTGATCAGGTTTTATCTGACATGAAAAAGGGGCGGGGCTTGTTGTTGAGGTGAAATGACTGTCAGGAGCTGCAGGATGTTTGTTTCTGAAATAAAGACAGAGAAAATAGGTTCAAGAAGAAACCACACCACCTGACAGCAGCTGAAAGGGAGGGGCGGAGCCTAGTGCTGATTGACAGGTTGTTGATCTCAGTGACTGAAAAAAAGGTGAGGTCATGTGACTTTTCTGCTCCCAGACGTGCATGAATCTCTCATCTGCCCTACTGACACTGAAGAGAACTGATGGAGCTGAAGGGAGGGGCCTGACTATTTCTGGAAACAGCTCCTCTGGATCATCAGCTTCAGACTCCAGAGGAACAGAGTTTGTTCACATGCAGCCAGGAAAATGGCTGACAGGAAGCTACAGTTTTTTCTTCATGTCTTGTTAGGAATCACAACGTTTCAAATCACAAGATCTCAAACCGAAGCAGAAGTTGAAAAAGGAGCAGATTGAAGTCAGATGGAGAAATGTCAGAACAAGCAGAGATTTGATCAGCCAACAGTGAACCACATTCCTGAAGGCCGTCTGTGTTCCTCAGTAACAGGGAGTGTCTGAACGGCTGCAGATCTGCAGAACATCGAAGGTTTCCTGCAGCTGGATGGAAGTGAGGCTGCCCTGGTGATGAGGAACCAGCAGTGCAGTTTCAGATGGAGTGGCTTCCAACAGATCACTCAAATGCCTGTTTCTCTGCTTAAAGAGGCAGAACGTCTCCTTCTAAGAAGAATCCAGAGTCTCTGATCACAAACATCAATCAGCTCAAATCAGAGCTGATCAGGACTTGCATGGAGCCCAAGCTCCAGAAAAGAGGAGAAAAGAAGAAGTCGTCCACATGAAGCTTCACCTTAGAGGAAAAGAGGAGCTGCTGAACTAAAGTACTTATACCGAGGGAAGACTTTCTAACCTCTGATTGACTTCTAGAAACATTTGGAACTAGAATGAAAGTGCTCTGGGCCCCATCAGCTGTCACTGCAGCTTCATCTGCTGCCTCCATCCTCGTGAGTCTCTGCAGTATTTTTCTCTCGTAGCTGCTGGTTTTCTTTCTGCAGCAGCAGCAGCATCAGAGCCAGAGAGCCAAAGAAAGTGGAAAGTCTGAGAAGGAAGCAGCTCTGAAGCTCTGCAGCTGACGGTGCAGCTTCAGGACTCATGAGGAGGAGCACATGCACGGCTCTGATGCTGCTGAACGTCTGACTGAGATGATCCACATTCAGAAGAGAGCTTCAGAGTGAAAGACGTGTGGAAGAAGAGAATCTTGAAGGTTTCTTAAAAGACATGAATCAGCCAGAGAGCGTCTGAATGTTGGAGGATCCAAGAAACCAGGAGCCTGCGAAGGTGGTTCTGTTGGAGCAGAGAGCAGAACTCTGATCCCAGTTTCAGGAACAATGCAGGCCTGTTCTGACTGAAGAGTTCTCCTGAAATGTTCTGTTCAGACTTTCAGGATCACATCTGTGTGTGAATGTGGAGGTTCTGGTCTGAACTAAGCTGCAGCTCACTTTAGCTCCTTCAGGCTCACAGCAACAATGACAAAGACTGAAGCTGCTGTGCTGCCTCTAGTGGCAAATATGGTATCTGGTGCAGTGCCACATTTCTGCATTTCTCAACATTTTTGAAGCTCATCCAGAGAATGCCATGTGCAAAGCAGTAATCAGCAAAAGGGTGGCTACTTATGAAGAACTCAAGCACATGGATATATTCTCAGTTGTTTCACACTTTTTGTTATGGATAGAATTCTACATGTGTTCATTCATAGTTTTGACGCTCAGTGTGAAATGTACAATTTTCTATAGTCATGAAAATAAAGAAAACTCTTTTGAATGAGAAGGTAAATCAAACTTTTGGTCTGTACTGTAAATAAAATGTTAAGTGTTTCTGTCTTAATCTGAAAATCTGTGAATTTATTTAAATCTTTCTCAGTTTTTTATTGTAAAATTTTTTTTAAAGAAGAAACAGAAAAACAAGAAAACAGCTAAATCTTTGTATTTGTCTGTGAAAATGTTTAATCAAAAGATCTTTAATTTTCTTCTACCTTTCTTTTCTTTCTTTATGTTATAACTCAGTTATATACTTTATAAATTTGTTTATCTAATTTTAATCAAATTAAGTAAATGTCTCTATTGTTTTTCACTTTAATGCGAATTTCAAAATTATTGCTTGTCTTTATATTAACTATACAGTTTAATGTTTATTTTATATTTATAATTATTCTCTTTAGAAACAGCATTTTAGGATCTTTTGCCTGAACTTTTTTAGAATTTTGTTTCTTTGTTTATTTAATAAATATCTTTATTAATTTCTGTAGTTGAAATTCAATAAACGAATGCATCGGGTTTAGTTAATCTCAAAGCGCAAAATAAAACAGGAAACAGAAACAAGACAGAACAAGGACAACAATTTCCAACCATGACAGTTTTGACAGACGTCTTCGTCATAGTCGAGGAGAACTCGGACTCTGCACAATGAAGCTTAACATAACAGCTAACTTGTAAACCTACACAGGTTCTGGTTCCTCCACAGAAACAGTCACTTTAGCCTCTTTCTACCAAGAAGACCTTCTGGAAAGTTCTGCCTGAAGGTTGGTGCTGCTGTGGTTCTGTTCATGACAGGAGACATGGACCTGAGGAAGAAACTGGATTCAAAGTTCTGCAACAGAACAGGAAAATGAACTTTTGTTGTTTACAGCTTCAGAGCTGAAAATAGAAACAATAAAAACATCAAAATATCATTTTGGAAATGAAAACGGAAACCTCTCAGAAAACTGGATCATAACCAACATTTAAAAAATATCAACATTCAACAATCATCATCATCATCATCGCCCTCATCATGGTCAGAGTGACAGCTGTCAGTCTTTGTGATCCAGATGTTCTACTGTGAACTTTGTGGTTCAGACCTCAGATCACTGACAGATTGAGGGCAGCATGAAGCTCCATGGAGCTCCACCTTCTCCTCCAGCTGCAGATGAAAGAAAGATGAAGGTCTGAAAGAGACTGATGAGGAGGACTGTTTCATGATGAAGATGAAGCTCTGAAGAGAGAAATTTCCAACTGGAACTTCATCACAGCTTGAATTCATCATAAGATCATCTGTTTCTGTCTTTGTTTCTCTTCTCAGAATTCCAGAACAATTTGGACTCTCAGAGACTCACTTTGAAGTTGTGGCTTCGGCTCTGAAGTCCAACCCGTCCCACCTGACAGAACTGGACCTGACCAACAACATCCTGGAGAATTCATCCATGAAGGTTCTATGTTCTGGACTGGAGAGTCCAAACTGCAGACTGCAGACTCTGAGGTCAGAACATTGAAGCTGCTGGTTGGTTCATTTCTACATTTGTAGTTCTTCACTGAAGCTGAAAGGTTTGGATTCAAAGACTTTCTGGATTTTCCAGAAATTGAGCATCTTTGATTCTTTGAAGAGTCTGCAGTGGAAGAAAATGGTTGCTTAGATTTTTTTTAGAAACAAAGATGTTTCCATGGCAACAAAAGGTTCAGCTGTTGAAAAATATGGCAGATTTATGAGTTTAAAGAGTCAGAAAACAAACAAGAACTCAAACTAATGACAGACTAGTCATCCTGATCAAACCCGCCTGAAGTCTGTATGTCAGTCGGTCTGTGATTTCTTTTCAAGGCCCCTCTACAGTTTAGAGATGTCAGGAAATACTTTCAAAGGAGAACTAAAGACTTTTTCAGCTGTTTTTCTGCAATGTGATTATTTGAAAATGCATTTTACAACTTAGGATTCAAGATGAAGAAATGCAATTTAATCTGACATTTTTTAATCTATTAGATTTTAAATATTTAGACATGAAAAATTCATGATGACAAATGACATTTCAATTCCTCGTCTGTTTTAACTTCCTTTCAAGTCATTTCTAATCTATTGCATTTTCATTCATGATCATGTTTTTGGGTCCAAATCCAAAAGAAATGAGCAAACAGTGAAAATGTCATCTGTCAGTCTGTCATCAGGGCGGGTCCCACCTGACTGAATGGACCAAGTTCTTGGACCTCCAGCTGCATCACTGCTCCTGAACACACTTTTCTGTCTGATTTCAGGTTGCAGAACTGCAGTTTGTCAGAGATGAGCTGTGAAGCTCTGGTCTCAGCTCTGAAGAAAAACCCGTCCAATCTGAAAGAACTGGACCTGAACTACAACAAGAACCTGCCGGATTCAGGAGTTCTTCATCTGTGTGGTTTTCTGGAGAGTTCAGACTGCAGACTGCAGACTCTGAGGTCAGTAAAAAAGCCGAACTCCCTGAAGGATGAGAAGAACGGATCAGGTGAAGAACTTGCTAAAGTTTCACTGGAAGATTTTCTGTCTACAGCCATGTTTGAAACAAACTGATGATTGATTCAGATTTTCTTCATCAATTGAATTAATTGTGTTCTGATGATTGATAGAAACTGCTTTGTTTCAATCAGGATCTTGTAAATCAGGATCTCCAACCTATTTTAGAACACGGATCCATTTCATGTCAGAAAAAATGTTCACAGATCGGCCTGTAGAAAGTTCAAGTTTGCGTCCAAATTAGTTTCCAGCTTCCATTTTTCAGAAAACCATTCAAAGGATTCTACATTAAATCTATTTGAAGAAAATAGTTTGAAAAGATCTTTAAATATTGAATCTACAACAGACACTTCCTTTGAGTGTAACTAGAACAACAAAAACACACAAAGTGTTCTTTGGTCAGTGCATCATTCAGTCACTGAAAACCAGAAATAACTGCAGATTCATTTACCACTAGAAATGAAAAACTGTCACTTAAAAAAATGACACTTTATTTTTGTAACTTTGTATTCAGAACATGGCGGTGTTATAAATGTGGAAAGGAAGGTCACATTAAACGTGACTGTCCAAGTTGGAAGTACAATGCCAAAAAGAAGACTCATAAGGCTAAAAGCATGACACATGACGATGCAAAAGGTGAAAGTCCTTTTGTCACCAAAGAGGCAAATCCAACTGACACACCACAACGGTTTGAATGGTTGATAGATTCTGGTGCATCAAAGCACATGACATGTGATAACACCATTCTTCAAGATTACCAGCAGTTCACGGAAGCACAGTCTGTGAAGCTTGGTGACGGCAGGGTGGTTGATGCCCTCTGAATGGGAAACGTCAACTTGAAAATGACTTTCAAAATAAGTGATGTAAAAAATGTCACGATGTATGATGTGCTGCATGTTCCAAAACTGTTGGGAAATTTATTTTCAGTGGGAGCAGCCACCAAGAAAGGCAACACAGTGCAGTTCCGGAAGTCTCACTGTTACATGCGTGGAAAAAATGGAACTCTTCAAGGAATGGGAACACGAAGAGCTGATGGACTTTATCAGCTAGATGTCAAAAAGGACTTACAAGTTTGTCATAATGCATCAGTAGCAGCCAGCTTATGGCACCAGCAGCTAGGCCACACTACCAAGCTAAAGGAACTAAAAGATTTGGTGAATGGAGTGGACTTCTCCACAGAAACAGAGGTTTCTTTCTGTGAGGGATGTGTGGAAGGCAAACTGTCTAAGCAACCATACAAGTCGATTGGAGGAATTCGTTCCGAACACAGAATGCAGCTGATTCATAGTGATGTCTGTGGTCTTATGCAGACTGAATCCATTGGTGGAGCTAAATATTTTGTGACTTTTATTGATGATTACTCTAGATGCTGCAAAGTGTACTTCCTGAAACACAAGAATGAGGTGTTAACCAAATTCAAAGAATTTGAAAGAACATTTACAAATGAATGTGGACAAGCTGTTAAAAGACTCAGAACAGACAATGGGGTTGAATACACATCAAGAGAGTTTCAAGAACATTTGAAAGCTCAAGGCATCCAACACGAAGTGAGTGTACCTCACTCACCACAAGAATGGTGTTGCAGAGAGGAAAAACAGGACTTTAGTTGAAGCAGCTAGAAGTATGCTGTCACATACTAAGTTGCCAAAAATGTACTGGGCAGAAGCTGCAGCCACAGCAGCTTACATTCAGAACAGGCTACCTACATCTGTACTGAAGCAAGAGACACGGATGGTGTGAAAAAAAACCTGACATGAGTCACATGAGAGTGTTTGGATGCATTGCTTATACACATATCCTGGATGAAAAAAGACAAAAACTGGACAAAAAAGGCTATGAAGGTTCGTTTTGTAGGCTATGCAAGCAACACTAAGGGTTATCGCCTATATGATGAAGAGAAAAGAAGGATTTTAATCCGCCGGGACGTCATTTTCAATGAAACAAACTTTGACTGAAAACAGGGAGCAGAAGAGCCCCACCCAGAGAATGAAATAACTGTGGACACCAATGACATTGAAACAGAGAATGAAGCCACTGCTGATGATGCTGTCAGAAAAAGTGACAGAATCAAAAAGTCTCCAAAGAGACAGATATGGATGCGACGAGTTTGCTGATACAGTTGTTGTTGATCATCACGCAAATATCTGTTGTTTGACATAGCCACTCACAATGAAAGAAGCTCTGATGAGTCCAAATGCAAAAGAATGGCAGGATGCAGCTGATTTGGAATATGAGTCGCTGCTCGAAAATGAGACGTGGGATCTAGTGGACTCACCAAAAGACAGAAAAGCTGTAGGTTCAAGATGGGTGTTCAAAGTAAAGCATCATAGTGATGGAAGAGTGGAGAGATACAAGTGCAGACTTGTCGCCAAAGGCTACTCACAGTTGTATGGTGCTGACTATGATCAGACATTTTCACCAGTGGTACGTTTCAGCTCTATTCGTACATTGCTGTCTTTTGCAAATCAAAGCAATCTGCATGTTCATCAGATGGATTTTGTAACTGCATTTCTAAATGGACACTTGGAAGAAGAAATCTATATGGAGCAACCAGAAGGATAAATCAAACCAGGACAGGAACACCTGGTGTGCAAACTAAAAAAAATCAATCTATGGACTCCTCATTGCTGATGCAAAGCCTTCACAGAGTTAATGATGGAACTTGGTTTTAAACAGAGCACATCAGATCCCGGTGTGTTTGTGTGATCAAGACAGGAGCTTGAGATCCTTGCAGTTTATGTGGATGATCTCATTCTGATAACTGAGTCAACTGAGAGCATGAACGAGTTGAAAGCAGCTCTCAAGAAAGCGCTGCAAGATGAAGGACATGGGGGAGCTGTCCTACATCTTGGGCATCTCTGTGGTTCAAGACAAAGAGAAGAACTGTGTCTTTCTACATCATAAGAGTTATATTGAAGCCATACTTGAGAAATACGGGTGCTAATGCTAATGCTAATCCTGCAGCAACTCCTGCTGATACCAACGTGAAACTGAAAAAAAGTGATAGTGTTAGTAAACCAGTACACCAACAAAACTACCAGTCAATGGTGGGAAGTTGGCTGTATGCTTCAATAGCCACAAGACCAGACATAGCTCAAGCTGTGAATGCTGTCTCAAAGTTCATTGCAGATCCTAATACTGCTCATCTGACTGCCGTGAAGAGGATACTTCGATACCTAAAAGGGACAGTGAATCTTGCCCTTAAGTTTGAACAGTCAGACTCTGCATCTTTAATTGGATTTTCAGATGCGGATTGGGCTAGTGACCAAGATGACTACTGAGTGGAGGAGCGGTAAGCTGGCTCAGCAAGTAACAGGCAACAGTTGCACTCTCAACAGCAGAAGCTGAATATGTTGCACTTAGTCAAGCTGCTCAAGAAGGAGATTGGCTGGGACGTTTACTGGCTGATCTTGGAGTGGAGAACACACCCACAGTGATCCTGGAAAACAACCAAAGTGCAGAACTAGGCACATAGACCCTCGATATCACTACATCTGTGAATCTGTGCAAAATGGACAAATAAATCTACAATATTGTCAACTGAGGATATGAAAGCAGATATCTTGACCAAGCCGTTGACCAAACAGAGGTTTGAAAGTCTCAGAGGAGAGATTGGACTTTGTTTTGTGTGAGACTAGTTGATTTCTTTTTTTTGACAGGTTACCACTGAATGTATCCATAAATATTTTGTTTTGTAAGAAAATGAATATGTAGGTAAGAAATGTAAAAGAAAAGAGATATTAACATTTATCAAGGTTACAGGATACAGCAAGTGAGTTTGAAGAAAGATATCTGGAATTTAAGTTTTTCTTAAAAAGAAACTGTTAATTCTATAGCTTTTTTTTGTTAAGAGAGAAAAAAAGGTTTGTCTTTAAGATTCTATATAATATGAAATTAAGTGGGAGTGTTGTAATACTGTAATTTCACAATTAGGTGTCAGTGTCAGTTGTACTGCTGTTGTTTTGTCCTACAAAGAGTTAATAAATGAACGGGGTGACTCGTGTCTGAAACTCAACACCAGCTGCATCACTGCTCCTGAACACACTTTTCTGTCTGATTGCAGGTTGGTGAAATGCAGTTTGTCAGAGACCAGCTGTGAAATTCTGGTCTCAACTCTGAAGAAAAACCCATCCAATCTGACAGAACTGGACCTGAGTTTGAACAAGAACCTGCAGCATTCAGGATTTCTTGATCTGTGTGGTTTTCTGGAGAGTCCAGACTGCAGACTGCGGACTCTGGGGTCAGATTCCATGTTTCAGTTGTGTTGAGATCAATATGATGACAAAGTTGTGTTGACCCACAGTGAGCAGAAATGTCCAGATTCGGATTCGCAGCATCTTCCTGCAGCTGCTTGTTCTCTTCAAAGATCTGCAGAAGAACTTCTTCTTTTCTTCCTGCAGCTGCTTGTTTCAAAGCTGTCTGCTGACATTTGTGCTCCACAAAGTTCTGCTTGCAGCCATCAGCTCTTCTTTGTGTCTTCCACACATCCTCCACAAACATCCTCACCTTTTCATCCACAAACATCCTCACATCATCCATCAATGCTCCCAGCAGCTTCTGACTCTTCATTCAGAGCTGAAGTCATGGATCAGGGATCAATGTCCAACATTTGCTGCTGACTCTTCCTCATCACTTCCTTCTTCTCTCTGCTTTGATCTGTTGGAGCTGAAAGTCTCTGCTTGAAGGGCTGCAGCAGAGAAGGACTGGAAGATCATCTCCTGAAAACTGGGATGAAGACTTTCCAGCATCATGCTGCTGAAATTCTCCCATGATTCAGTGCTGTTTGGAGAAGACCTGAGCAGAAAGAGGAAGTGGACTTTTTCTGCTGTTGCTGCAGAAACATCAGTTGGTTTGGATGCAGCCACAGGCTGATGTTTGACTTTCACACATCTGGACTTCTTTCCTGAAGCAGCTGCATGTTGTCCTGAATGTTCCTGAATGTTCTTCTTCTCTGCTTCTTCTGGACTCTTCTGATCTGCTGCTGTTGCTTCACATCTTTGGACTTTTTCTAAACTTTCTGATCTTCTTCAGCTCTGAACTCTTTAGAAAAGGTGAAAGATGAAAAACATGAACTTTGTCTTTAAACTCAATTCTTTGTTCTGGATTCAGGTTATATGGCTGCAGATTGTCAAAGACCAGTTGTGATGCTCTGGTCTCAGCCCTTAAGTCCAAGTCGTCCCACCTGACAGAACTGGAGCTTAGCTCCAACGGCCTTCAGGATTCAGATGTTCAGCAGCTCCAGGATCTGGTGGAGAGTCCAAACTCCAAACTGGAGACTCTGAGGTCAGTAAAGGGTTGGAGTCAGTCCAGCTGCTTCCAAATGTTTGGTCCTAAAGTTAGTCTGAGAGCAAAGATGCAGAGTTTCCTGTGAAGCTGCAGCTTCTCAGTGAAGCTCTGAGGAGAATGATGACAGGCTTCAGGACAACAGTCAGCCAATCAGAGCAGCAGAAGCTCCAACAGGTGAAGATGACAGGAAGCTGCTGCTCTGAACAGGACTGAAGCTCCTGCTGCTCTTTCTGCTGCTGTGCTGCATCACTGACTGACAGACCAGGATCAGGAGACACTCCTTCATCTCTGTTTTTCTCATTTCTCTCTGTAGGTGGAGGTTGTCAGACTGATGTTCCTCCTGGAGGAGCAGAGAGGAGCAGCAGCAGCAGCTGGTCTGCAGAGATGTTGGAATCAGAGGAAGTGGAGATGAGTGTCAGAGCTGCAGCAGGAACTGATCTGAGATCAGCTCCACTGTCTCTCTCAGCATCAAGTGGACAGTTATTGTGCTGCAGCTCCCCCGGTGGACTGATGGAGAACTGCACTTCCTCTTCCCATTCTACTATCATCACTCATCACTATGGGGTCAAACTAGGATAAGCTTAAAGTGAATGAAAAACCAGATTGTAAATTTGAAAAACAAAATTGAAAATTTGAAAGCACTTTTAAACTTAAAAGTTCACATTACAAACGTGAAGGAATTATGGAATTTTTGAAAATAAAATTGAAAACTTGAAAGAAATATAAAAAAAATCTAAATTTAAAAAGAAGAATTGAAACCTAAGACTGTTACCAAATGAAAAAAAAATAATGTTTATGCATTTCGAACTTTTTCCCCGTTTCTCCCTCTTTTAGCTCATTGATTACCAGGACATGATTTCCAATCTGGTGACAGAGGGGACCCATCACTACAGATTTTCTACACTTTTCACAACTTTACAACCTTCATAGAAAACAAGTCCAGAATCAGAATGAAAACAAGATTCCAATTTTGATGAAGATTAGGTGAAACGCAGCACGTAGAAACTTGATTGAAAAGCTAAACAGCAAAGTCGGACTGAAAAAAAACTTAAACAAACAGGATGACAGCGATAGGAGAACAGCAATATGGCGCAGGAAAACTGTAAGGTGGTAATACTGATCTCCAAAAGTTTGGTACAGTAGAGTGTGGAAGTATGGATGTTTTTCTGTAGCATAGCTAAAAATGAAATACCAGAAATGCTTTTTTTTTTTTCAAAATGAAGCTGTATTTGTATTGTTTTGTTTGTTTTTAGCTAAACTTTATTCATCTTACTTATATTTGTAAAATATTTTGTTGGACAGGGCAGAAAAGAAAACAAGGGAAGAAGAGAGAGGGATGTTGGACGGGGTACGAGGGTGATTATAGATGGGGTAAAACCATGAAAAAGCATAAAGCAACAAGTTGCTGGATTTTTATAATCATTACGGTTAGGTTCAGATGTAATTCGAATCTAAAATGTTATAAACATACCTGTTAGATCCAAAAATGTTCAAATACAAATGTGTTAACATGTACACAATACATATAATGCATTCAGACCAACACATGTGAAACATTTCATTCAGTCACAAAAACTGTTTGTGCAAAGGTGAGACAGTCTGTGCTTGAGTGAGAGTTCATGTTCTTAAGGTTTAAGGGGTTTATTGCCATTTGCACTTTTGTAGTACATAGAAATTTTTCTTCTGCAACAAGGACTAGATTGCCTTCTAAAGTGGTCATCCCCACACAAAGACCCCCATCGCAGCGGCAGCCAGGAACCCCCTACAACCACACTGTAGCAGAAAGAGAACCACCACCCGCCAGGGCAATCACATTCCCCACCAAAGCCAGGGCCACCAGGAGCGCCACAGGGGTCCTCAAAACCAGAGAGCCGGGAGGCACAGGGAGACAAAGTGCAAGCCCCAAGGCCTGGGAGGGCCCAACACGGGGCCCTGCCCCAGGAGAAAATCCCCCGCCCCAGGCAGCCAGCCCACGGTTGGTCCAGGAGATGGTGAGGCAGTGGCCAGACAACCCTCCCAGGGGGAAGATGCCCACGAGTGGTGGGGGTCCACAAGGAATGTTGCAAACACTGTCCAACCAGGCTCACCCATAGCTAGAGTTTTGAGAAGGCATTTGGCACTCAAGGGCAAGGACCAGAAGCCACACAGCAGGGACACAGACCCCCCTGGCTCAGATGTGATGTGATCCCCGGCACTTGGGTCTTGCCAGAGAACACAGGCATCCCTCTCCCTGCATGGAGAGAGGGCCGCCAGGCCCAGGAAGCCAGCACCCAAGGAACACGGCCGCAGTTTAAAAGGGCCCAGTACCCCCTGCCAGGGATGGGGTAGGGGACAGATGGTCCTAGGTCCCACCTTACTTGTATAATGTATTTGTGTTTGTGAGCGTATGTTTGCGTGTATGTGTGTTGGAGCATATATTTTTGAGGGGTAAAGGGTGTGTGTACTAAAGGGTGCAATTAAATTTGACAGGTGGCTTCCCGCCTCTGGTTGTTTTTTTTCTTCTTCTGATGATTCAAACCTATGAAAGACTTTATTTTGTCTGATCAGGAAGCTGAAAATGACGACATCATCGGAGCAGAAAGAAGAGGAACATCATCAACAATAATGTTTGAGCTCCAACACGCATTTCACTGACTCAGCAAAAAACATCTGTTTGTTTTTCTTTGTTCTGTCCAGCAGCTGAACAAATGGAACAAGGTTGTAGGTTCAGAGATTATGAGGCAAGCAGATTACCAGAGCTGCAGTGTAGAGGACAGTTAGTATGTGTGGGTTGGAGCTGAAGATCGGAGCAGGAACCATCATGTCTTCCCTTCAGCCTCTGAGAGAGTTGATCAGCGAGCGACTAGCTGCTGCTGCTGAAGAAATCTTCTGACTCTGTGAAGAAACCATCGTCCAGTACGAGGAGGAGCTCTGTCGTTCAGCTCAGAACAGATCCTCAATGCTGCTCTGAGAAGGACTCTTCTTTTCCAGAAGCAGAGACTGTTCACATCCAGGAGAATCTGGACTCCAATGAATCCCAGAGAATCTCCTCTCTGCTGTTTGGACACTTTGACCAGCAGAGGGCAGCAGAACTTTCAGCAACTCTGGATCTGATCCCACAAAAACAATCCATGGATGATCAGATTTCAGAATTGGAGTCCTGAAGATTTGTAGGATCAAAGACAAAGATGTTCTGAGGAGAAGATGTGAGAAGAAAGTCCAGAATGAATCCACTCTGACTTCTCCTCATGTCTCTGAAGCTTGTGTCTTCATGTCTTCACCTCAGAGTTTCTTCTGGATTCCACGTGGATCAATAATATTGATCATGTTCTGTTGTCATTTTCCATCAGAACTTCAGGCTTTTCTCTGCTGATGATCTCTGAGCTGAACTTCTTGGAGGAATTCCTGAATCTGGGATTTGGAGCAAACAGTCAGAACAAAGGAGGTTTCCATTTCTTCTAAGCTCTGCCAGAAGAAAAGAGCTGAAGCTTGAAGCTGAAGCAGCATTTGCTCAGAGAATCTGTCCTCCAGACCAACAAGTCCCACCACAGCCTTGAAGACGTTTCCAGAAGCAGCAGCAGACTGTGTTCCCATGACGACGCTGAAGTCAGCTGCTGCTCTGCAGGAGAAAGTCTGCAGCTCCTCAGTCAGGAAGCTCTTTCAAGCTCGTGCACATCTGTCAGTGCAGCAGCAGAAAGCCTGTTTCCCTGCAGGAAGTCTGAGACTTTTCAAAGTAAGAGCCTCCTGTTTCCCTCCTGATTCTTTGATGCTCCAGTGTCTTTTGGATTCAGGATGAGTTCATGCAGATCTAGAAATCCCACCATGATGATCATCCTTGAGGAATTTCAAAATAAAAGACTTACAAACACCACAATCACTGCTGGATGAGAAATACATTTACTCTTTATTTTCTGTCAATAAATACTATTAAATATCAATAAATCCTTGATTGTAAATGATGGATCTAAAGTTGAAAAGAAGTCAAAGTGCTGACTCAGCACAGATCAAAGGAGACACAGATGATTTCCTGGAATGAAGAAAACATCAAACATCATGATGTGATCTGGAACTGAGCTGTTCTTCAGAAGATCCTCCCAAACATGGAAACTGTTGCTGCAACACGTGAAGGTTTGCTTCTGTTGCTAGTGAGATCTGATGGATCAGAAGCAGACTTCTGTCAGCTGGAACTGGGGCTTCTTCCAGACCATGACATGTTGTTCAATAAAGTTCATTCCAAAGCGTGACTGATTCATGAAGTGGTTCCTTGAGCCGTGAGTTTTGCCAGCAGCAGGAATCCCTGAGAGTTAGGAGACAGTTTGTGGAGAGAGTTTGTAGATTTAGGAGAAACCAACGTTTGAAATGAAACCAAAGTGTCCTTAACCAAAATCACTGAGCACATCTCAATGTTCCACAAACAGTCATTTTCCACAGTGGACCGTCACCACACACTTTACAAGACAGTTTTTCACAACTTTATGACAACAAATCCTGAAAAAAGCTCAGCTTTTCATTTCAGATACAGCAGATGAGGACTTTGATGGATTTTTGGATGCTGATTGATGAGTAAAAATACAAAATAAATCATAACCAACTTAGTTTTGCTCCCACTGCCTTTTTAAAGCACACACTAGCATGTGTGTTTTAACATTAAATACAGAAAAAAAAAACATCCTTGACTGAAACAGCGCCATTTAACACAAGGGTTACAGGAAACATTGACTAATATTTGTATTGATGCTGTTTTCCATCTGTGGTTTCAAACCTGCATCAAGAATTAGCTCATGTTTATTGATTCACTTTCTGTGGAAGTTTGGCTTCTTTGATGAACCACCAGAGGGCGACAGAGAACTGTTGATATTATTAACACAACAGTCAAAGAAATCAACATTTAGCACAAAGTTAACAAACTTAAGTCACGTGCTAACGTTCTGATTCTGTTGGAAAAGCCTTTTGTTTTAAGTCTTCAGTATTTTAGCTCAAAAAGACCAATGACAAATGAAACTCCAATAAAGTTGCTTTATAATGAGGAAATGAAATGTTATTTTTATTGAATTATCAAATGGAGACTCAGCTTCAGGTGATAAAAAAGGTTGGTGCTATTTCCAGTTTTAGAAAGAACATGCCTTCTGCACAGTTTGCAGTAAATGTTACTCATTTTTCTCAGTTTTTAATGAACTGAAATACCTCCACACAGGGGCCAACATTTAAATTTAGACAACATATTTTTACTGTACAAATTATAACACTATTTTACGCAGAAATACCTTTAGACATTAACATTCAGAGCAGTTTCTGTGCTGTTTGCTTCCTCATGAGTCACGTCTAGATCAGGTCTGGATCCCAGTCAGAAAGTGATCAGGAAATCTGCAGATCAAACCTTCATTTACTGAAATGGAAAACATCAACTGACTTTCTACAGATTCTACTTCCATTCATCAAACTTCAACATGAAGAAGATTTACAATCAATCAAATCTGTTGATTTCCTGACAAACCTTGTTTTCTCTTCCTGTTTGAATGTTTGATTGTTTTCAAACATGAAGAGATTTTTTTTCCGGTTTTTAGCTTGAAATTTCTGTTGAAATGTAAAGGTTCATTCAGAATTCCCCAGTGGCCTCATGTTGGAGGAGGGGCTTCATGAGATGCTGCTGGGGGCGGAGCTTGAACACACACCGCTTCCTGGAACCCAAACTCAGGCTAAGTGGAGGAAAAGTTGGGATTTCTGGTGTCTGTAAATATCTGGAATGGTTTCCTCCCACAAAAAGGCCTTTTTCTAGTTTCCTGCAGATGAATTCTTTTCCTGCTGGGAGTTCTCATCTGGGTTTGCAGATTCTTAGTTGGGGGAAAACTTGGAGCAAATTCTTCCCAGAAAAAGGATTTTCTCTGGAGTGAATTGACATGAACAGAGTGAGTTTGGACTGAAAGCAGCAACAGGGAGGAGATGTTAGAGCTTCATCAGAAAACAGCTTTCTGGAGGAGTTGGAAGACGTCAACAGTCACAGTGATGGTGAGGAGGAGGAGCTAAGACTTCCAAAGTCAGAGCTAAAGATGGAGGAGCAGCAGGAGGAGGTTCTTCACTGAAGGAGAGCACAAGTCCAGCTTGTCAGTGCTTTGCTGATTGGCTAGTTGGATGTGTTCTTTGATGAGCTTTTCACTCTGACGTCTGCTTGGAGGACTGTTTTCATCCTTTTGGATGATTCCACTATTTGAACCAGACCTGGAACTAGAAGAGACTCAATGAGAACAGAAAGACAAGAAAGGATCCAAACCAAACTCTTCTTCTGTCTCTAACCATGAAGGGACAGCATCATCCAGCTGAAAAAGAGGAGGAGCTTCCTCAGCTCAGCATCTCTGCAGACTCAGACGGAGCTCAGAGCTCCTGAAAGGAAATGACAGAGTTGTGGAAGTTTAGTGGATGAACTTCTTGTAGGTCCTGCTTGCTTCAGGTTGTTGCTGGTGGTGGAAAGAGCTCCTGCAGACCTCTCTGCTGTTGGAAGGAGCTTCTGTCTGCAGACTCTCTGATGCTTCAGCAGGAGGCGCTGCAGTGTGGTCCTCCTCATGAGTCCTGAAGCTGCAGAGCTTCAGAGCGGCTTCTTCTCAGCTTCCTCCAGAGGATGGAAATACAGCAGTCTGCAGCATGCTGTGGAGGGGCGTCGTCACACTGAAGAAAGTGCTGATGGTTTGATTCCAGGTGAAAGCTCCTCCTCCCTCATACTGAGGTTTCTGCTCACAGACTTGATTGTTCCTCTGAACTTTTTAGAAACTGCATGGACTGACTCAAAGTTACACTTTAAGATTTTATTTAAACTCAAATTAATTAAGCTGTTTTAAAAATAATCTTGCTTTTTATTCATAATGTCTCAATTTACTATTAAACATGTAGGATTTATGGTTTTATTTTGACTGTTTTTTTTGTTTGACGGTTTATTTTTTAATTGTTTTATTTAAAAAATAGATTTTTATTGTTTTAGTTTTTATTTACCTTCTCGTTTCTTGTGTTTGTATTTTAACATGTTTAAGACTTTAAATCCAGTTTATTCATTTTAAACAGTTTTGTCTTAATAAAGATAAAGGCAAATATAATAATTAATGAATCGAGTCACAGATATTTTATCAAATTTCTCAGGAAGACAGAAATACTGTGAAGATTCTGACTGACGTGTGTAGATTTACTCCAGGCCAGCTGGTGGCGCTAAAGCACATTAAAGCTGTTAGCTAAATGATGAAGAAGAACAGCACGAGGCGCTAGCAGCATTAGCTTGTTAGCAGGCTAGCAGCGTTCGCTTGTGTTGAAAGGACAGCGGTGTTTTGTTGGGAGGTTCGTGAGGTTTCTGGACAGAAAGGACGATACGTGGTTCGTGTGGAAACTCTCTTCATTTCCCAAATTGTCGTAAATGAGTGAAGAAGTGTTGAACGGAAAGACAACGTGGATTGCTGTGATTGTGAGACTAGCAGATGATCGATCGGAGCTGCAGTGAAGAGGACGGCGGTGTTTGTGGGAGTTGGAGCTGAAGATCGGAGCAGGAACCATGTCTTCAGAACCTCAGGAAGGTTCTGTCAGAGAACAACTTTCTGCTGAAGGAACCATCGTCCAGAACGAGGAGGAGCTCTGTCGTCAGCGCAGACTGCTGGATAGCAGCTGGAACCCGCAGCTTCAGCTACACATTGCAGGTATATCATGTTCACTGCTGCATCCACCTGCAGACAAATAGATCCATGAACGTCTTTGTTTTCCACGTCTGAGCTGCTATCTGGATCCGAACTGTGCGGCTGGATAGCTCCACCAATGTTGCTGCTGTTAGTTTCACCGCTAATGTTAGTTAGTGACTGTAACATTGGTTGCGCCTACACACGCATCTTCTAAATGTTCTTTTAGTGCTGTATTGTTATCTTAAATCAGGGGTGTCCAAAGTTTTTTGTTCATAGCTACATATTTTGTCACAGAGTGTTATTGTAAAATGAAGCTTTTTAAATTGTGTGCGTTTAATGTTAAAATTGTCCTCGTTGGTCACCCATAAGCCCCTTTTTTGGTCTACGTTTCTGAGAAAACAGTCGACTCTTTATAATCTACAAAATCGTACACTCTGCCAGTCAACCACACTAACGGCTACGTATGTAAAGATCTGCTGGCTTCAGCTGCTCCATAAACCCGTTCTGAACTGCCTGGTTGGAATGAGGTTTCATTGTCTGAGTGAATGTTTCATTTTGACGTGCGCTTGTTTCATGTGGCACAGATCAGCATCACTGCTCCCACTGAGAGCAATGTTCTTCACATTATAGGCGAGTTAGAAATACACAGTAATCATGTGTCAATATGTCACCTCTTGTGTGTGGCCCAGACCTTTGCTCATTTTTCTATATTTGGCCCTCGCCAAAAGAACTTTGGACACCCCTGTATTAGAGTTTGCGTGATTGAATGAAATATAATTTCACACCAGTTGGTTTGAAGGTATAAGTATGCGTGCGTAGGGCTGCAGCTATCGATTCTTTTTTGTAATCGATTAATCTAGCACTTAATCGATCGAGTAATCGGATAAAACGATTTGTGTGTGTGTTTTTGAACAACCAAAACAAATGATGTGGTTGTAAAATGAACAAGCATTTGATTTTAAAGATCCGCTCTGATGCAAATGTTACTTTTGGTGTTTTTAAGTTGATCTTGAGAAATGTCGCGGAGCTAGAACATTTTGTATGGGGGGGGCAGAAGACTTTGAAAGGGTGGCACAACACCAAAGTGGAAGGCCATTAAAAATAAAAGAATCAGAAAAACGTATTTGATCATTATCATTGTTTATATTTCGTGTAAAAATAATGCTTTTGTTATTTTTGCAATGCTTAAAGAAGCCTCGCGGTCCGCCGAAAGGCGAGCTACCGCCTGTCCCAGCCCCTGCCTCTCGGCGCCCCCTCGATGCTCTTAGCTGAGTGTCCCGCGGGGTCCGAAGCGTTTACTTTGAAAAAATTAGAGTGTTCAAAGTAGGCCCGGTCGCCTGAATACCGCAGCTAGGGGCTCTCGCCGCCCGCCGAGGTGGCCCGCGCTGGTCGCCGCGGAGTGGACGCGTCGGGGTTCTAGAGGTCGCGCAGATGTCTTCTGTACAGTTGCTGAATCATGGAAGATGTGCTGTTGTGGTATGCCAGCTCTATTTTGCAGTAGAGACACTGCACCTTGTTCTCTTCTTTATTAAGTGTGTAATGATCCCACACTTTAGACAATTTCTGCCGTTTATTTATAGATCTATTCTCCGCCATCACGCCAACTAAATTCAGAAGGTCCGTGTGAATAAACAATCCGTGTGACACAATCAAATCCCTGCGCCGCGCGTATAGTGCGCGTCATAGGAATTTAACAAGGCTTCGAGGCAGAGTTTTTGCCTCGAGGAATTTTTGTAATTGAGTAACTCTCGGAATCGTTTCAGCCCTATGCGTGTGTGAACACTATCTGTATTGTGTACATGTTGACATTTGGACATTTTTGCAGCTAACAGGGGTGTTTATAACATTTGAGTGTGTGTGTGGACAGCCCCGCTGCTTTGAGATTTGTATTACTCTGAACCTCACCGTAATGATAAACATCCAGTAACTTGTTGCTTTATGCCGCTTTATGGTCTTACTCCCCCCCTCCTATGATCACCCCCCCCCCCCCTAACGTCCCTCTCTCTTCTTCTCTACTTTCATTTTCCGTCCGGTCCAACACCAGAGATATTCAAATATGATTCAAATGAATAAAGTTTGGCCTCGATTACAAAAGGGGTTTATTCAGACATACCCGAAATGCAGCTTGGCCAGAGTCACAGTTGTTCTCCATTGCTTTGGCTCATTTCTTGAAACAGAAATTACATTCCAAAAACTCTAAGATACTTTGGCAAAATAGTCTTACAGTTTAGCACAAGACAATAGCTCACTTGCAAAATATAATATATATCTCCAAAAACTGTTCACTCGTGCTTCAAAACTAAATTCCTTTCCCAAGTAAAGAGTCAGTGCCACCAAAAAGGCAAAGATCATTCTCAATTGCTTTGGCTCATTTCTTAAAGCAGACCAGATGTTCTCAGCACTCTTGGTGCTTTTGCCAAAATAATATGGATGGTTCGGCAGAACGCCATGGTTCACCTGCAAAAGCTCATATCTCTCCCAAAACAAATTTACTCGTGTGTCAAAACTAAATTGTCTTCTCATTTAAACAGTCAGTGCCCCCCCCCCCCCAAATACTTTGTCCCTTTGGCATTGTGTAAGCACTGCAGGTCAAAATGATTAGATGTTTTGTCACTAGGACCATTGCAATGTCCCTCATGTCCACCTTTCAGTCTTAGCTCAGTCCTGTATTGACAATTGTCACTGTACTGTTTTTGTAAAGCTAACAGAATAGAATTTTGTATTAAACTGAAAAAAAGTAAAAGGATTTTAGGGTAAGAGTTGCCTCTCAGGTTTACAGTAACAGCACATGTTGCACTCATACTGCCGAGGAAATTCTAACCATTATCATTCACACACATAAAGTAACTTTCATACATAGGAAAAAAAAGAAAATGTTTACAGCATAATATTCTTTATAATTTAAACACAAACAAAAAACAATGAAAATGATATGCAGCCTACAGTGCTGTAAAAAATGCTTGAGTTTCACAACTAACAGTTCTTCACTGGTCGCTGTCCTCACCCTCCCTCTCCTGGCTGGTCATCCTCACGCTGCTGTCGGTCTGGCCGCAGATTCTCATCCACATCACAGCATATTTTCTCTTTTGCGATGCAACAAGGGGAAAACGGCGTGCATGTGGCAACCATCCCCTACACTGATCTCCTGTAATATCCTCATCCATTGCACGCATCCATTGGACCTCTGATCTTGAACCAGATGCTCATACACTCTCCACCTCCAAGTGGAGAAAAACTCCTCAATAGGATTGAGGAAAGGAGAGTAGGGTGGTAGGAACACTATGAACATACTTTGATAAGTAGTTAACCAGGCCCTGATGAGCGGGACCATGGTGGAAATTCACATTGTCCCATACAATAACATATACCGTATTTTCCGGACTATAAGTCGCCCTTTTTTTCATAGTTTGGCAAGGGGTGCGACTTATACTCCGCAGCGACTTATATTAGAAATAAATTGAAATCAGGGCTCCAGACTGCGACCAATTGGTCGCATTTTGCGACCAAAATTTAAGAGTTTGCGACTGAATTTTACATCCAGTCGCACATGTGCGATCAGTAAATTTGCCTCCCCCACCCTACGTATTTTTTTATACATTAAATGTGGAAGGGGCGCGTCAATGATCAATGAAATAATCTGAGACGCGAGCGCACACGCACGCAGGCAGATACACACTCGCGCACATACTCATGAAACGCGAGCACACTCTCGCGTGATGCCCGTCTGTGAGGCGGCCACTGCGTGTGAGAAGAATAAGTCACTGTAAGTGGCTAAAATATGTGGAGGGGGCGGGGCCGAGAGATATTCGCGCGCGCCTTAACATCTGTGGGAAGGAAACGGAGACAAATATCACAACCTGATATGTGCGTCTGAGCTATGAGTAAGTGAACTATTGATTCGTTCTTCCGACCTGCGGGTAGTGTACCAGTGCCAGTGTACAGCAGGGGTCTCAAACTCGCGGCCCGCGGGCTAGTTGCGGCCCCCAAGATGATATTTTGCGGCCCCACCTTAATATGAAAGTTTAATGTTACTGCAGCCCGCCAGTTTTAATGAATGACACTTTTTCATTGTCGTGCACGGAGATGACCAACCAATCACAGTGGGGTAAATGACTGTTGGGGGCGGGACAATGACAGGGCTTGAAAGCAGGACACCTGACAGCCCCCTCCCTCCCCAGACCACATTAAGTAGTTCCTTACTTTCCTTTTTAGAACGTATCTATTCGCTCGTAATTTTCTAAATACATGCAGGCCGTGCTGAACTTTTCTCTGGGTTACACGGAACCGAATGAAGGTTTAGTGTTTTGGTTACGGCGGCGCATCAAACGGTTATGCACCGCTGTTACGGCAGCTCACCGCTCCCGCGGGAGTCGGGTCAGCTGAGGAGAATAAATGTCCCCACGTACGTGCGTGACAGCTAACGGGGCTTGAACTTTAAACACGTGCGAGCAAAAACATTAGTTTTAGACACACTGAAAATACGTGGGGAAAATGCAACGATAGACGTGTTTGAGATGAACCAGCACATCGCCTGGATCGTTGGGGAGACCAGGTGGGGGGTGGAGGGGTGGGGGCTGTGAGATGAAGGCGAATCTGCAGCAAGACTGAAGGACAACAGGAAATTGGAGTTGTCCTTAACATTCAATTTAGTTTTAATATGCCTTTCCCCCTTAGTGTGATCTGTGTTATTATATATTTATTTTATGATTATTTTAATGTTTTGTAATGTATGTATCCTTTTTTTTAATGAATTGGTATTTTAAATTATTTTAATCACTCAACTACAAAAACCATCAGGACACATGTCCCATAATGCATTGTTTTTTTAGTCTGTAGGGCAGCTTTCAGTCAGTTTAGTTTCCAGCTGTGTCCGGGTAGGTTTGCCCCTTGCTCCCACCCCTTTCTCGGATATTTTTGTGATGATTGACAGGTGATGTTGGAGCAAAAACAAAAATATGTCTCACACCAGGTGATCTGCTCAGCGTTGAGTCCACCTGGGTGATCTCAAACACGCTTATTGTGCATCTTGGCTGCACATATTTGGTGTCACAAAGATAAATTTCCATCCGTTTTCTTTTCTATTTGTACTGTCATGACAGCGATGGTGCTGTCAGTTTACCTTCTTGTTGCATTTTCAAAAGTGAATAATAAAATGTGACACTGAATTAGAAACAGCACATTGTATTTTCTGCATCTATTATGCATCTATTAAGTATTTATTCGTAATACACGGGAAATTAGTAGATTTAGTTAGCATGTTGATTTACGGTATGCGCCCCTAAAATTTCTGGTTGTGCCCCTAAAATTTTCAGTTAGGGGCCACTGTGCTCCTAGTGAAAAAAGTTAGTCTGGAGCCCTGGAAATAAATACATTGTTAACCCTCCTGTTACGTTCATTTGTGAGGAACAGAGATGATGTTCCTGGGTCAATTAAATGTATGAGGTATGTTAAGTGACTCAGAGAATCAGCAAACCTTTATTTACAGTAAGATCTTGAAGGCTAAAAACACAATATTCTATTTTCCAATGATTTCATAGATTCAGAAATGCAATAAAAATGAAAACTGTTTTTACAAATACAGGATGAAAACAGAGTATTAGCTGGCCAATGATGCTTCATGAAAGGAATAAATAAATAAGTTTGAGAAAGAATTACTGTGAAATTATGAGATAAACAGTCTGCTATGATTGTGTCATATGAGGTTGTGAAACTTATTAGTTCTTGGTCTCAGATTTTGTCAAATAAATTTTCCGTCAAACTGCGACTTATAGTCCAGTGCGACTTATCTGTGTTTTTTTTTCTACTTTATAATGCATTTTTTGGGCTGGTGCGACTTATACTCCGGAGCGACTTATAGTCCGGAAAATACGGTAGTGGTAGGTGAGGCCCTAAAAGATCTCTCTGTTTCAGGGATCAAATCAAAATGAAGGCAGTCCAAGAAGATGAGGAGCTTCTGTGTATTGTATGGGCCAAGACTGGTGATGTGAGTGGCCACACCATTCCCAGATATGGCAGCACACATAGTCATATTGACCCCTTGCTGGCCTGGGACATCTTCCTTCGTTAGTCAAGTTCTAGTTTCACCTGACTGCCAATTGCTGTAATAAATGTATCAAATGTTCCAAGGGATTCATATGGTATTCATGGTATTATGTTCTTGCCTAATTTTAACAATTGAACAGACTATTGTGCATGTGATGACTTACACAATGAAATGATGCAGACTCATTTTGGAGCGGACAACCATTAGACTGAGAATCAACAATCAGTTTAGATCAATAAGATCTATTCACTTGGAATCTGTTCTAGATGAAGGCTACTTATACTTAATCATTTGAAATATGTACTGAGACATTGAGACATGTACTAAGACATTTGCAATTTGATGAAACTAATGAGAAATGCCATTCTGTTGTGAACAATTGCCTGCTTTTGAGATTTGTCCATGTTGTTTTGAGAATGTAATTTCTGTTTCAAGAAATGAGCCAAACCAATGGAGAAAAACTGTAACACAACGACTACCCTGGAGGTCAGATACCCCCTCCACGCACACAGGCACCTCCCTCTATTCTCATACACACACACACACACGAACACACATACCCACTACTCAGTGATGGGCAGTGAGGTTGATGGCTGGTGAGAGACTGACTCCTCTTAAGTCAGATATACAATTGTAAAAACTGAAAATGTCATCATTTATCCAACAGTATTTAACTGGTAATTCTTTCAACTTTTTTTATTTATTTCAAAATTAATGATTTACTTTTTGCATGAACAACTGATAATTGACGGAATATTATAATATTCACACAAGTGTGCTCAGTCAGGTGTGTTTTCCAAACTACATCTCACAATTTCTTACCTTGCTGGAGTGATGGGAAGTTGATCTCAGTGGGATTTCTGGCATCTATTCAGTTGTAGCCCATCTAATCAGATACTTTATATGAGTCTCAGTCAGAACGGACCGATGCCTTGATTTCACGTGTTTCAAGGTGATAAACAGAGACTGGCAGACATGTATTGAGGAGAACGTGAGGAGCAGCTCTTTTACACACTGGTATTTCTCTGTTCTCCAAAACGTAGCAAGGCCTTCTTTCGAAGAGATTTCAGCTCAATCATCTCCGGTTCACTCGCTGCCTCATCAGTGACAAGCGGGGATCTCAGGCAGTCAGTCTCTGCATTAAACGGGTTGATGACAAAAGTGATCTGCGGTCGTTTCTGCTGTGCATACTCAAACCGCAAAGGTAAAGTTTCCGTCCAGCATTTATTCATTTGGATTGCAGCCGTCTGCTGTGAGCTCCGCAAAGAAGGAAAGTGGCATTATTGCTGTTTTGAATGTGAACTTTGAAAAGCTTCAACTTGTTAATAAAGGAGACAATTTGTTTTCAGATCAGGAAGAGTTTTTAATTTTCCCTGGGATATGTTTGCGGTCTGCACTAACATGAAATGTTTACTTATTTTTTTCTGGCATTGGGCATAACCCGCGCAAATGATTGGTGTTCACTTGTATGTCGAGAGAAGCATCAAAACACACACACTGCCAAATTACTTTTATTTTTTTATACCGTCGGATGGATTTGAGTGTGGTTTAAAGGGGGAAAAAAACTATGAAATGAGGCACAGTATATAGATAGGATTGTGGCGACCTGGGGGTTAGCCCTGCCTTCAACCCCTAAGACTCATGGGAAGTGGGGAATCGTGGGTGTAAAGTTGCTCACCATGAGTGAGGGGGCTGTGAGCAGAAGTGACATCCCTGCTGTTTGGCTGGAGATTATGCAATGAGTCTCGGTGTTTGCTGTTCCCTCTCTGAGATTTTCGGGAGTCGTGCACTGTATGGGGCATGGACAGCTCTCCAATGCAGCCAGTTACTCAGCAGTTCTTGTTTTCCCGCTACAGTGAAGTACAAGCTGGGTTGTTTCAATATGATGAGACGCAAAGAGCTGCATGCTTATTTGACCGAGAGCCATGTGTTCGCCACCCCCGGTTTAGAGTTTCTTTGATTCGAATGACATCTAAGTAGATGCAGTTTAAACTGCAATGTCTTTTATATTTATTGCTGTTTGAAAAGAATGTAAATTCCTTTTAAAATATAAGAAGGTTTCTGTGTTTGTGTCCCTGCAGTTCTCCCCCAGCACTATGTGACAGAAGAGGATTTCTACAACCAGCAAAGGAATTTCAGAGTGCAACTGGAGGAATCAGAACCTCCACAGATTAAAGAGGTGCAGGAGGAACCAGAACTACCACAAATCAAAGAGGAACAGGAGGAACCAGAACCACCAAAGATCAAAGAGGAGCAGGAGCAACCAGAACCACCAAAGATCAAAGAGAAGCAGGAGGAACCAGAACCCACCACAGATCAAAGGGAGCAGGAGCAACCAGAACCACCAAAGATCAAAGAGAAGCAGGAGGAACCAGAACCTCCACAGATCAAAGAGGAGCAGGAGGAACCAGAACCACCGCAGATCAAAGAGGAGCAGGAGGAACCAGAACCACCACAGATCAAAGAGGAACAGGAGGAACCAGAACCCTTACAGATTAAAGAGGCCAAAGATGAGCTCTACATCCGTCAGGATGAAGATCAGCTTGATCTGAAGCAGGAGACTGATACCTTGATGGAGATTCCTACTTATGAGAAAGATGAGAGCAGTGAAGCAGATCTAAACAATCAGCAGAGCTTTAATGTAACTGATAGTCAGGATGAAGAAGGAAACCAAGATGAAGAATCAACATCAACTACAGATGAAGAGACAGACCCACAGAACAAAGATCAGAGGAAGAGGAGAGAGAGAAGTCATGTCCAATGTGTGGAAAGCTCTCACATGTCAGAAGGTCAGTGTGACTCTGAAGTACGGATATGCTTCAAGAAGGGGATTTTGGTTAAGAAACGCAAACAATCTTCACGCAAAAAGAGACTTTGTTCTTCAAAGTCTGGTGAAAGCTCAGGAATTGTTAGTAATGTCTTGATCTCCACAGAAAATGAGTCTGATGACAGACTTTATGACTGTACAGAAAGTGCTAAAAATTCTGGTTACAGGTCTAAGTTTAGAACGGACATGAGAACCCACTCAGGAGAGAAGACTTTTTTGTGTGAAGAATGTGATAAAAGTTTTAGTCATTTATGTAGTCTCAAAACACACATGAGAACACATATAGGAGAGAGGCCTTTTTCTTGTAAAGAATATGACAAAAGGTTCAATCACAGATATTATCGTAAAACGCACATCACTCATACAGGGGAGAAGGCTTTTTCTTGTAACGAATGTGATAAGAGTTTTAGTTATTCATCTTATTTCAAAAGACACATGAGAACTCATACAGGAGAGAAGCCTTTTTCGTGTAAAGAATGTTCAAAACGCTTTTGTCGTTCATTTGATCTCAAGAGACACATGAGAACTCATACAGGAGGGAAGCCTTTTTCTTGTAAAGAATGTGATAAAAGTTTTAGCTATTTATCTAATCTCAAATCACACATGAGAACTCATACAGAAGAGAACGCTTTTTCTTGTAAAGAATGTGATAAGAGTTTTAGTTATTTATCTTATCTCAAAAGACACATGGGAACACATACAGGAGAGAAGCCTTTTTCGTGTAAAGAATGTTCAAAACGCTTTTGTCGTTCATTTGGTCTCAAGAGACACATGAGAACTCATGCAGGAGAGACGGCTTTTACGTGTAAAGAATGTGGAAAGAGTTGTAGTGATTTGACTTGTCTTAAAAGGCACACGAGAACTCATACAGGAGAGAAGCCTTTTTCGTGTAAAGAATGTACAAAAAGCTTTAATCTTTTGGGTTGTCTTAAAAGGCACATGAGAACTCATACAGGAGAGAAGCCTTTTTCGTGCAAAGAATGTAGAAAGAGTTTTGGTGATTTATCTGGTCTTAAAAGGCACATAAAAACTCATGTAGGAGAAATGCCTTTTTCTTGTAAAGAATGTACAAAAGGCTTTAAGCGTTTGTCTAGTCTCAAAAGACACACGAAAACTCATACAGAAGTGAAGCCATTTCTAGACAAAAATTGTAATGAAGAGTTATGTGAAAAAAGTGAAAACAAGTTTTTCAATTGTTATTGATCATGCAGTATTTAGCCTGTGTCGTATTTAAGACATTTTCTTCAGTACAGCAGGAGTTCATCAGAAATGCTTAGGAGTTGTGGGCAGGACTGTTTTCAAAGAAATTAGATTAAAATTGACAAAATACAACATTCCTTTGTTCACACGCCCTTGTGCTAGCTCGTAGCACTCAACAAGTCAAGCTAATATAAGTGTAGGAAAAAAACTGGGCAATATCAGAACTATACAGTTTTGAGCCGAATAGCAGATCAGACGAGGAAAACAAGGACGTTAATGGATCTATATGGATACATTGGAATTGGAGCGGTCAAGGGAGTCTTTGGGCCTCCCAGGTAAGTTGCTGTGTCACAAACCTGAGCTTTTTCAAAACTGTTGTGAGGAGGAAGATGAGACACCAGACCCAACAATGAAGTTTCTTTAAAAGTAGCCTGAGATTTCATTATATGAACACAAAGCCACAGAATGATGGCCTCCATACCACATTGATGCAGTCATTCAATTAAAAGAAGCCACAAGGGATTATTAGATGCATAGAAGTACGTTCTCTAAAGTCTGATATAAGTGCTGAAAACATCCTTTTGTTTTTCTGATATTCTAATTTTGTAAGCCACTAATTCTTGGGTTTCATCAATATGCTGCTATGATTACATTGATAAAAAAAAAGTATTGTGTAGTGATTCTATACATTGTGAGTTTCACTTTTTGTATTGATTGACAAAAATAGTTATGTTGTTGATGAAATTCATTCTTTTAGATTTACCTGTAAAATAGAAATGTGTTGTTTTGATTTATGAGGATAAGATTTGATTTTTAATGAAATATTAATATTGTTAAATTTTTGTTGATTGATTTTTATTAGATTTTTGTACTTTTATTATCTTGTTTAAAGTTGTTAAGGTTAACCATTGTTGTAGTTTATGCTGAGACAGTGTTGTCTAAGTCTGTGTGTTACCATGACATCACTAGAATTATTTTTACACGTCTCCAATTCTAACACTTTATATGTAATTCATGAACATTTCAATATTGTCTTAAAAATAAAATGATTACAGTTTATATTTTGTTTTGTCATATTAACAAAAACACTTTTGTGAAGAAAATGTTTTTCCCCAAAAATGTGTGAAGGAAGATTCGAATAAAGAACCAGACTGGTGTTTCTGTCCGGTGTTCTTGAGATGCATGTCTTCTAGTAGACATTAGAACTATTAATCTGATATGAGCCCGTTATGTGTCTTACTTTGATATTTTTAGTGTCAATTGCTCAAAAATAAAAACTTTCTTTTATACAAAATATATCTATTATTCCATGAAGGTGAATTGTGTGTTTGAATAATGAAGACCAAAAGAGAAAAACTTGTTTGTGATACTCTGATAATTTCACAGGTAGTTTATCAACATCATAGTCACAACGTAAAATAAAATCAATTCCTCTTATTTTTTTGAAAAACAGCCCTGGAAATGGTAAACCAGAGAGAATTTTAATTTAAAATAAATGATTTTAACCATCTAAGTTTAAGAACCCCATTCTACAGCATTTAAACCTTCTTCCTCAATCGTTTTATTGGATCAGCTCTTCTAATATATTGACATTTATTAGATGAAATTAAAATTAATGGTGTTAATCTGTTTGGATATTTTAGGGGAAATCTCCAGTGTAAGGGCCGGTATATGAGTCTGGACAAGCTTTCTGTCTGACTTTCTGTCTTTGATAAGAGAACACAGTTAAATCCCTCTGTAGCCAAGAGTTAAGAATTTTTTTAACTTTATCTACATTTTTACTCACATTTTCTCTCACTCCCATTTCTCTGTCTATTTGAAATTACATTATCCAAATATTTGACTTTGAGTTTTTACCGAAATGTTAGAGAGAAATTTTGGAGGTTGGTCATGGAGGGCAATTAATTCACATTTATCAATGTTTAATTTCAAACCGGATGCTTTAAAGAATTTATCGATCCAATCTAAAACCTTTGGAAGTTGGTTTTCATTTTGTAGAAATAAAGTTGTATCATCAGCAAATTTGCTTATTAATAAATGTCTTTCTAAAATGTTTATGCTTTCTATTATATTATTATTTTTAATCATGATTGCTAGCAGTTCAGCAACCAGAATGAACAGTAAGGGAGACCTGTTGCCCTGCCTGATACCTCTATTCACGTTAAATCTGGGGCAGGTACCATGTTCCAAAACTACATTACCATTAATGTATGAATTTGTAATGAATTTCCCCAATGTGGGA
Organism: Oryzias sinensis; assembly: GCA_037389245.1. Lineage (NCBI taxonomy): Eukaryota > Metazoa > Chordata > Actinopteri > Beloniformes > Adrianichthyidae > Oryzias > Oryzias sinensis. Next base: position 26,901,490 of record CM074505.1, on the reverse strand, counting down.
TCAATAAAGAATATCATTATCTTTATGTCTTTATACAACATATTTATCAAGTTAATCAGTTTGGGGCCAAATCCAAAGAGTTTTAAAGTATTTATAATGAATGGGTGCTCAACCGAATCAAATACAAAATCTAAAAAAAGGATAAATCCACTAATCGATAATTCCTGCCAATACTCAACGTCCAAAACTAACCTTATGTTGGTGTGAATAGATGCCTCTTAAAAAAACCATATTGAGTCTCATCAATAATTTTTGACAGACCCTTTTTCAATCTAGCTGCAATTCATCCAGAAAGTATTTTGTAATCTGTTTAAGGAGTGTGATCGGCCGCACATTATGTACCGGTTAGCGTCTTTTATCCTTATTTTGTTTAGGAATTAAAGTTATAAGGCCCTGTTTCATGGTGGGCATAAGTTGCTGACCTTCAATGCATTCCAGAATTGCTTTGAATAATAGATTTCTGATTTCCTTTCAAAAATGTTTATAAAAATTCCCTGTGAGCCCATTAGTACCAGGAACTTTGTTTAAAGGAAGCTTTCCGACCACAGCATCTAGTTCATCAATGTCTAAGTCTGAATCACAGAATTCTTTATACGTATTGTCTATTGTGGGTATGAAATTTGAATTTTGGTTTAAAAAAGATACTAGAATTAGAAGAGGAATAAGCTGATGTGTATAGAGTACTTTAAAATGGATAAACTTCCTTCTCAATCATTTTGCTGTCTTTACATTCTCTTCCTTCAATTAATAAACTTGTAATTGCTTTGTCTTCTTGTCTTTTTTTCTTTAGTTTACTAAAATAGGTTGTATTTCTCTCTCCTTCCATCCATTTTGCTCTAGATCTTATAAAAGCTCCTTGAGCTTTTTTCATAAAGATATCTAGTTTAAACTGTAACGACATACGTTTTTCTTTATCTTCAGATGAAACATCAGCTTTACTGCAGCATTGACTAATTTCATGAAACAAATTATTTTCTTTTTGTTTTTCTTTGCTAAATTTCTTCCGGGTTTTAATAGAAACTTCTCTAATTTTGCATTTGATATATTCCCACTTACTGCAAAAACTTTAAATGTTTTTATCATTTTCAATATCTGAAATTATTTTTTTAAGAAAAATATTCTGTTATTAAGCAAATTACCGTTGAATTTACTCCTTGATTTCCTTTTTTATTATTTGAATTTAACGTTATTTCACTTATAATGTGATCAATCATTGGAGCTTTAGAATTGGAAGTTTTAGAGGTGAATCTATCTAGAGCTTCACAAATAAGCCAGTAGTCTATTCTAGACTTAGCTGCATGGTTTGGTTTGTACCATGTGAATTCTCTCTTTCCTGGGTTTTGAATTTGCCAACTATCATACTATCTACTAAGCATATTATCTCTATTAAATGTTTCCATGACAGGGTTGTAGTGGTGATGATCATATTTTGAAGGCCATCTATCTTCCCATTCATCAGGTGTCATGTTCCTATCCCCTCCCATAAAATTAAGTGTGTAGTATAGAGCGCTTTTATGTCTTTAACCTCTCCAATAATGTTTAGCGGCATGCAAATGCCTCTCTCTCTGCATACGGGGGAGTCCTTGCTTCTGCACCATTTTTCCTCTTTGACCAGCCTCTGGGTGAACAGGACCACCACGGCTCTGCTCTGGTTATCTTCTTTTTTCCCCACTCTGTGCAAGACGTCTACCGCGTCGTCCAGTTGGCGCAGGTTGATGTCTGAAGCGATCTGCTTGAAAAGCTGGATGGTCTCCTCTCTGACGTTCTCCTCCTTTTCCGGCAAACGTTTAAAATTTATACACCACTGCATCTTGTATCTGTCTTGTTCCTTCAGTCTCTCTTTCAGTTCAACATTTTTCAAATCTTTTCCCATGTTTTGAATGGCCTTTAAGATGGTCAGGTTAGAGACTTCTTCCTCATTTTTGTCATTGTTTTGGTGGTGTATTTGGAGTCGTGAGTGGACATGCTGTCTTTCCATTTAGCCATGTTAGCATCTTTAGCATAGCCATGATCACTATCTGATGGTAGTATTTATTCTTCCTAGTGAGATACTAGTTCACGTCCCCCTTTCCGACCACTTTATGCAGGATTTTTCATGATAAGTGGCTTAATTATATTTTGAGGGTTCATGTTTTATGGTTAAAGTGATATTGTAAAGAATTCAAATCAAAGTTTGGGACACAGTTTGACCAGCCTTTATCTCGAGCTTTCGATCAGCACGCCATCTTGGCTTGCTCTCTTTTAGAAACTCTGATCTTTCTTCTCTTTGCAGCTCTTGATGTGGAGGGGCGGAGCCTGAAGAGGAAGCATCTTTTTGCAGGTGGTGTTGCAGCTTTGGGCATGTTTTCCAACTCTTTAGCTTCTCCTGTTCATGGAGTCGTGTCTGTCTGTTCTTGGAAAGGAGAAACGTGCAGAGAACTTTTCCCATTTCTACTCCCTCCTTTCAGCTGCTGCCCACTGTTCCCCTCTGAATCAGGAGGGAGGAGCTCTCCTCCCTGGACCAACCGTGGGCCGGGCGGATGGCTGCCTGGAGTGTGGAGCGGGTCTCCCTTGGGGGCTCCTGGCTCGTACCTGGGGTTGGGGCGGGGGGATGCCCGGAACTCCTGGGTGGTGGTGGGGTGCTCGTCTGGGGCTGTGGGCGTCCTTCTCCGGTGGGGCCCTGCGTTGGGGTTCTCCCGGCGCGGCGGGGGGGGGCTGCTCTCCTGGTTGGGCTGGGGTGGCGCTCTCTCTCCCTCCGTGCCTCCCTGCTCTCTGGCTCTGGGGGCCTTGCGGCGGCCCTGCTGGCCCTGGCCTGGGTGGCGGGCTTGGTCGCCCGGGCGGCGGTTGTTCCCTGCCGGTTCCCGTGTGGCGTAGGGGGGATTCCGGCTGCCGCTGCTGCTGCGGTGGGGGTCTTGGGGTGGCGATGGCTGGGCACTCTCCCTCCTTCTTTTCATGTTCCACCATCCATTTTAGAAGAACATAAACACTCACCTGAGCACAGGTGTTAGCTCACCTTTGCACTAACAGTTTGCATGACTGAAGGACTGAAATATTTCACACTAGTTGGTTTTAAGGCATAAGTATGCGTGTGAACACTATCTGTTTTGTGTACATGTCGACAGGTGGACATTTTTGCAGCTAGCAGGTGTGTTTATAACATTGAGTGTGTGTGTGGACAGGCTCTGCTTTTTTTTTTTTACTACATTTGAACTTTACCATAATGATTAACAACCAGTAAACTTGTTGCTTTATGCTGCTTCATGGTCTTATCCCCCTTCCCCTCCTATTATCACCCCCTACCCCCCCTCTCTCTATCGTCCCTCTCTCTTCTTCCCCTCTTTCCTTTTCCGTCCGGTCCAACACCAAAGATTTTCAGACATGATTGAAATTAATAAAGTTTGGCCTCAATTACAAAAGGGGTTTATTCAGACATACCTTTGGTTTGTCTGAAGATTAATAACCCCTCTTGTTAAAGTAAAATCTGTCCAACACAAGAGGCCCTCAGCTCTCATCTGTCTGCCCAGCTGTTGGACAGGACAAGTTAAAAAAAAAAAAAAATTAAAGCCGCAAGCGGCGTTGTATGGCCCGCAGACGCAACCCGCCTTCCATGCCCAACTCTACGCACCACCGTCGCCCTCACCGCCCTCACCGCCCACAAATTAATAGCTAGTCAAGGCTGCATTTGCTAATTATGCTAACTATGCTAGTTATGCTAATGTGGCTAAATGTGCTAGCTTTGCGATCAGCATCATCAACTCTCTCAGAAAAACACATTGCTCAAAATGCTAATTATGCTAACTATGCTAGTTATGCTAATGTGGCTTAAAGTGCTAGCATTGCGATCAGCATCATCAACTCTCTAAGAAAAACACATTACCTAAATTGCTAATTATGCTAACTATGCTAGCTATGCTAATGTTGCTAAAAGTGCTAGCATAGCGAGCAGCATCATCAACTGACTCAGAAAAACATTTCTCCATTGGTGAGAGCTATACGTCATAAGTAAGTTAAAAAAAAAACATTTTTACAAAATGGCGGCTTTTCTGTTGATTATATCTTCATAGCAACCATTTTATGTTGTGGTCCCCTCGGTAGGACGAACAGATTGATGTCAGTTTCGGACAAATCGGTAAAAGAAAACTTTTTGTTGTCCTTAGCAACAGTGGTTTTATGCTAACCACGCCCACATTCCTTATATGTCCATATCCAGTGTTTTTCAATGTATGCAGGTTCAGGCATTATTGCATGCATTCACATTGCATGCATTTCACAGTAGTCCTTTGAAAAACAGGAGTTATAACAGTGCGCCACTTTGCTAGCTCGTCACGCACGCCGTTTAAAATCTTCAACTTCTAATTCCAGATTTTTTCCAGATTTTGGCACAAAATGGCCGCCAAACCGTAGGTCGTGTCACCATCCCGTAATGACTTCAAAACGTCCTTTGGATATCGCGGACAAGGGTATATTGGTTTCGTTAGTCGATTCTCAAAAAAAAATTCCAAATTTTTTCGTTTTTGCCGCGTCGGCACATTTTTTAGCGACGGTTTTTTGCTTACCACGCCCACATTCCTTTATCGATCTTGTCGTGCGTAGCATCGTTTTGTTCAGCGTGGGCCAGGGAAACGCATATTCCCTCTTCGCGACATTCCGAGGAAAAATGTGCGAGCTAGCTAAGATGGCAACGGTTGCTAGCCCGCCACCCGCACGCCGTGCAAATTCTACAACTTCTAATTCGAACATTTTGTCCAGAGTAGCTGGCCGTTGTTGCCCGAAAAGTTACGAGACGATTGATGAAAATTCCAACGACGAGTTTTGTATCTGGTGCTGAAGGTGCTTTTTTGAGAAAATTCAAGATGGCGGCCTTTTCCCAAGGTCAAAGGTCAACAACACTTCTGTGGTGTTTGTAGACTGGAGCTGGCTGCAAGTGTGTGCAATTGCGTGAAAATCGTTCAAACAAAAGTGTCGTCTTCCCATATCGTGGGAAAACACAAAAATCGCCAATTCTCAGAGTTCGCCACAAAAGGCCGCCAAGCCATAGGTCATGTGGCCGTCCCATAATGATTTCAAAACTTCTTTGGGATATCCCCGACACGCGTGTCTTGGTTTCGCGACTGTATTTTGCAGTACATTTTGTTCGGCCCCATACGCGATTTTCGGCCCATTCATTTTTTTGACGGGATCGCTGGCCGTGATGTCATCACCTTCGGGGGGGTGACGGTGACTTTGTGGAAAATTCATTTGCAATTTATCCCAGGTTTGTGCACATTTTGGTGACTTTTCGAGCATGCGGCGGGGGTCACATTCTCGCTGAAAGGCGGCGAAGTCGTCGTTCCAACTGCGAAAACAATATGGTCTTGCAGTCAGTGACTGCTGCTGCGGGCCATAATAAGGTATGATGAATAGCAGTGCGCGACTTTGCGAGCTCGCCACGCGGACGCCGTTCAAAATCTACAACTTCTAATTGCAACATTCTTTTCACAGTAGCTTGCCGTTGATGCCCAAAAAGTTTCGAGACGATCGCGGAAAATTCCAACGACGAGTTTTCGTTTGTATCTGGTGCTAAAGGTGCTTTTTTGAGAAAATTCCAGATGGCGGCCTTTTCCCAAGGTCAAAGGTCAACGACACTTCTGGGGTGTTTGTAGACTGGAGCTGGCAGTGAGTGTGTGCAATTGCGTGAAAATCGTTCAAACAAAAGTGTCTTTTCCCCATATTGTGGGAAAACACGAAAATCGCCAATTCTCAAGAGTTCGCCACAAAATGGCCGCCAAGCCGTAGGTCGTGTGGCCGTCCCATAATGATTTCAAAACTTCTTTGGGATATCCCCGACACGTGTGTCTTGGTTTCGCGACTGTATTTTGGAGTACATTTTGTTCGGCCCCATACGCGATTTTCGGCCCATTCATTTTTTTGACGGGATCGCTGGCCGTGATGTCATCGTCTTCGGGGGGTGACTTTGACTTTGTGGAAAATTCATTTGCAATTTATCCCAGGTGTGTGCACATTTTCGTGACTTTTTGAGCATGCAGCGGGGGTCAATTCTCGCTGAAAGGCGGCGAAGTCGTCGTTCCAACTGCGAAAACAATATGGTCCTTGCAGTCAGTGACTGCTGCTGCGGGCCATAAAAAGAAAAAAAAAAAAAAAGGAGGGAGGAGCTCTTATCTGTTCTGCCCCCCCCCCATCTAGAAACATAAGCACCACTTGAACATTCCAAAGCTCTTTTCCAGCCCATTTCTACTGAGAAGGAACCAGACACATGAAGATTAGAACAGCTGGAACAGGATGAGGGGGAAGGCTAAAGATTCAAGTCTGTTTGTGAGTCAAAGATAGAATGAAGACAAAAATCAATAGAAAACACAGAGTTGATTCAATAGAGCATTTATTAGATCCAAACAGGCTGCAGGAATTTTACAGACAGCTTTCAGTTTGAAGCCTTTTGACAGTTAGATGCAGTTCTGCTAACAGCCAGCTGGTGTCTCCCTTTTCCCTCCTGCTTCAATGCAGTTGGTGTTGTTGCAGCAGCTGCATCAAAGTGATTCTCTGCATCCAGAGGCTGTCATTCCTCAATAAGATCCACTATGTTCATTCATGTCCTCTGGACAAAACAGGCTTTATCTGAATCCAACCCATGTTTCAGATCAACACTCCAAGTTAGAATGAGAAGAGGAAGTGCAGTTCTCCATCAGTCCACTGGGGGAGCTGCAGCACAATAACTGTCCACTTGATGCTGAGAGAGACAGTGGAGCTGATCTCAGATCAGTTCCAGCTGCAGCTCTGACATTCATCTCTACAGTGATGAAAGTCTTCCGGGAATTCCCGGAAATCCGGGTTTTTGAGCAAACCGAACGTACTTTCCGGGAAATAAAGACCTGATCTCTACGGACAAATCGCTTTCCGGATCAAAAAATGGTCTGAAATCAGCTAATTTTAGCTTTATTTTCTATATTTCTCCGCAGATCGCTTCCTCTATGGTCGTGGCCATCTCTCGTCTTCCCGGCCTAATTGACCAATGACGGGACGTTTTAGTTGCTTTCGGATGCGTTGACGGGTCTGATTGGCTCTGACTGCACCACGTGGTCAGCTTGACTTGCTTCCCTAGAGACCAAAACTGGCGGACCCACGCTAAACTTTCACAAACACATCTGAAGAGTTTGCGATCAAATTTGTGTTAAAATAATGGCGGGCATCGTCATTATTGAGCGTGGTCACGACCTCAGTTGTGAGAAGACGATAAAAAACAAATTGAAGTGGTCTTGGCTGGAAAAAAAAGATTTTTAAGGTAGTGTAGGTCAAATACTTTTTTGTGTAAAATAATCTCAAAACCACATTTTGAAATAATTTAAATTTTAGTTTTGAGTTTCAGTTTTTATTTTGAATACATTTCTCTATCTAATTTATTTGTATTTACTAATTACCATGATTTAGTTCAGTATAGTTGACATTAATTATAAGTATTTGGTGGTTTGGACCCGCACTCCCTTAAAAAATAATGTTTACAATGTTTAGTTTAGTTTGTATGTTTGTTTTGATATTTCCCAGATTACTTAGTATTGGTGTTAAAGAATTGATGTATTATGTTATAGAATTATAGCTTAAAGCAGATCCCATATTTTGATGTAATTATAGTTTGTGAAAACAGTGCAAGTGGATGTTGTACATCAGTCATTTCTAAAGCAGAAATAATGTATAAATAACTGCGGTATTTTCATAGAATATCATAGTTACTGGTGTTCTTTTTGCCATTTGGGGCTTTGATGTTACTATATTTTAGCAATTGTATGTTTTGCAGCTTTAAGGAAAAGCGTAGATTGTAGGATTGTGTTACTTTGAGCAATTTTCCAAATTCTTTTTTAGGACCAGCAAGTCCTTAATGGAGAGTCAAACTAGGGGTTTGAATGACAAATCATGATGCTCCAATTAGTCTTAGTTTCTTGATAAAGAAGTGAATAACTAGCTGCGAGAATGCACCAGAATGCATCTAAGACCACGTATTTTTCCAAAATTTCGCTCTGTGCCCGCCATATTGCTCAAAGAAAAGTTCAGGGATTTTTTCCTTTCCTGACTTTCATCACTTCTCTACTTTCTCTGATTCCTCCATCACTCTGCTCTCCACCTCTCAGGAACACCGTCCAGTCACAACATCTTTGCTGCTGCTCCTCCAGGAGGAACATCAATTCCACCGGAACCACCTGCAGAGAGAAAGCAGAGAGACAGAGATGAAGGAGTGTCTGCTGATCCTGGTCTGTCAGTCAGTGATGCAGCACAGCAGCAGAAAGAGCAGCAGGAGCTTCAGTCCTGTTCAGAGCAGCAGCTTCCTGTCATCTTCACCTGTTGGAGCTTCTGCTGCTCTGATTGGCTGACTGTTGTCCTGAAGCCTGTCATCATTCTCCTCAGAGCTTCACTGAGAAGCTGCAGCTTCAAAGGAAACTCTGTATCTTTGCTCTCAGACTAACTTTAGGACCAAACATCTGGAAGCAGCTGGACTGACTCCAACCCTCTACTGACCTCCGAGTCTGCAGTTTGGAATTTGGACTATCCACCGGATCCTGGAGCTGCTGAACATCCGAATAGTGAAGGTTGTTGTCTCTACGTCCGTCCGTCCGTCCGTCTAATTGCACCTATATCTGCTCCGCCAAACGGACACACTGACGAGAATATCAGTTTTGTACATTATTTCGTTCTGTTAACTATATTATTTATGAAGACGAATTGCACAACATGCCGACACCATCGCGCCAGATGCACCAGGTGAGACACCCCCAAAAGCCCACAGAGGTCCAACAGGACGGCTCGAGGAAGTCGGAACCGGCTCATAAGCCACTCGTCCTCGTTTTCCAGCAAGTCTTCTTGCTGTCTAAAGATGCGTTCACCCCGAATTCTTCCATTTGCCACATCTTCTAAGAGTGCAAGATCAGCCATTGTGCGTCATTACGCACTGTGATGGGGCATTTTATTTCCCTCCATTTAATTACATTTGACAAGCTACAGATGTCGGTAATAATCCACGTGGAAATGGGAAATTGATCAGTGCAAATGTAATTTCTTGTTGCTTTATGAATGGTTGAGACATACGCCATACAACAAACTAAAGGCATATGCATGAATACCATAATTCTGAAATGTTTTACTATGAAAACAACAGTGGACAATTAATATGTCTGTCTGTCTGTCTGTCTATCTAATTGCACCTATATCTGCTCCGCCAGACGGACACACTGACTAGAATATCAGTTTTTACATTATTTCGTTCTGTTAACTATATTATTTATGAGGATGAATTGCACAACATGCCAATATTGTAGAACATATTTCACTTTTCTTTCTGCAAATATGTGTTCATTTGAATTTCTGTTGTAATTTTCGTTTGATTTTTATTTTTTTTTGTTTCACTGCTGATCGATCAAACGGATGTTCATGTAGGCTGTTAATTGTAAGACTTGCTTTGTGAAGTCTTCATGTCATTTATGAGGCAGTATTGTCATTTCCACTTTCACGTGTTTCTTCCATCTGCCGACGGTGTCGCCGTTTCTCATTTCCCCGTTTTTGTGCGTACGCCTGGGTCAGAGCTTGTGTGAAGGACCGCACATTTCCCCGTCAAGTTTGCCTTTTATAAATATCAACTATTGCGTAGAGAGTGGCGTACGCCTTCTTTTGTGCGTACGCAACGTTTATAAATGAGGCCCCAGGTCCTGTGCAAAAACCGCTGGACCTGGACTGCTCAAACCTGGATTAAATTATAATTTAGATAGTAAAGAACATGTTAAACACAGTGTCTGATTTGTGAAACCTTCCCCTGATTTGTGAAAATGTGAAATAGTTTGATTTTTATCGCACTTTACGCACTGAGTCCACTTCAGACCAGGTCCTGTGCAAAAACCACTGTTTGAAATAGTATCATTTGGTCGCATTTTATGAAATTTAAGGATAATAGGGACAAGGGAAGGACAACTTAAAGCAAAACACCACAACAGGAACTTTAAAGTAAATCAGAAAACAAACCAAGAAATATTGAACAAAAAAAACAAAACTTAAGTCAGGGGTACATGCTACCGGCTCGTACCTGTGTGAACAAATACAATAGTACATTCCAGTATAAAAAAAAATTTCCACCCAAATTTAATGAAAAAGACCTGGTCTAAGGTGGACTCATAAACTGCAATAAAAATCAACCTATTTCACAAATCAGAGTTAGTTTTCACAAATCAGACACTGTGTTTAATGTGTTCTTTACTATCTAAATTATAATTTAATCCAGGTTTGAGCAGTCCAGGTCCAGCGGTTTTTGCACAGGACCTGGTCTAAAGTGGACTCAGTGCGTAAAATGCAATAAAAATCAACCTATTTTACATTTTCAAAAATCAGAGGAAGGTTTCACAAATCAGACACTGTGTTTAATGTGTTCTTTACTATTTAATGCATAATTTAATCCAGGTTTGAGCAGTCCAGGTCCAGCGGTTTTTGAACATGACCCGGTTTTAGGTGATCATAGCTTGAAAAATGCAACAGAATTTTCCTTTTAGTGCCCTCGCGAATCGGAAGCTGTGAATCGGATGCCAACTTCAGCGTCGTAAAAATCATTAAAGTTTCCTCGATTTCAATATTTATTAGATTAGCAAATTCATACATTTAAAAACCATTACTTAACATAATTAAAGCAAACCATTTTCGCCAACATACTGCAAAGAGATTAAAGCTGTTTCTATTTTCTGTTTCTTCTACAAAGACCTGTTCAATAAAAAACTGTTGAGATTTTAAAAAACTGTTTATTTAATGTTAAGATGAAATACACAAAGAATCTTTTGTTTTTGGTTAACTCTGTGATAAATATTATTTACAATTTTATTACATCCAGTTTACATATAAAGATCAACGATACCTGTTTATTTTTGTTTGTTTTTTCGGAACAGTGTCTTTTTAGATTTTTATAGGTTGTAATGTTTAATATTATTGATTTAATTTAATGTTATCTTATAATAAACAAATTATTTATTTGTTGAGTTTTTTCCCTTGCAAGGATGACTGTAATGTTTTAGCCACAAAAATGTTCCAACAGGTTAATTATGAGGTTGAAGGCGGAAATTATTATTTTGGAAGAAATAGGACAAGGTACAAAAAGTTGCCATGTATAAATAAACAGTACATAAAATAATGTGTTTAATAGAGAAACAGCATTTTCATACTAATTTGTGACTCATATTGATTGATTGATATGATATTTTGCTTCCCTGAACACATCAGATCTTGTCTGCTTCAAGATAAACTGGTTCACATTTGGTTTGATGTTGGACTTTTATTTCACACAGTTCCTAAATGCAGCCATCAGGAGTCTCCCTTCTCACCTCTTCCATCATGGAATACATATATTCCATTCTATCAAATCCAGAAATGTTCTGTTTGATTAATGATTCCCTAAATCCTTGATTGGTCCATTCCAAACTCACATCTATTAATCAAATGTAGATCAAAGAAGAAAGTGATGATCTAGAAAAGATTCTGTTTTTCTGCAGGTCTGTTTTTCTCCAGATCCTGGAGCTGCTGAATATCTGAATCCAACCCATGTTTCAGATCAACACTCCAAGTTAGAATGAGAAGAGGAAGTGCAGTCCTCTATCAGTCCACCGGGGGAGCTGCAGCACAAAACTGTCCACTTGATGCTGAGAGAGACAGTGGAGCTGATCTCAGATCAGTTCCTGCTGCAGCTCTGACACTCATCTCCACTTCCTCTGATTCCTCCATCACTCTGCTCTCCACCTCCCAGGAACACCGTCCAGTCACAACATCTCTGCAGACCAGCTGCTGCTGCGGCTTCTATCTGCTCCTCCAGGAGGAACATCAGAACCAAGAGCTCTCTCCCTCCCACCTGCAGAGAGAAAGTGTAGAGACAGAGATGAAGGAGTGTCTCCTGATCCTGGTCTGTCAGTCAGTGATGCAGCACAGCAGCAGAAAGAGCAGCAGGAGCTTCAGTCCTGTTCAGAGCAGCAGCTTCCTGTCATCTTCACCTGTTGGAGCTTCTGCTGCTCTGATTGGCTGACTGTTGTCCTGAAGCCTGTCATCATTCTCCTCAGAGCTTCACTGAGAAGCTGCATCTTCACAGGAACCTCTGCATCTTTGCTCTCAGACTAACTTCAGGACCAAACATCTGGAAGCAGCTGGACTGACTCCAACCCTCTACTGACCTCAGAGTCTGCAGTTTGGAGTTTGGACTCTCCACCAGATCCTGGAGCTGCTGAACATCCGAAGAATGAAGGTTGTTTCTCCTCAGGTCTAGTTCTGTCAGGTGGGACGGGTTGGACTTCAGAGCTGAGACCAGAGCAGCACAGCTAATCTTTGACAAATTGCTGTTCCACAACCTGAATCCAGAACAAAGAGTTTAGTTTAAAGACAAAGTTCGTGTTTTTCATCCTTCAGTTCTTCTAAAGAGTTCAGAGCTGAAGAAGATCAGAAAGTTTAGAAAAGGTCCAAAGATGTGAAGCAACAGAAGCAGATCAGAAGAGTCCAGCATAAGTGGCATGATGCTGCAAAGTCTTCATCCCAGTTTTCAGGAGATGATCTTCCAGACCTTCTCTGCTGCAGCCCTTCAAGCAGAGACTTTCAGCTCCAACAGATCAAAGCAGAGAGAAGAAGGAAGTGATGAGGAAGAGTCAGCAGCAAATGTTGGACATTGATCCCTGATCCATGACTTCAGCTCTGAATGAAGAGTCAGAAGCTGCTGGGAGCTTTGATGGATGATGTGATGATGTTTGTGGATGAAAAGGTGAGGATGTTTGTGGAGGATGTGTCTGTCAGAGCAGCATCCAGCTGCAGCATGACTCTGTCACTGTCTGCTCACAAACATCAGCCGCTGGACTCTCAGCTGTATCTGCTGAAACACAGCAGCAGGACTCAGAGTGCACGGCAGCTTCTTCTGCACGTGCTTTAAAGGAGTCTGTTGGAGCAAAGACACAAAGAAGAACTGATGGCTGCAAGCAGAACTTTATGGAGCACAAATGTCAGCAGACAGCTTTGGAACAAGCAGCTGGAGGAAGAAAATAAGAAGTTATTCTGCAGATCTTTGAAGAGAACAAGCAGCTGCAGGATGATGCTGCTGCAGCTCAGAATCTGGAAATTTTTGCTCACTGTGTGTCAACACAACTTTGTCATCATATTACCATATTTTCACGACCATAAGTCCCACTTAAAGTCAGTTTTCTCCAAACTGTAGGGGGCGCCATATGAGGCGGTGTGCCGAATGTGTTGTTATGGGAATTTAGAAGAAGACGGCATGAGAACGGGGAAAGGAAGTGTGGGTGAGAACAGTGGCGGTTCTACACTAACTTACTCCCTGGGCGAGTAACCCCACCAGCGCCCCCCCCGCACACATACAAAATTTGTGTTTCCTATCTTCTATTTAGCCATTTTACACAAAAAATGTATGAATATTCTAGACTCATATTACAGGGGGGGGGGGGGGGGGGGTCAAACTCAGTCACACAGGGGCCTAAATTAAAAACACGCTTAAGGTTTTGGGCCGAAGAAGATAAACATTAACATAACACACTAAAGGCCCGTACACACCGGGACGAATATTCGCCAGGCGTTATTCGCCAGCGTTTTTCGCCACGTTTTTTGTGTTCACACCCAGGCGATTTTCGCTGACGATGAGCCGAGCGAACATGCAATTTCATTCCCTGACGTTAGATGGCGCTTAATGTAAACAGAAATACTCCTGTACACAAGGTGGCGCTGCGCAACTTTACGCTTCTCAAAGTCGCTTTTCACTCAGAAGAAGAGAGCAAGTATTTACGCGATTGTCAGATTCAAACAAAGAAAACATGAATATTTCAAGCACCAGTAGCTCCAACTGGTGCTTGGTTCGGGGATATTTTAGAATGTCCGACATTATTTCTTCGCGGCAGTGTAGACGCTACTTGGCGTCTATCTTCTTCGCTGGTATGTGTGCTCAGCAAGGCAGTTTTGTGTTTGAGCGCCCCCAAGTTGTGTTTTACTGTAACTTCAGAAGCTCCAGACACGTGTGCAAAAGCGCCATTCTCATTGGTCGAGTAGATTTCGACGCGACGCGTCGAAAAAAAAAAACGAACCCGAGGCGTTTTTTTTTTTTGACGCTTTAACGCGTCGCGTTTTTTCGCGTCGGTGTGCACACTCTCATTGGTGCCCTTTGTCTAGTCACGAGGCGTTAAACGTCGGCGAAAATCGCCGGCGAAATTTGTCCCGGTGTGTACGGGCCTTAAAGGTAAACTTTTAAACCTTTTTTTTTTTTACTTTTTTATTGAACATTTTTTATATTGAACAGACATACAGAGTGTATAATGAAACGTCCAGAAAAAGGCAATGTGTAAAAGACAAACACTCGAATGTCAACCCATCCCACCCACCCACCCACCCCCTTCAACAACCAACTTTTAAACCTTTTAAACTGAACTTTTTGAACATAAATATGAATAAAAACAGGAACACAAGTTAAACCCTAAATAATTTGTAATAATTTTCTCTCCATAGAAATATATTCTGTCAAAACAAAACAAAACAAAGAAAGCCTGGAAATATTGATAAGAAATGACAAATCAAATAATTCTGTTTTTTTTTTTTTTTTGCCTTTTTTATCATTTTTTAGAGCATTATTTTTTAGAGCTGGACTCCTGCTTCATTTTTATCAATAATTTCTTAATGTGTGACGTCCTGTGTGTCTTTGTGAAACATATCAGAGGGATTAGATCTAAAAAATAAAACTTATTGTGATTAATATGTTTAGGTCTTATAAAACATTAAAGACTAAATCATAGAACTCATCAGTGGGATTACTCAAAAAATATTTGGCATTTCCCTAAATTTGTGCAACACGAACAGCAGAAATCCTCCAAAAAACCTCCATCCATAAAAACTGGTCTGCGCTCACCACCCCCCCCCCCCTTCCCTCTCACACACGCGGCTCCGTCTCACTGACGGGAGGCGCAGCTGCGGCTCAGAGTTGATTGTCAGATAGAAAAATACTCTCAATTACCTGTTAGTGTGAGTTGCGCCCACCTCTCGAGTTTTTTGACTTATGTTCCAAAGAGTACCTCAAAGAGGTGTGGCCACAAGCGTCTGCAGCAGAGGGCGGTGGTCACGTGCACGTCGGGTCTGCTCTGTCGGAGCAAGGAATTCTGGGAAATGATCCCCATTGCCTGCTTTTGTCGAAATTGGGTCGAGCACGGGTGTTTGTTCTGCCTAATTCCTTTTCATGTGCCTGTTTTACGTTGTTTCATCCTTTTTCTTTTTTTTTTTTTTTTTGCACCATAAGTGTGAAGGGTAAATAGGAGGAAGACATTCTTAAGGGTCTGATGTTTCAAATTAAAAGTGTTATTTGTCGGCAGCTGAAGCTATTTCAAATTTAAAGCTCCAAGCTTCATCTTTGAATATAGTAAGTATCACATTATGTGTAACACATCGGGCACGACAAATACCGCCCCCTATGAAGTGCCGCCCTGGGCGACCGCCCACATCGCCCACATCAAAAACCGCCACTGGGTGAGAACAACATTGTTTACAACATACCTGAAGCACAGTTTAAACTGCAAGCTATCAGCTACACAGAGGAACATGGCATTAGCTGCAGAGATTTTCAGATGGATTTTTTTTTTTTTCCGGTTCCGGGTTACACAGCAGGGCGCGTGGCGTGCCTCTCTGGGAATACAACTATCTTCAAATTACTTAAAAAGTTGATTTTCTCCAAAAAGAGAGATGACCATGCCCCCGAAGAAAACCCAGGAATACGAAGACCTTAAAAAGACTCTTGACATTATTCAAGAAACGCTGAAAAGTTTTATGGAACAAGTGTCTGCTAAGCTCACTTTGGGAAATGATGGAAGAGTTCCGAAGATTTCGGGCTCAAAACGAGCAGCGAGAAAACCGGGTCGAGATTCTGGAGAAAAGACTAGAAGATGTGGAACAGCAAGTAAGGATGAATAATGTAATTCTCACTGGAGTACCATTCAAGCCTCGAGCGAAACTGACAGCAGGAGCTAGCACTGCTAATGCTAGCGCTAGCGTAGCTAGCAGTGCTAATACGGAAATCGGTGCAGAGTCTCTTGAACAGCAAATACATTCATTTCTCACATCTAAAGGGATTTCCCTGGATCTCAATACCATCCAGACCTGCCACCTGCTCCCCAGGAGAAAGGAGACGGATAAACTAGCGATCCTCATCAGGTTTGTGAATCACAAACACAAGCTAGCTTTGATGACCCAAAGGAAACACCTGAACGACCATCTGACCAGAAGGAATGCTGAAATCTCAAAACATGCACGGCTTCTCAGGAAGCGTAAGCAGATTGAGAACACTTGGGTTAAAGGCTGCAGGATTTACGTCAAACCGCTCGGTCCAGAGGACCGGTCCAAGGTTCTGGTTGTGAACACCATGAAAGACTTTGAAAAGTGCTTGATTACGGTTGTCTGAAACAACGTGGAGTAATAAATCAAAGAGCCAAATAATTTCAAGAAATATGACATCTGGATTCCTCACTTTCTCTGTATGTCTGACGTCACCTGAATAACAGCAGAGTTCTGACATGCAGACAGCTTGACCTCAACTTTCACCGCAGCTGATATCAGCTGAAGAAGGATATGGACCTGAATCTAATGTCTGCAGACATAACATCGAAGAGAACTATAAACTGTTTAAACCCAGAAAATCGGCTGTTATCAGTAAAAGAAGAAATGCCAACCTTGAACAATCGGCAGTTTATGGACCCTTTTTATTTTTCCCTTACAGCATTACTTTATTATAAAAAAAATAAAAATACAAAAAAATATATTAAAAAAAGTTAAACAAATGATTAATCACTTATTGAAAATTGTTAAATTGATTGACTTTTGATGATATTACTTCACTTGCTCCAAAAATTGATAAATTGATTCAAAAATCTTTCCTAATGTGGCATAATTTTGCACATGTTTTTAACTTTTGATACTTGATGAAATTTTGCTATGAAAATTCCTGAAACAGTGTTGTGTCTACTTTGCTGATATAGTATTATGTTTTATTCATATGAATGGCTTTTATAAGTAACATAATATGCATATATTTTAGATGACCGATCTGCATTTGCCATGTTGATTTCTAAAATAGTTCTTTTTGACATAATACTTAAGTAATTCATCTTTGGCATGTGCTTTATCGATACCTTATGATTCTTAATTCTGTCTGATAAAACCTAGGAACCGGATATTGATAAATCATGTAATAAAATGGTTATAGTATAACGGGGTGGGATTATAGTTATAAGTTCGCTTCCTTCCACTCCCTTTCAAGCAATTTTTATTAATATATCTAACTATCCAAAGTTTGATTAGTTACTTTATGAATGTATAACTGATGATTATATTGCTTTTGTGTATTATTTCTACTTAATTGGTTGAAATAAACCATTTCAAATAATTTCAAATCAAATTATTGATCAGCTTGCCAAAGCTTCTCTGCAGTCATCATTTGATATCTATGGTGCTGCAGCGACTACAGCGGATTGCAATGTGAAGCTGTTCGTCTTGTGCTCATACTGCAGTAAAAAGATCCCCGACATAACCTCCAACCCAGCCACATCACCAACATGGACAAAGCCCCACCGACTTTCGACATCCCGGTTAGTCACTGCTCCCATTCTCAATAAGAACGGGAGCAGGGCGGTAGCGATGCACACAACAAGGTAGGAAAAGTTGGCTTTTATTGTTGTGGGAGGCAGCACTGGGCGACTTACACCACCCTTTGTGAATGGATTGTAGAAACTTGGGCTAAGGTGTCTGCTTCCACTGCTTTCGAATTGGAGAAAAGCAGGCATCATTGAAGAGGAGCCGGACAGCAACGAGACATACTCATTATTTGTGCGTAATACGCACAAATAATCCGCTTTTTGTGAAAAAAGAGATCCAAACCGGAAAAAAAACATAAGAATAAAGTACTAAAAACTGGTTCAGATACAGAAGATGAGGACTTTGATGGAATTTTGGATGCTGATTGATGACTAAAGATACACAAATAAATAAATCACAACCAACGGAGTTTTGCTCCTGCTGCCTTTTTTAAACACACACTGAGAGTGTGAGTGTGTGCTGACACCACCGTTTCTGTGCTTGCACGTGTGCAGGAAGGAGGGGGGCAGAGCCCTCAGCACAAGTGTGTGTGAAGGCGTGTGTTCAGTTTGTGTTACTCAGTTATTGAGAACAGTAATAAAAAAAGGAGAACAGAGAATGGTTCTTTTATTAACATGCTCTGGAGGCTTTGAGGGTCTAAACGGTAATGTGAACCCCGATGGAGGATCCGTCTTTGGCCCTGAAGAGGATTTCCCCTTTGGTCAGAAACGTCATCGAAGGAAAGTCACAAGTTCATAGACATATCGCAAGAAAGGTTCAACACTTGCATGTATATTTTAACATGCTTGCACTCTAACACCCCGTTTTTGTACGTGTCAAATACTGAAAAATCACCCATAACTGAGACTGAGCAATATAAGCCAGTGCGCCCTATGGTCATGACAATATGGTAATTGAATGCAACTGAAAAATGAAGTCTGACCTCAGAGTCTGCAGTCTGCAGTCTGGACTCGCCAGAAAACCACAAAAATGAAGAACTCCTGAATCCTGCAGGTTCTGGTTCCTGCTCAGATCCAGTTCTGTCAGGTTGGACGGGTTTTTCTTCAGAGCTGAGACCAGAACTTCACAGCTGATCTCTGACAAACTGCATTTCTTCAACCTGCAATCAGACAGAAAGAGTGTTCAGGAGCAGTAATGCAGCTGGAGGTCCAGGAACTTGGTAAATTCAGTCCGATGATCAGATGAGACCCCCCAGATGACATACTGACAGTCATTTTCAGATTAAATTTTGGGCCGAAAAATTGTGACGACCTGTAAATGAAAATATAATAGATTTGAAATTGATTTAAAATAAACGGTGGAATGTGAATTTCAAATCCAATAGATTTTGCTTCGATTTAAAGCTTTGATTTTAAATATATGAGACTAAATTGTATTTCTTCATCTTGAATCCTACATTGTAAAATACATTTTCAAATGGCATCATCACATGTCAAAGTGAATTGGTTATTGTGAATTGAAGAGAATTGAGAATTGATTTTGAATTATGGGTAAAAAAATACTAAAATAAAACTTCCATAAGAAAAGTATAGTGCTCTCTTTTTTTCTCCACTTATTTCCATGGTGACTCGGGAAATCGGCCATCCATTGAGAATGTCTTTATGTACTTGCTGTGCACATGCATTAACCTAGGGTTACCAAGTGGAGCGTACTGAAGCTAACTCATATCTGGTCTTTTGGAACCGACATAACCAGAGTAAGCAAGTTCAGGCTGACTTCAGCCAGAGTTCAGGGTTAAAGTCAGGGTAGTTTAAACATGCTTTCTGGGATATCCCCCTGGTGTGAGGGAGCAGACTTGGTTTCAGTGGTGGCAACAGGCTCTCCCAGAATCAGTTGAATTCTTTCTTTGACTATTGTTTTGTACGGATGGGAATAGAAGCCCCATGAAGCTTTCCTTGGGGTTCATGCAATTGTGCCAGACAAATGAAACAACCGTTCAGGGCTTTGAAACCACACAGAACAGGGACATCTGGTGGTGGACTGGACAAATATTATGCTTCAACTAAGCTCCTTGTAACACTTCAATGTGTAAATGATGATGAAAAAGTGTAGAACAAAACAACGAGTTACGTTTTCTGTGAGAAGTCCTTGACACAGCAAAAAACATATCACATGAAGAAAATAAACGCAAGGCAAAAAAAAAGGAAAACACAGGTTTTGAACCAATGATCTATGGATACAGACACTAAAAGTTATCCACTGAGCTATCTTTACTACCATAGTTAATATTTGCCATCACATATTGATAGAAGTATTTTCTTCATAGACAACATTCATAGTGTACTTTCTTATTAGGAGAAACTGAGTTGAAACGATCCTGAGCCACAGTACTTTTTTTTAACCAGGAACCATGGTAAAGTGTAATGGACTGATGCTGATTCCAATACAGGGGAAACAATAGAATTGGTTGGGAAATGTTCAGGATTAATTTCGTATTTAAAGAGAATAGCGCGCCCAACTGTTCCAGCACAAGTGACATCTGAACCCTGGTTCGAACAAACGATGCATTTGGCGCTTCATACGTCATCAACCATGTGATCTGCGTTAGTTGAAACACGCCCCTAAACATTGTGCCGAACCACTCTGTTTCATGAAGGTGAAACACGCGCTGGAGTGTCCGTGTCAAACAGGCCATCCCTATAGTTTTGGGATCAATAAAATCCCATTGTTTGAAATTTGGAGTCTGCTGGCTTGGTCATCTTACTTTAGAGTGATTTATTTCTTCACTGCCAAGAAGAACACAGTCACAGAAAGACAGTGGCATGTGCGGGTGTGACAACAATTGCCACTTGATCTGTCTGTATTTTTGTATTTGAAAAAGAAAATCGAGTTTGAGTGATAATCTCTTTTCCCAATGTGCTTTTTTTCCCATATGATGTCATCAAGAAAGGGTCAATTCATGCAGCGCACTGAGCTCTGTAACACAAACTGTAAACTTTATGTAACACCCTGTTGCTATGCTAGCTTTAAAGTGAGGGCATTATCCCTGAGCTCTTAGTTAACGGGTGTTAAACTCCTGTTTCATGAGAAATTTATATTTCCATTCCATTAGATTTGAGTGATTGTCATACAATGTTAAAATAAAATTAAAGCTGCAAGCGGCATTGAATGGCCCGCAGGCGCAACTTGCCTCGCCGCCCTCCTCTATGCACCACCTTCGCTATCGCTGCCCACCTCTATGCAGCACCCCTGCCCTCACTGCCCACCTTTGATCAAGGCTAGTCAAAGCTGCGTATGCTAAATATGCTAACTATGCTAGTTATGCTAAAGTGGCTAAAAGTGCTAGCTTAGCAATCAGCATAATCAACTCACTCAGAAAAACACATTGCTCCATTGATAAGAGCTACATGTGGTAAGTTGAAAGAAAATCATTTTTTTCAAAATGGTGTCTGAAGGAATTTATATTTTTGGTCATTTCATTAGAGTTTTCAGTCTTACTTTTTATTACATTGATGATTAGTCATGTGCTGAAGTTTGTGCTTTAACATCCTTTGAACTTTGAAGAAGCTTCCTGAACATTGCATATGTAAGGAGGTTTTAGGGCTGAAGCTCCAAACTCATTACCCTTCAGGAGAAACAGTCTTTGATCTTCTAAGACCATCTGGAACATGGACATGGACCATAAATAAATTGCCTCTTGGATCGGATTCAATGTATGGGAACCTCTGAAGGTGCCAACTCACATGTGAAGGACAAAGAGTTGAGACTGACTGCCTGCGGAGAAGGATCGGGCGACTGTGCTGGATCCCCACGGGGACACAGTTGGGGGTCGGACACATCGGTCTGTCAGATAACCTCCTGGATATTTTCGGCGGGAACCGAATGCTGGATGCTGTGATTCCAAGTATGGACTGGGCAGGTCAGCCAATCCGAGTGGCCAGAAGCTGAGATTCTGACCACATGTTTAAAAGGGCTGTAGGTGCCATGAATTAAGTGTGGTCTTTCTTATGTTAAATGAATAAGATTTGTTTTTTGATTATAGGTAATCAGCTGGTGGGTCACATGGTTGTGGGCGGTGACATTAATTGACTATAACTCACCTGTGGTTTTTTCCCTGTGTAAGATGGAAGGGGGGGTGAGCTGGGTTGCCGTATTTTTTGTTGACCGCTTTATACGCTTTATACGCTTCATACGCTTTTGTGCTTTTCCCTTGATTCCTTGTTTTTTCTATTTTTGATCATAATTTTACAAGTGGATTCAATTACCTTCATTTTCCATTATTAAAACCAACAAAAATACAAACTTTGTTATGCTCTATGGTTTTTGAGCGCGTCATTCAAAACCCGGACCCACCCAGCGTCAGCCTCTCAGCGACTGTTTGGTTTATTCGCTACAAGGGCCATGCTTTGGAAAAAGCTTTGTTCCCAGACGGCCTCATGTGATGCGAATTGTAATTTCTTACGTTTTGATGGTTTTGGATTTGGGAACCCAGATCGATCTGTTTTATTTTGTTGGGGACAATAAAAACTCTTAATTTTATTCTGTTCGCATTTTCTGGTCATTCTCCCGACTTTTTGAACACGCATGGAAGAAATCTCAAAGCGACCGATTTCTCTTTTCTTCATGTCTTATTTTATTTTATTTTTTCTTCTCTTGAACAGACATGAGAGAGCAAGAAACGGAATTTCGATTCATTGTATGTGATACACATGTGAAGAATCGACAATAAAGTTGACTTTGACTTTGACTTCTGTTGATTTTATAGAGAGATAGAGATAGAGCTTTATTGTCATTCTACAATCACACTTGGTACAACAGTACAACGAAATAGCAACCATTTATGGTTTGGTCGCATAGGGATGACGAACATATCAACGTCAGTTTCAGACAAATCAGAAAAAGTAAACTTTATGATGTCCTTAGCAACAGAAGTTTTTTGCTAACCACGCCACATTCCTTATATGTCCATATCCAGTGTTTTTCAATATGTTCAGTTCCAGCCATGGATGCATGCATTCAATTTTCACATTGAAAAACAAGTTATAACACTTTGCTAGCTTGCCACGCGCACACTGTTCAAAATCTACAACTTGTAATTGCAACATTTTTCCATAGTAGCTTGCCATTGATGCCTAAGAAGTTTTGAGACAATTGATAAAATCCCAACACCAAGTTTATGTTTATTTCTGATATTAAATGTGCTTTTTTCATGTGAGCCACCCCTCTTTGAGCTCAGTACCCCTCTATTGTCTTTATATTTGTTTTTGGTTAACCAAAGGAAGATTTTGTGTAGTCACCAGAGCTGCTTTTTAAAATGGCATGTGGGTTTTTTTTCTTACCAATTGTCTGTTTTGTGGTGGTGTTTTAGTACTCCTTGGGTATTTTTTTTCACAGAGGCTCCTGGCCTCAACTAACTAACGGAGCAAAGTATCCACTAACATGGCTCAATACAATAAACTCTTCTTGCTCCCTTTTCAAACTGTGGTCCCGGGTGTAATGTCTCCACATGCATCCCAAATCCAAAAACTCTGCAGGGGTACACACCCACTAGACTCCCGTTTTCTTTCTGCTGTCCCGCTTGTTTCAGTCATTGGGTTAGTGACTCAAACTCCATAGTCCCATGCAGGGCATGGGGCGACCGTGGTGCAGCGGTAGGGCGGTCGACCCGTAAGAGTGCAGGTTTGACTCCCGCCTTAAATGCCCATGTGTCAAACTGTCCTTTGGGCAAGACACTGAACCCCACCTTGCCTCTGGTGGAAGGTTGGCACCAGTGTTCGGCAGCGGAGCCACCACCAGTGTGTGGATGTGTGAATGGGACTATGACTGTAAAGCGCTTTGGGCCTTCAAGGAAGGTAGAGAAGTGCTAAATAAGTATATGTCATTTGCCATGCTAAGCTAGATAAGTCCAGCTGACTAGCATTCTCACACCTTTAAAGTCCTTAACAACTTTCAAAATGCTAAACATTTTATTCTGAACTCTCCGTTCGTTCTTAATAAACCTTGTTTTCTTTGGATATTTAATATATTTTTTAAGGTTTCATCTCTGCAGGACTCCCGTGAGTGGACCATCTTCTCTTCATGATGTCATCATTTCTCCTCTCTCTCAATCTTCCTTATGCATCATCCAATCAATTTAAGAATAATAAAATATTCTGCCCTCTCTATCACCAGCATAGCAACAAAAAATCTAGCAATATTATGAAACAATTTTCACCAAGGTACATTAAAAACACCAAGAACAAACAAATAACATTAATGTAACGTTGTCGTTCTGTAGTCATGTCTTCAGTCAGTCATTTATACTTATCATATTGATCTGAACACAACTGAAACATGGAGTCTGACCTCAGAGTCTGCAGTCTGCAGTTTGGACTCTCCAGAAAACCACACAGATAAAGAACTCCTGAATCCTGCAGGTTCTGGTTGTAGCTCAAGTCCAGTTCTGTCAGGTTGGACGGGTTTTTCTTTAGAGCTGAGCCCAAAGCTTCACAGCTGATCTCTGACAAACTGCAGCTCCTCAACCTGCAATCAGACAGAAAAGTGTGTTCAGTAGCAGTGATGAGGCTGGAGATCCAGGAACTTGGTCCATTCAGTCAGGTGGGACCCCCCAGATGACATACTAACAGATGACATTTTAAAATTATGGGCTGAATAATTGTGACGACCTGTAAATGAAAATATAATAGATTTGAAATTGATTTAAAATAAACGGTGGAATGTGAATTTCAAATCCAATAGATTTTGCTTCGATTTAAAGCTTTGATTTTAAATATATGAGACTAAATTGTATTTCTTCATCTTGAATCCTACATTGTAAAATACATTTTCAAATGGCATCATCACATGTCAAAGTGAATTGGTTATTGTGAATTGAAGAGAATTGAGAATTGATTTTGAATTATGGGTAAAAAAATACAAAAATAAAACTTCCATAAGAAAAGTATAGTGCTCTCTTTTTTTCTCCACTTATTTCCATGGTGACTCCGGAAATTGGCCATCCATTGAGAATGTCTTTATGTACTTGCTGTGCACATGCACATGCATTAACCCAGGGTTACCAAGTGGAGCGTACTGAAGCTAACTCATATCTGGTCTTTTGGAACCGACATAACCAGAGTAAGCAAGTTCAGGCTGACTTCAGCAAGAGTTCAGGGTTAAAGTCAGGGTAGTTTAAACATGCTTTCTGGGATACCTTGGGTGGGTGTTAATATCCAATAGATTTGTTAGCTTTGATTTAAAAAATTTCAGATTAAATAGTATTTCTTCATCTTGAATCCTAAATGGTAAAATGCATTTTCAAATGACATTGGTTCTGATCCAAGCATGGAACTGAATAATCACCAGAACCAGATATAAGACCTGTCAGTCTGCTGCAGTTTGAGCTCCACATTTCTCTTCATAAGGAGCTGTTGCTCTGTTGGTCAGAAATCTGCTGCAACTGTTTGTCCATTGAAATCTGCAGTTCTGTGATTGATTTATGTTTTCTTTAAGAGAACATGAACTTCTCCCAGATATCAACACCTGGATGGACTTAGGTTTTAGTATTTAGTCTGGACCAGGATAACATTTGTAACCATCTGATAAGGAAAAACAAGGACTTTTAATTTAAGTAAAATGTTGTTTTATTTGTACTTCTAAGCAGCAGTCCTCTGCTTTTTCCTCTGCCCTGACGTCTATCAGACACTTTCCCCTGAAACAGAGAAAAACAGACAGAACTTGTTGTAGAGAATCAACATTTGGATGAAACCTGACCTGAGAGTCTCCAGTTTACAGTGTGGACTCTCCAGTCCAACAGACAATGCCTTCACTCCAAAATACTGCAGCTTGTTGTTACTCAGGTCCAGAACTCTGAGTCTGGAGGACTGAGAGCTGAGAACTGAGAACAGAGCTACACAGCTTCTCTCTGACAGATTACAGCCTCTCAGTCTGAAGAAAACATAGATAGACAACAGTTATTGAAAATGTCATGTTTCCACTCAGATTCCTTTGTTCACTGAAGGTGATTTTCCTGAGAGTTCTTACAGAGCTTTGTTGGAGGCTTTGATCACTGGCAGCAGCCTCAGAAGAGCCTCCTCTGAACCAGAGTATTTCTGCAGGTCAAACTCTTCCAGATCTTCTTCTGATGAGAGTAAGATGAAGGCCAGAGCAGACCACTGAGCAGGAGACAGTTTCTCTGGGGAGAGACGTCCTGACCTCAGGAACTGTTGGATCTCCTCCACTAGAGAACCATCATTCAGTTCATTCAGACAGTGGAACAGGTTGATGCTTTTTTCTACAGGCAGATCCTCACTGATCTTCTGCTTGATGAACTGGACTGTTTCCTGATTGGTCTGTGAGCTACTTCCTGTCTTAGTCAGCAGACCTCGTAGGAGACTCTGATTGGTCTGCAGTGAAAGACCCAGGAGGAAGCGGAGGAACAAGTCCAGGTGTCCGTTTGGACTCTGTAAGGCCTTATCCACAGCACTCTGGTACAACTGGACTGGACTGCTCTGTTTCAGTTTGAGAATCTTTAAGGATATTTTCTTCTGCTCTTCCATAAGGTTGAGTCCAGAGGTGATGAAGGTCCGGTGGACATGAAGAGCAGCCAGAAACTCCTGAACACTCAGATGGATGAAGCAGAAGACCTTGTCCTGGTACAGGCCTCTCTCCTCTCTAAAGACCTGTGTGAACACTCCTGAGTACACTGAGGCTGTTCTGATATCGATGCCACACTCTGTCAGGTCGGATTCATAGAAGATCAGGTTTCCTTTCTGCAGGTGCTCAAAAGCCAGTTTTCCCAGAGACTCCATCATCTTCCTGCTCTCTGGACTCCAGTGAGGATCTGTCTCAGCTCCTCCATCATACTTGACCTTCTGGACTTTGGCCTGAACCACCAGGAAGTGGATGTACATCTCAGTCAGGCTCTTGGGCAGCTCTCCTCCCTCTCTGCTCTTCAGCAGATCCTCCAGAACTGTTGCAGTGATCCAGCAGAAGACTGGGATGTGGCACATGATGTGGAGGCTTCGGGATCTCTGGATGTGGGAGATGATCCTGCTGGCCTGCTCTTCATCTCTGAACCTCTTCCTGAAGTACTCCTCCTTCTGTGGATCATTGAACCCTCTGACCTCTGTCACCATGTCAACACACTCAGCAGGGATCTGATTGGCTGCTGCAGGTCGTGTGGTTATCCAGAGGTGAGCAGAGGGAAGCAGGTTCCCCCTGATGAGGTTTGTCAGCAGATCAGCCACTGAGGTGGACTTTCTAGGGTCATTTAGGATCCGAGTCTTGTGGAAGTCCAGAGGAAGTCGACACTCATCCAGACCATCAAAGATGAAGAGGACCTGGAAGTCTTCAAAGCTGCAGATTCCTGCTTGTTTGGTTTCAGGGAAGAAGTGATGAACAAGTTCCACCAAGCTGAACTTCTCCTCTTTCAGCACATTCAGCTCTCTGAAAGTGAATGGAAATGTGAAGTGGAGGTTCTGGTGGGCTTTGCCTTCAGCCCAGTCCAGAGTGAACTTCTGTGTTAAGACTGTTTTCCCGATGCCAGCCACTCCCTTAGTCATCACGGTTCTGATTGGTTTTGGTCTTCCAGCTGGGAGTTGGAAGAGCTCTTCTTGTCTGATGCTTGTTTCTGCTCTGTCTGCTTTCCTGGATGCTGCTTCAATCTGTCTGACCTCATGTTCTTCATTCAGCTCTCCTCTTCCTCCCTCTGTGATGA
The DNA here is from genome assembly GCA_037389245.1 of Oryzias sinensis. NCBI lineage: Eukaryota > Metazoa > Chordata > Actinopteri > Beloniformes > Adrianichthyidae > Oryzias > Oryzias sinensis. The sequence goes on along the minus strand of CM074505.1, from coordinate 26,874,255 downwards.
AGAGCTCTGTGTAGATCTCATTCAGAAGGGTTGGGCTTCCTGCTTTGGCGATCCCCTCAAACACACACTGGAACTTCTTCTGCAGACCAGATTGGACTTCATGTCGACAAACTGCAGCAGATCCTGAATGAAGACAACAAACAGTAAATCAACTCTCTGCAGCCCTGAATGATGAGGGTTTGAATCCCTTTGGTTCCATGTGTTCAGACATCAGTGAATCTTCATTTCTCAGCAGCTGAAACCTTCAGAGAAATCCTCTTACTGCTCTGCAGTCCATCAGCCAGCTCCTCCTGCTTCATCCTCCTCAGGAAGTTCACTGTGATCTTCATCACTGACTCTCTGCTGCTCCTCTGCTCTTCCTCTTCCAGCTCCTCCTCATCCTCCCTGTGACTCAGAAGCTTCTGGATCTTCTTCAGCTCCTTCTTGACAAAAGTGACAATGTTGTCCTCCAGCAGCTGCAACAGAATTCCAGATGAATGAGCCAATCAGAGTGAAGTCATGGAGCCAAACATCAGCTCCATGTTGGACACACTGACAGTCCACTGGTGTCCAAAGTGCAGCATGGAGACGACTGTGGACAGAATGATGGGAAAGTAGTTGTTGTTCATGTACAGACCAGAAAGATGGAGTCCAGCTGTGTTTGATGCTGCTGGACAGACAGACCACTGGGAGTCTCTGAGCTCTGCTGGTCCAGTCTGTGGAGAATCAGCAACAATCAGATCCTACTGGACCCACTGGTGTCCTGCAAACACGCAGTAGAATCTACAAGATCTATTCTGTGTTTGTGGAAAAGCTCCAGAACTCACTGCTGCACACATGAAGATAGAAATGTCTCTGAGAAAGAACATTTTCATGGAGCTCATTTCTCTCCACCAAAAGATGATAATGATGATTATTTAAATTCAATAAGATGAACCTTTGACCGGTCACTCCTGACTGATACACAGCTGGGTTCAGATCCAGATCTGAGTCTCTGATGGTTCCTGATAGAAAACATTTGTTTTATTAAAAGTGAGTTTCTTTCATGATGGTGTTTGATGAGTTCTTTTGGATTTGGATCATCTCAGATCATAAATGCATCATGAATGCTGTGGTTTTCAGAACAGCAATGATTCCAACATTCATTCTGACTCACAGATGAATCAGAGTTACAGTCAACTGGATTATTGATTCTCATTTAGACCAGGAGAAAATGAAGAATTTAATGTTTAGGTTTGTTGATGAGATACAAAGAAAAACCTATTTAAAATCTGAATGGAGACCAACCATTAATCTTTTATACATTCTGTGGTTAATTATAAGATTAACTGTATGACAGACTTTTATTAAAATATAATACAATAAAATTGTTCCTTTTCTGATCCAAACATTTGTTCAAATCAGAAAATATAAACAGATTCGTTTCTCCAACATCTCTGCCCTCAGAGACTCTCAGATCTTCACTGATCTTCTTTTTTTCATTTTTTTTGCATTTCATTTATTTATCACATATAAAAAAAAAGTAAATAAAAACAGAATATTCTACAATGCGGATGTGATGGATGGTTGCCAAAAACCCACAAGGGGCTTAACATGTGGCAACCAACATAATGAGTCTATAAGCTAAAAAACAATACAGTTCAGTAAATACAATACATAAAAAAATCAATACATATTCAAGTCATGCACTTACATTCGTTTATCAAACTAAAAATATATGCCATATGGAAAAGTACCATTGTTAAGAAGAAAGGTTTTTAGAGCTTTTTTAAACGGAGTTTGTGAAAGTACTTTGAAAGAGGAAGGAAGACTGTTCCAAATTTTACATCCTCTGTATAGGACACTAAATTGTGACTGAGTTATGTGAGAGAAAGGTGCTCTGATGAGACATCCACCCCGAGTGGGATATTCATGAAATTCATTATTAAAATTGAACATGTTGGTGAAATGTTGGGGAAGGAGTTTTCCAATAGAATTGAAAACAAACTGACCAGTTTGAAGTTGGTTGACTTGATAGACACTCAGGACACTGGCCTGACAAAACAAAGGTTGAGTGCCTATGTACTACATTGAATATTATTCTCAGAGCTCGTTTTTGTAGACACAGAATAGGTTCAAGTTTAGTTTGATGTGTACTAGCCCAAGCAATATTTCAGTAACTAATATATGGATATATCATTGAATAGTACAACATAATTGCAACCTTTGTATTCATCAAATGATGGGTTTTACCTAGGATACCCACCATTTTGGCATTTTTTGTACTAATAAAACTAACATGAGGTTTCCAGGATGAGAATTCATCTACTAATACATCAAGGAAATGACCACAGCTAACATTTTTGATAGGGATATTATCAATTTGTATTTTAAAAGAGAAATCCATGGCATTTGATTTTAGACCAAACAATAAAAAGTGTGTTTTTTTATATTGGGTGACAATTTGTTAGCTTTGAACCAAGTAGATATCTTGTTAATCATTTACAACATTGTTAAGAGTGTCTAAATCCTTATGGTAATAGAATACACTGGTGTCATCTGCAAATAGTATTTTAGAAAGTTTAACTGATGCATTAGGTAGATCATTGACATATAATAAAAATAGCAGAGGACCCAAAATGGAACCTTGAGGTAGACCACATTGTAGAGGAAGGGGTGAGGACTCTAGTCCATTATAGTTTACAGTTTGATATTGATTAGTTAAATAACTAGTAAACCAAAGTAAAGGGTTGTTTGTGATGCCAAGAAGTGCAAGTTTATCCAAAAGAATAGTATGTTTAACAGTGTCAAATGCCTTTGACAAATCTAAAAAGATACCAACTGTGTTCTCTTTTCTATTTTTTGCTTTATAGATTTCAGTAATTAAATGCACCAGTGCCATGTAAGTGGAATGTTTTTTCCTAAAACTGTACTGGTAAGGGTATAATATGTTATTGTTTTAAAGATGATCCATTAATCTTTGATAGACAATTTTTTTCAAGAGTCTTAGAAACAGCCGGTAAGACAGAAATTGGTCTATAATTATTGAAGTGGGTTGGTTCATCATCTTTTTAAACTGGAGTAATTTTTGCTCTCTTTAGCTCAATAGGTACAGTACCTTTGACCAGAGAGAGATTAAAAATATATGTCAGTGGTTTAATAATAAAGACATAGATTGATTTTAACAAATTACTATCAATATTGTCATAACCAGGTGCACTGTCTTTTAAGTTAAGAATAATATCTCTTACTTCATTCTCAATTGTAAGTGATAAATTAAATTCCTTAGTAATGGAATAATTTAGATACTCCAATGGTCCCCGTTGACTAGGTGGGATCCTTGAAGCCAGAGTAGGGCCTATCTCAGAAAAAAATGAGTTACATTTTGCAGCAATTTGGTGAGGGTCTGAAGCATAATGATCATAAACCTGAAATTCATGGATAGCTGTTTTTTAGTAGTGTTTTTATTCAGTATTGTGTTGATATTTTTCCAGAGGCAGGCAACATTGTTTTTATGCTGGGCTAACTTTGTATTGTAAAAGTGAACCTTTGCTCCTCTTATGATATGGTTTGGCCTGTTTCTATATTTTTTGAATTCTAAGTGATTGTACAGAGTAGGACAAGTCAGGTATTTTTATATAACTTATGCTTGGTCTTCAAGGATTTTATTATAGCTGAAGCGATCCATGGTTTTGAACATTTGGCCTTATGAGGTCCAGGCTGAAGAGGAAAACAGGAATTGTATACCTCAGGAATAATTTTCATGAATAAAGTGAAAGCTTTTTGGGGATCTTTTAGCTGATACAGCTCAGTCCATTGCAATTGACTGACTATATTTCTAAATTTAATTTTATTAATTTCACTAAGGTTCCTCCTGTATTTAATACTTTCTGACACAGGGCTTTGTCTGATCTCAGTACATGCTATTAAAAAAATAGGGCAGTGGTCAGCCACGTCCATACACAACACCCCAGGTTTCATAGTTTGATCTAGTATGTTGGTGAAGATATTATCTATATGGCTTGCTGAATTATTTGTCACTCTAGTAGGGACTGTAATCATTGGATAAAAACTATGAGAATAAATTATGTCGAAACATTCTTGGATTGCTAAATTTGTCTCATAATTAAACAGATTAATAGTAAAATCACCCATTAAATAATACTTCTTTCCTTCTTTAGAAACTAGGTCCAATACATGAAATGTACAGGAATATTTGTTGCTAACAAGAAATGTTAGCAACAAACTCAGTCAAATTAAAATTAAGTGGTCTAATAAATACAAAGGATTATGGAGAACTTTGTTTCTATGGCTACAACTTCTGTTTCAAACTCAAAAAGCTCCTCAATGTCACATCTTACCTTAAATTCTAAGCCAGGATTAAAAAACAAGGAAACCCCTCCTCCATTCCTGCCCTTTCTACATCTATAAACATGAATGTGCTCCATAATGTTAAAGGTATCTGCCATATTGTCAGTAAGCCAAGTTTCTGTTAATCCAATTACAGAACTCCAGAACTCTGCTTTGTTCACTAGAGACTGCTTCTTACTGTGAGTCTGAAGGTCTTAGTTTTCGTTTCCTGAAGGTTGGAGGATGACCTTTGAACCGGTCACTCTTCATGGATCCACAGCTGGAGGCTGCAGACTGGACTCTCTGTGTGACCTGTTGACCTCTGCAAACATCAAACCATCAGAGTGTTGGAGGATCTGCTTCTTCATGAACAGCTGATGGACTTTGACATGAACACAGACTGAGCTGTTTAGTCTGGAATAACATGACATGTTTGGATCAACAGTTTCCAGTTGGAGGGAAAAGGTTTCAGCATTTTCTGTCAGAGACTCTCAGAAGACTCAACTGAAAGGATCTCATCACACACATGATGCTCCAAGTGAGTCTGATCAGAGAGATCCAGAACTGAACCAGACCTCAAGTCCTTCATCTGAAAACTTTTGATCATCTGTACTAGAATCCAGCCTCCTTTACTTTTGACAAACACTCACTGTTCTACTCCTGAACGGATGTCCTTGAAGTCAGGAATAAAATCCTTTGACTTGTCACTCCTTTTGGACCTCCAGCTGGATTCAGATCCAGATCCAGGTTGGTTCCTGTGAAGAATGAAGGTTGCTGGTGTGAGTGCTGAGCTCTGACATGGAGAAGATCATGGACAGTTGGAGATGTTCATCTCACCTCTGAGCTTTTCTCTGGGTGTCATGGTTACCATCTCTGCTTTTAGAGGGAGGGGCTCCCTCCTGTGTGTCCTCACACTGATCCATGCTGCTGGATTCACTGGATCCACATCAGCTCACACAGACCTTCCACCTTCACCTGCAGAGGAAACCCTCCTCATCATCAGCTCTGATCCTCCTTCACCAACAGATCAGCTGATCCTCCACTGATTGGCTCTTCTCTTGTGTTTCCTCTCAGGTTCAGGTGAATGCAGTCAGACACCAGTGGGAGGCAGAGGAAGCTGCCATCATGAAAGACTCACCCTTTGAAACTGGTCTGTTGACGTAAGACACGGTGTTATTCAGTAGCCAATGAGCTTCTTGATGTGGGTGATGTCCCGCCTCCCCTCCACTTGAGTGATATGTCGCTGTTTTTACGTGTTGACATGTTTTAGAATCAAAACTTAAAAAAACAAAAGTGCAACTCAAAAAGACGATTTCAAAATAAAACTGCAACTCAAAAAGACGATTTCAAAATAAAACTGCAACTCAAAAACAGGATTTCAGAAGAGCGAGAAAAAAAATCGGGAACTGAGAAATATGATTTTTCTTTGGATTATGGCTTTTGGTTACAAATCATAGGTTTTGGTTCTCAATTTATGCATTTTGAATCTCAGATTTGGGGTTTTGATGCACGCTTTTACTGTTTTGCAGCGCAATCTTTAGGCACTATATTGACACCATAGAAACGGTCCCGGCTGGGATGGCAGACTGAGTGGTGTTTCTCGCTAAGCTCTCACCTTTTGCCCTGGTTTGCACGGTAAATGTCAGAATTTTAAAACTAAGAGAGAACGGTTTCACTGAAAAACAGTCGCGCTTTGACTGAATCTTTGCTTTTATAAAGCATCTTGGTAAGTTTACCATAGGATTGTGGGATACCATTCCCTTTGCCTGTCTGGATGGATTTGGGTTTAAATGTGGGTTTTTGACCAAATGTGTTTAGTTGTTTAGCTGTTTTACTGTGTTTTGCCCAGTTATTTGTCCTGTTATATTTAATTCTTTCTGCACCATGAGTGAGAGGGACGGAGAGGATGATGAGTTTACATAGCATCCCTACTTACAGATGATATAATGATCATATTGGAAAATTGGTAAATCAGTGAATGCCTCCTATGCATGTTGTTTTGTTCTTTTTATTGTTATAAAAATGACTATATATGCAGGCTCAAACTTAGACATATGAGAGTTCAAGAATTATTATGGAAAAAAGAGTAATTGAATTGGAGTAATATGACATTTAGTTAGATAAATATATAAATTTGAGTTGTATAAACACTAAGTTTTATAGACGTAAGAAATTAGGTTGAATAAATTTAACTCAATTACAATTATTAATTATTAACTGAATTACAAATAGATGTAATTCATTTAAGTTGGCAAAATGCAAGCAGAAACTACCCTGACTTTAAGCCTGAACTCTGGCTGAAGTCTGCCTGAACTTGTTACTCTGGGTATGTGGGTTCCATAGACCGGATGTGATTTAGCGTAATTACACTCGACTTGGTAACCCTGGGTTAATGCACGTGCATGTCTAGTATATAAAGACATTCTCAATGGATCGCCGATTTCCGGAGTCACCATGGAAACGCGTGGAGAGAAAAAAGAGAGCGCTATACTTCAGTGAGACGGAGTCTGAGATTTTAATGACGGCGTATAAAGATTATACGTCCATCAAAAAAGTAATACGGCTGCATCATCAGCAAAAAAAAGTTTCTACTTGGAGAAAAAGAACGGACAAAGTAAACGCACAAGTTTCTGATCTTATTTCCATTTTCCTTGTGACGCATATAACTTATCCAACTTAAATGAATTCAATTGGTAGCAAGTAATTGGGTTATATTTTTTTTAACTTAATTTATTACGTCTGCCCAACTCAATTTATTTTGCAACTCAAATTTTCATATTTATTTCACTAAATGTCATTTTACTCCAATTATTTTTATTTATTTATTTATTTATTTTTATTTAGTGTGTGTGGGGAGGGAGAGGGGAAGAAAGTGAGGGGAGGGTGGAAGAGAGTAAAAGGAAGAAAGGTGAAAAGGTGGGGGATACAAGCACTGATTTGAATAAGTTATTATTTTAAGCTGTAACAATTATACCAGATCTGCCGGAAAGACAAATGTTACATCAAAGGTGAAAATCTGACACTAAGATAAGCGAAAAAAATCTGTCCATCGATACACTGTGGGTAAGGAGGAGGGATGAAGCAGACAGGGAGCAGTGTGCACGTGGGGGTGGAGATACATGCATGCTGCCGACGTGAACCGTGTGTTCATAAGGGGAACCAAATCCTACCCAGCCAGACCAGCCAGACCAGGAGAGGGGAGGAGAGCCCCCCAGGCCAGGAGCCCCCCGAGCATCCGGACCCAGGCAGCCCAGGAGGGGGGGAGGAGGGGACCGCCCACCCCACCAGCCAGGCACAGAGAGGGCCCCCCTACAGGGCCCCCCCCCAATGCCCAGAGGCACAAGCGAACCCAGCGTCCGGCCCCCAGGCCACAAGACAGGAGCGCTTAGCCGTACCAGGCGGCAGCCATGGGGGCCACCGGGCGCCGGACACCGAGACAAGGGCCAGGGACGAAGCCAGGGCCCCCGTAAATCCGGAGCCGTCCACCACCCGACCAGCCCCCCTTCTCCGCAAGCCAGC
>CM074505.1:26833253-26866112 GCA_037389245.1 Oryzias sinensis | reverse complement strand
TCCCAGCGAGCCAGCCCCCAGGTCCGTCCTACCCATGCACTCACGCACACATACTCACAATCATCTGGTTACCCTCCCCAGCCCCCGCCGCCACGCAGTAACCCCCCCCCCAGCCGGCCGACCCCCAGCGCTGTATGCCCGACCATTCCTGCAGCCGACAGGATTCCCATAAGCCCGGCCGCCCTGAGAGGACCAGGCGGGTGAAGACCGGCCGTCCCCGACCCGACCCCACCCATGTATGGAGGTGTGGGAGTGCTGTGTGTGTGCTGCAAGTAAAATAGGAGGTCCTCAGTGTGAGGGGCCCCACCGCTGTCAAGCCGCAGAGCCCCCCACTCCGGGGTCCCTGTGTGTGTGTTGTGTATTTGCTGTGTGTGTGTGCTGCTAGCATTATACTCCAATTAAATTAAATCTTTTTCCATCTTAATTTCTTCATTTTTTGTACTTCATACATCATATGTCTAAGTTTGAGCCTGCAGATATTCTCATTTTATAACAATAAAATGATTAAAAACAAAATGGAATTGCAACATTGAGCATTATGTTATTTCCCATTTCTCCAACTTTAACATTACATCACTAATTAGTAGGGGTGCTACATAAACTAATCCTCCTCTCCCTCCCTCTCCCTCATGGTGCAGAGACATAAGCATAGTAGGACAAAATAACTCAGTAAAAAACAGTAAAACAGCTTAAGAACTAAACACATTTGGTCAAAAAGCCACACTTAAACCCCAATCCGTCCAGACATGCAAAGGAAATGGTATCCCACAATCCATTGCGGTGCCGATCTTTTTTTTTTTTTTTAACTTGTCCTGTCCAACAGCTGGGCAGGCAGATGAGAGCTGAGTGCCTCTTGTGTTGGACATATTTTACTTTAACAAGAGGGGTTAGTAATCTTCAGACAACCCAAAGGTATGTCTGGATAAACCCCTTTTGTAATTGAGGCCAAACTTTGTTCATTTCAATCATGTTTGAAAATCTTTGGTGTTGGACCGGACGGAAAAGGAAAGGAGGGAAGAAGAGAGAGGGATGTTAGAGAGGGGGGGGGTGATAGTGGGAGGGGGGGGATAAGACCATGAAGCAGCATAGTGCAAACAGGTTTACTGGTTGTTTATCATTACGGTAAGGTTCAAATGTAGTACAAAAAGGGCGGGGCCTGTCCACACACACACTGAAATATTATCAACACACCTGCTAGCTGCAAAAATGTCCGCATGTCAACATGTACACAAAACAGATAGTGTTCACACACGCATACTTATGCCTTTAAATCAACTAGTGTGAAATATTTCAGTCATTCAATCATGCAAACTATTAGTGCAAAGGTGAGCTAACACCTGTGCTCAGGTGAGTGTTGTATGTTTTTCTAAAATGGATGGTGGAATGTGAAAAGAAGGAGGGGGAGTGCCCAGCCACACCCAGACCCCCGCCCGGAATCCCCCACCGTCACACGGCAGCCTCTCTGAAGAAATTAATAAAATTAAATTTCACCTCTCTGAAAACAAACTAAACTTCAACTAAACCTGCTCCAGACCAGATTATGTTCAGAGCATGATTTGCTATGGCAACTTGACCTACCCTGAAACATACCTCAGTTTCTGGAACCGAAAGCTGAGGTTATCCACTTCATTAGCCTCAAATTTACCGTGGTAACTAGTATAACCTGCTTTCTGGAATACTCCCCAGGTTTAAACCAGATGGATCTGCTAAATCTAGGTTGGATTTTTGGTTGACAAATGAAAATCAATAGAATTCTACATCAATAGCCAATATTTCAGCTGCACCATTAAAAGATGATTCTATGATCAAGCTCATTATTCAACCTCGCAATATTCCTAAAAACAAAGGTTACTGGATGTTCAATTTTATTCTACTAGAGGATTAAGTTTATTCTCAGGCAATTATAAATGATATCCAAAGGATAACTAATGACAGACAGTTCACCACTCAGAGTACTTCTGTAGACTGGAAAAAAGGCGACAAGAGAAGAACGCTGTTAACAGACAGCTGATTAATAGCAGGGAAAGAACAAATATGGAGGAAATTAAGAGAGAAACCTTACAATTTTTAGTGGGCTGTACTCTTCTTCTTATTCATCTGATGACGCTGATCGTTTTTTTAATCATATCAAGGATTTGGCTCCTAAAGTGGATGAAAACTTTAAAAAATAATGTGAAGCAGAAATCACTATGGAAGAAGCGGAAAAAAGCCATGATAAGTTTAGCTTTAGATAAATCTCCAGGATCTGATGGGCTTACAATGAACTTTTACAACTTTACAACATTAACTTTTATTAATGGGAACACTTGAAAGAGCAGTTTGTTAGTTTTAACTGAGATTTCTGAGTTGAACATCCTTCCAACCACCATGAATCAGGGCGTCATTACCCTGATTCCTAAACCTGAGAAAGATGCCAGACTCATTGATAATTTGAGACCAACATCCCTCCTCAATAATGATTATAAAATTCTAACCAACATTTATGCATCTAGATTGAAAACAGGACTGAATCAGATCATCTCAGACACACAATCAGGGTTTTTAAAAGGACGTTCAATTCACAATAACATCTGATTAGATTTCTTTAAAGCCTTTGACACGGTTGAAGACAAATTTATGTTTCAGACTTTAGAATTATTTGGATTTGGACCTAATTTCACAAGTTTTATAAAAACAATATATAACGATACAAACAGTGTAGTTATTTTACCAAATGGCATTTCTCCCAGATTTGTAATTAACAAAGGAATTAAACAAGCCTGTCCAATCTCACCGTTACTATTTATAACTGCAACAGAAATGTTATCAATACTTATAAAAAACTCTGGTTTCTGTAAACTCAATGTTCTGGAACAGTTGGAACAGTTAGCCATTACTCAGCTAAATCTCAGCAAGTGTGAATTATTGCCAGTTCACCATTCAGTCAGTTATTCATAACATACCTGTTAGGACTGTTGTGAAATATCTTGGTGTTCATATTACCAAAGACAGCAAAACAATGGAGGAAATGAACTTATGGAAAACTTTAGAAAAATGTAAAGCCAATTTAAATATGTGGTCACAGCGAGACATTTCTATTCTGGGCAGAGTGTTTCTAACTAAATTTGTTTCCTAAATCTGCAAGGAAAGCAATAAACCAGAACAATTTCAACTTCATTTGGAAAAATAAAACTCATTACATAAAAAATGAGCAATAATTCAGGATTAGAGTAAAGGTGGACTTAAAGCCATAGACTTTGAAAGTTTGGATAGCATGATTGAAATTGTTTGGCTTAGGTCTTTCATGCAAAATGGAAGAAATGTTTGGTTTCAATTGCCTTCAAACATTTTCTCTCATCTAGGGGGCATTGAGTTCCATCTAAAATGTATCAAATCATCCATTGTTAGATCACAATCTAACAATGTGATCAAAGCAATCCCTCAGACTTTGATCCAAATGTCCTCCAGTCTGGTTCAAAATGTTCAATTTCAACATCTCTGTTGTTTGATGGTCGACCCGCTTAACTCAAAATTTCTAAACTCATTTATAAGATCTTTGTTTGTTAGAGAACTGTTTCCAACATCTTACAAAATCCTTCTGTCACAGCATTACACAAAGGAGGAAATAAGCAAGTTAAGATCTCAGTTTACGAAATGTCAAATTTTTCCAAAATTCTAAGAAACCCATTTTAAAATAATGAGCGCAGTCTATCCATGCAAGGAACTATTAAATATAAGTTTCGGTTTTCCAGAAAATATCTGGGGGGTATTCCAGGAAGCATGTTTAAACTAGCCTGACTTTAAGCCTGAACTCTGGCTGAAATCCGCCTTAACTTGCTTACTCGGGGTATGTCGGTTCCAAAAGACCGGATATGAGTTGGCGTAATTACGCTCGACTTGGTAACCCTGGGTTAATGGGCGTGCACGGCAGGTACATAAAGACATTCTCAATGGATCGCCGATTTCTGGAGTCACCATGGAAACGCGTGGTGAAAAAAAGAAAACGCTGTACTTCAGTGAGACGGAGTCTGAGGTTTTAATGACGGTGTATGAAGATTACACGTCCATCAAAAAAGTAACACGGCTGCATCATCAAAAAAAAGAGTTTCTGCGTGTAGAAAAAGAGCAGACAAAGTAACCGCACGAGTTTCTGATCTTATTTCCATTTTACTTGTGACGCACATACATATATAACTTATCCAATTTTGCCACCTTAAATGAATTACTTCTATTGGTAACAAAAAATTGAGTTAAATTTATTCAACCTAATTTCTTACGTCTATAAAACTCAATAATTGTTTATACAACTCAAATTTACGTATTTATCTAACTAAGTGCCATATTACTCCAATTCAATTAATATTTTTTTCCATCTTAATTAATTACATTTCTTGAACTCTCAAATGCCTAAGTTTGAGCCGGCAGATATACTCATTTTTATAACAATAAAAAAGACGGGGGGGAAAATGCACGGAGTGTAAAAATTCGTTAAAGAATTTAATTTGACTGTCATTATACTATCAAGGCCGTAGGGGTGATATATAAACTAACCATCCTCCCCTTCACTCTCACTCATGGTGCAGAGACGTAAGCTCAGTGCGGCAAAATAACTCGGCGAAGCATGGCAAAACACAGTAAAACAGCTAAACAACTAAACACATTTGGTCAAAAACCCACACCTAAACCCAAATCCGTCCAGACAGGCAAAGGGAATGATATCCCACAATCCTTTGCGGTGCCGCTCTAACAGCAGCACCAGTTACACCTTCTTAATTGAATTACTTTGAATGAAAGTAAAATGACTGTCTGAAAACTATGTGTAATTTTTAAACCAACTTACAAAATCATGATTTATTTTAACTGAAACAAAAAATAAAGTAAGATCAAAGTAAAAAAATATATTTTTCCAGCATCCATATGTGGTCTTATCACCATCTCACGGTAGAAAAAGTATTATCTGAGCTTTTTCATCCACTAAATCATCTTCAAATGGACACGCCATGCTGCTTCACCTCTCTGTAAACAAACTAAGCTTCAACTAAACCTGCTCCCGACCAGGTTATGTTCAGAGCATGAGTTGCCATGGCAACTTGACCTACCCTGAAACATACCTCCATTTCTGGAACCGAAAACTGAGGTTATCAACTTCCTTAGCCTCAAACTTACCGTGAGAGCTAGCATAACCTGCTTTCTGGAATACCCCCCTGTTCTTTCTGTGAGATAAATATAAACACTCAGCTGTCGGCCTCATCTGTTTTTTGAATGTGTATATATATACAGTTAGGTGGGAGGATTTTTTATTTTGGTGCTCCTCAAAGTTTCCATTTCCTATTTCTATTCACTTACAAAAACACATTGTATTATTTGGAGTAGTTTCTGGTTATGATTTATTTGATTGGGCATTTAATACTTTATTAATTTCTGGGAAAGTCTTTATTCAGAAGAGCAGGTTTAAAAAAATCAAACCATTATTAAATACATTTCATAAAGAGATCAGTTTATATTTTAAATCTCTAAAATTAATGAAAAACCAAAATGCAATAAAACTGTCCATCTTCATTGAAGACCACATGTTATATGACAATCACTAGTATTGTGAACTACAATTCTGATGTTGTTTTTTTCTTTGTATCTTTTTTATGTCTTTCTGTTGTCGTTATGTGTATGTGTCATCCTGTGAGGTTCAATTAAAAAAAAAACATTGACAAAGAAACAACAAACTTCCTGTTTCTACAATTCAGGAAACATGAAGCATCAAGAAAAACAGACAGAAATCTAAGAATGAGGAGAAAGACATGAATTCTTCCTCTGACTGAGATGTAGAAACGAGCAGAGAGCTGCAGGCTGAGCAGCTCTGGATTCAGTGATTTGATGAAGATCTCTGGGAGCAGAGCTGAGAAGAATCTCCAGACAAAAAAGCTGAGAATCAGAACTCTGAGATTTCCTGAACTAAAGACAGAGAACAGGTTCCAGAAGAAACCTGAAAGCACGTGAGAGGAGGGGCGGAGCTTCAAGCTTATTGACAGATTGTGGATCTCATTGACTGTAGATGAGCTGGAGAAAGGTGAGGTCATGTGATCTTCTGCTTTGTAAGGAGACCCTTTGAAGGTGATTTGAAACCACAGAACAGATCATGAAGAAATTATGTTTGTGGAAGAACAGATAAGAGGTCAGCTCACAGCTCTGTTCCATCAGAATCATGTCAGAAGTTCAGAAATGAAGGAGATCTCAGTACTGAGAGGATTGGAAACATGCAGTTGTTCAGCAATGAGGACCTGAGAGCCTCACAACCTTCTTCAGCAGAGATCAAAGCACTGAGGAGCTTCCACAGCCTCTAAGACATTTAAATGTCATTAGAATGTGAGCTGAGAGGAAGGGTGGAGCAGAGACAACAACTGTTTGGAAGAACAAGGATCCAGCAGAACTCAAAGTTTATCCTTCAGGGCAGATCTGACAGCTTTATTTTGGTATCTTTGAGTGTTTCTGGTCTCTGTCAGAAAGGTGACCTGCAGTGACCTTTAGCTGCTGGTTTTGGAGGAACTTTTCTTTTTGAACAGAAGAACAAGTTAAAGACAATCTTCAGTCTGAGCTCTTCCTCTGCTGCTCCTCTTCCTCACAGATAAGAACACAGAGACACGTCACGGCCTTCATCATGAGTGGAGAAGACACCAGAAAACCCCAAAGACTCACCATGAAGAAGAAAGTTGGAGCCACCGTCTCATCCTGCTCTGTCTGCTCTGACATGGAGGAAAACTCTGAAATTCCTCATTTCCTGATTCAGGAACACCTGAGCAGAGCTCCGCCCCCTTATGTGTGTGTTTATGTTTGTCTGCTCCCTGTAATCAGAAACCTGAAAGAGTGTTTGTTGTACTTAACGGGAAATAATGTGTGTTTGTGTGTGTGTAAGCGTGTTTGTGGTGTGTGTCTATCATCTCTTGATAGATAGGTTTATCTGTTTGTTCATGTGACTCTAAAGGCTCCTGGCAGAAACGATCCTCACAGCGTCTCTGAGTCTGGATTCAAGCTGCAACATCAAAGCTTTTCCTCTGATCCATTTGTCTGAAATACTGTGATGGACCAGCAGCTCCACTTCTATCTGGACAATTATTGTCCAGCAACCTCCACTGGTCAGGTCAAAGGTCAATAACTGTTATTTAGAGGACTGTGCAGAACATTAACACTGATTCCAAGTTCACAAGTCCTTCACAAAGACCAATGTGGATCCAAGTGATGAAGATCAACCAGGAGGTCTAATGAGTTTCTCAAAGTCCAAACATTAAAGAAGCTCCATGAATGCAGACAGTGAGGTGAAGCTGCTGCTCTGAATTTATGGACCAGACTGGAAAGCTTCACTAAACATGTTCTAAACGTGTTAGCATTCATGAAAACTTTAAAGACTGAAGTCAGGCCAAACATGAACCAGAAAGAGACTTTCTCTACGGCTAATGTCTCCCCCGGACAACATGGACTTCACCCTTTATTATAAAACCTTTAACTCATCTTTCTGAGTTCTTATCATTCTGAAAAGACCGTGTTGTGCACATGAGGGAAATCCACAGCAGGTCTGAAAAAAACACATCCAAAAATTTTCATCGGTGGCGGCTACTGGCCTGTCAGAGAGGGGAAGTTCATTTTCAGCCTACATCATGAAATTGTCTTTTTATTTGTCATCAAGAGGCATGGCCAGCAGTGCGGGCCTTCATATTTATCTGACATGATTTTAAAGTATGAGCCCTCGCGGACACTGACATGTCCCCAAAATATCTTTTCCCCCACTTCAGGAGGAAGCCAGGTCTCTACATTCCATCATTTTATCACTCTTTTTATCATGGTTTGTGTCTGTGTGTGTTTGGGGGGGGGGGGGGGGGTATTGGCACTGCTTGTCATGTCATCTTGTTTTTTAAATTTTATTGTTTTTTTGCACAGCACTTTAAGTGACATGTGTTATTGTAAAAGTGCTATATAAATAAAGGTTGATTTGATTTGATTTGATTTGTCACAGCACTTCCAGTAAGCCAGCTAACTTTGTCAAATCAGGAGAGCTGAAAAGACCTGTTATTTTTCTTTTGCACTAAATCAATCTTAGGTGTTGATCTGCCCTGCCGTTTAATTCTAAATTTTCCCCTCGAAAGGAACACTTTCAAATAGCTTTGCCAAAATCAGGCCGACAATATTAGCACTGTCTGCCATTGTGCGCAGTTTCGCCCACGACGCTAGCCTAGCCTACTACCGTTATATGAATGAATGAATGAATGAATGAATGAATGAATGAATGAATGAATGAATGAATGAATGAATGAATGAATGAATGAATGAACGATCTAAAAAAAAGATTAAACTCTGTAAAACTGAAACAAGGAATGTGGTGTATAATTGTGTGAAATGTATGATGAAAATCAAGCAATTTCCCCGGGCAAATATCAAAGAAATAGGTTGCAGCAGTTTTTATTTCGACTAAACTTGAGTTTATCCGCGATGGGACTGAGGGCGAAAAGCTTCAGTTATTCCTTATAGTACAGAATCGCTGTCAGTCAATTGGAGATGCTGTCTTTCCCAATCATCACTCAGAAGCTCGGAGTCCGGGCCAGCCCACTCCCCATTCAGCCCCAGAGACGCTGAGCATCCGTGGCCGGGACATAATCGCAGCGTTTATCCAATGACCGTCTAGTTTCGAAGTGCTGAAAAAAACTGTTCAAAGCAGCCCCATTGAAGTCAATGGAAGCTGGGCTTCAATGCATTGTGACGCTGCGGGAATGTATGAGAAGGAAATCGAGTCAGCTGACCTGCTATATGTAACTGATTCTGAACAAACTCGTCTTTGAGATGAACGTTTTCTAACGCATTTTTAGTCAATAAAATGTTAATACAATACAATACAATAGTACATATTTGACCATTAATTTTGTGACATTATAAGGGAAGCCGAGCTTTCCTTGCAGTCTTAAAGAAATTGTCACTGATGTTCATGTACTGAAATGTTCTAGTTCACTGTGTGACAGTGGACAAAAAAATGTTCAGAATCACAAAAAGACTTGAGTTTTTTGTTGTAAACTCTGTGAAAATTTAGTTAAAAAGGAACCCAAACCATGTTCCCTCCTCTTCCTTGTTCAACAGTTGGTATCAGTTCTTGTGTTGTTATTTGATGTTTGGTTTTTGGTGCTGAGTCTGAAAACTCTGCTTTTACCTTGAAACTTGTTAGTTTTTATGCAAATGTACCCAAGCTGCTCATTTGTTTTTAGAAAGGCAAGAGCCTCAGTGAACAATGAGCCTCTGTGGTTGGACACTTTTTAGCACGAGGAAGCCGAAACGAAAAAGAAAGAGCCATCTAATGGACCGGGACAGTCTACATGTCAGCTGTGTTTCTGCATTTCCTCCATGCATTCATGACACTGTGGTTGAAAAAAGTGTTATAAAAATCCAGTTCCTGCTGCTGTTTGGTTGACTTCATCGCTATTGAAAACTTCCTCTTCGTAGTTTCTAGAATAGAACACTGCTCCGTCTGACCTTTGACCTCCACAAACATCAACTCAGAGAAAGAGGTGAAACTGCCCGAAAACGTCACCATCTCTGACTTTGCTGGTTGCTGTTAAATGTTAAACACATAAAGACAAATGCAGAAGGGCAGAAGCAGCCTTGGATTAAGCTCCTCCCACTCACTAACAAACAACCAATCAGGCAGATTTGTTCTCTGAAAAAGAGACTTTTCTAAATGAAAACTAGAATTTCTGATCCAATCCAAAGATGATTTGATGAAATGTTCTGTGGTTTTGGTGTCAGAGGACATTTTTCTGTGATCACACTGCTGTTGCTGCCTGACGCTCCTTTCCACGCTCCTTTTGGCTATCCCCGACAAATCGTGACACCATCTCCTTGGATTGGACGGATTCTGCTTCATCTTCTAGTTATTGGAGAGCCTCCTCTAAGACTGATGAAGAGTCCCCACCCCCCGCCTGTTTGACCAATGAGCATGAATAATAAAATTCAGCAGAAAATCTGTCCAAGAACATTTTCTGTGCTTAGGAACTTTAAAAAAAATGATGTTCTAAAACAAAAACCTGATATGAAAGACCTCAGTCTGGACTTTGAACATCTAAAGATTTTTGATTGAAAATTAAAACATTTTTGTCTCTGCTATAATTCTCTCTCTCTCTTTCTCTCTCTCTCTCTCTCTCTTTCTCTCTCTCATTGAGTTAGAAGGAGGAAGACGGGAGACACCTGCTGGCTGTGTTAGGAAGGTGCATAAGGAGGAAGAAAATCACATCCTATTGAAATGTGATTCTTGATTCTTTTCTTTTATGCTTCATCTGACTTTAATGCTTTTTACATATTTTTTATTAATCCATTGACGAAAATGTGCTATTTGATTTTCACGATGATTTCGCAATTATTGCCTTTTTGATTTTTAACTAAAGTTTTACATTGTAATAATTTTCTTTAAAGGTGATTTTTAGAATTATTTGCTATGTGGTTTATTTATTCTCTCATTTTAGTATTTCCTTGTTACATTAGTATAATTTCATAACACTTTTAAAAACATTTGTTCACCCTGCATTTTTGTAGTAAAATCTGAACATTGCTCTAAGTTTTGCTGTAATTATGTCATATAAGTTCTAAAAAAATCTTTTTACATATATGAAGTTTCTTTTAGCCCTTCATTAATTTTTAATTGTTTGTATTTTAGCATGTAAGCAGTTTCTTATCACTTTATATAATGGAGACACAGCACAGCATTGCAAAAAACAGTATAAAATATTATAAAGAATGAATCAAGTCACAAATCTTTATTCGATTTCATTTTGAAAGACGGACATACTGGAAAGATTATGATTATGTGATATTATTATATGATATGTGCGCAGATTTACTCAAGGCCAGTTGGTGGCGCTAAAGCACGATGACGCTGTTAGCTAAACAAAGAAGAAGAACAGCACGAGGCCTTATAAGCGTTAGCTTGTTAGCAGGCTAGCGGCGTTAGCTTGTGTTGGGAGGACGGCTGTGTTTTGTTGGGACGTTTGTGAGGTTTTTGGACAGAAAGGACGATACGTGGTTCGTGTGGAACTCTCAGCATTTTCCAAAGTGTCGTAAATGAGTGAAGAAGTGTTGAACGGAAAGACAACGTGGATTGCTGTGATTGTGAGACTAGCGAGCTGCAGTAAAGAGGACGGCGGTGTTTGTGGTTGGAGCGAAAACGGAGGAACTACGTTCGTGAACCTGTATATTCTTACCAGAGAACAACTCGTTGCTGAAGGAACCATCGTCCAGAACGAGGAGGAGTTTGTCGTCAGCGCAGACTGCTGGATATCAGCTGGAACCCGCAGCTGCAGCTACACATTGCAGGTTTGTTCACTGCATCCACATGCAGACAAATAAATCCCTGAACGTCTTTGTTTTCAAGTCTAAACGGTTATCTGGATCCAAACTGTATGGCTCAAATGTTGCTGACGTCTAGTTTCAGCGCTAATGTTAGCTTGGAGTTGTTTAGCTTGGGGTTGAGCGTAACCAAAGGCCTGATGGGAATTCAGTGGGCAGTTATCCCGCCTCAGCGCAGCTGAGATGTTCACGCTCTTTCTCCTCAGCTGTGGGAGACAACCATTCATGTTTTAAAGCGCCATTATCGAGCACAGACATTGGTATATACTATTTCCAACAGCCAGTATGGTGACACGCAGGAATTTGAACTTGGTTTGCAGAACCAATCACTTCAATGGTGGAACAAAGGGGCGTGGCTACACCTTAGTGGAAAAAAAATCCTCAAAACTTTATTGACAATTGAGGTATCATACATGGAATAACTAACAGTAACTATATAAACAACTTCTACCTCGAGAAGCAATCACCTCGCCAACATAACGCAAAAGATAAAACATAAAGACAATGCACGAACATATTAGCACACACAAATAATAATAATATAATAAAGAACACAGTTCCATCCCAATACTTCAACACTAGCTAGAGGTTCCCATTAAGTTTGTCTTTTTGATCAAAAATAAGTAATTTCAAGGCATTTTTCTTTTTCATATAATCGAGTGATTGAAAATAAAAAAACTTTTTATGAAACCTAATACAAGGTGGTTTGGTCTTCAAATATTCATTTTTGTGAATATAAAACTTTCCTTGCACTATCAGGACATTAAGAACAATACTTTCTGGTCTAAGAGATGATACCACCCTGACTAAAACATTTTTTGTGTCTAAATGAACTGGCATTGCAGTTCTGGAAGAATACCAAAAGCAGAACTCTTCCCAAAATGTTTTTATAACTTTATAACAGTTAAAGAATAAATGATTCACAGTCTCAATGTCACTTAAACTGCTGTCATTCTCTTCAAACCCAAAACAAAGTCCCAAAAACTCCTTGACTGGATAAACATCACTAATTCTTTTTAAATGAATGTCTTTTACTTTTGGTAAAATGCAAAATGTTTTTTTTCCGATGAGGTATGAAAAGTTTACCAACCAACAAAATATTTCCAGAATAATCCAGGAGATGCAGAACAGACCATATCCTTTAGTCACCGCTATCAGAAACAAGGATTTGTTTCTTCGCAACAATACAACAGCAGTTTTTAAAGGTGTGGTGTGCGGACTAAAGTTGTGCTTATAAATTAGTTTCCAGTGCAATGAAACTTGTTAATGAAAGGCAGAACGTTTGATTTGCAGTTTTTCTTTTAATCATAGTCATATTTAAGCAGAAGGTTAATTCCACCTACATTGGGACGGCAGTGGCTCAGGCGGTTGAGCGGGTTGTCCAATGATCGAACAGTCGGCGGTTCGATCCCCGCTCCCCAGCCAACTGTCGCGCGGTTCTGGGCAAGACACTTAATTCTCCCTGCCAACGTGGCTCCACCGGTGTGTGAATGTGTATGAATGTCCCGGTGATGGTCAGAGGGGCCGACTGGGACCCACGCCTCTGTCAGTCTGCCCCAGGGCAGCTGTGGCTACAACCTTAGCCTACCGTCACCAAGTATGAATGAGGAGTGACTGACAGAGGCGTGTCTGCCAGTTTGCGGCTCTAACCTTCACTGGGACTTTCATACACATTCACATGCCAATAGAGGCACTTTTGCCCATGGACACAACAACAATTGATCAAACTGCCAACCCTTTGATTATTGGCCAACCTGCTCAATCGCTTCGAGCCACTTGCCACACACTGGGCCAATGGGAATAAACCTCAAAGCCGCAAAATAAAGTACAGAGCTCTGTATAAATGAGTACACCCCCTTTCAAAATAAGTAATTTAATCAGTAGCTGAATGACAAAAACAAACATTTTCCAACTTACCACAAGGTTGTTTTATTGAACACTTCTTTAACTCCATAACATGAAATTAAGATTAATGATCTAATTTAGATCACATGAAGCAAAAATGAAAACACTTTGCAACAAAAACTACTACATCTAGTATTTTGTAGGAGAACAATGATTTTTAAGGACAGCACCAAGTCTTCTAGACATGGAATGAACATATTGCAACAACTATCTTTTGTCCATTCTTCAAGAAGAACCTCTTTTAGAGTCTGGATGCTGGATGGAGAGTGATGCTCAACTTGTTCTTCAGAATTCCCCACAGGTGTCCATTCAATCACCTTCATGCTTTTCTTCTTCAGAAATGCAGCAGAAGCTGTAGAAGTGTGTTTTGAATCATTGGTGTGTTGGAAAATTGCTCCACTCCTTAAGGGTAGAGCAGTATAGTGTTAATTTCATGATAATATCAATGAAGTACCACCACCACCACCACCACCACACACACCAGCAGTACTCCTGCAGCCCCACATAAGGACACTGCCACCACCGTGCTTCACTGTAGGCTCCAGGCATTTTTCTTTGAAATCCTGACCTTTGCGACGCCATACAGTTTTAAAACCATTAACTCCAAAAGGGTTGTTCTTTCTCTCATCATTCCAGAGTTTTGAGTCCCAGTAGTCTACATCTTTTTCAGCATGGGCCTAGCAAATTCTAGGCATCCTTTTTTGTGCATGGGCATGGGCTTATCGTGGACGATTACCATGCATGCTATTCTGCACCTCAGGAAGGTTCTGTCAGAGAACAACTTTCTGCTGCTGAAGGAACCATCGTCCAGAACGAGGAGGAGCTCTGTCGTCAGCGCAGACTGCTGGATATCAGCTGGAACCCGCAGCTGCAGCTACACATTGCAGGTTTGTTCACTACATCCATCTACAGACACTTAGAATAAATCCCTGAACGTCTTTGTTTTCTTCGTCTAAACGGTTATCTGGATCCAAACTGTGCGGCTCAAATGTTTCTGACGTTTAGTTTCACCGCTAATGTTAGCTTGGAGTTGTTTAGCTTGGGGTTGAGCGTAACCAAAGGCCTGATGGGAATTCAGTGGGCAGTTATCCCCGCCGCAGCGCAGCTGAGATGTTCACGCTCTTTCTTCTCAGCTGTGGGAGGACAACCATTCATGTTTTAAAGCGCCATTAACGGAGTTAACAGACATTTGTATAAACTATTTTAACAGCTAGTATGGGTGACACGCAGGGGACTGAATTTGGTTTGCACAACCAATCAGTTCAATGGTGGAACAAAGGGGCGTGGCTACACCTTAGTGGAAAAAAAATCCTCAAAACTTTATTGACAATTGAGGTATCATACATGGAATAACTAACAGTAACTATATAAACAACCTTACCTCGAGTAGCAATCACCCTTGCCGAACATAACGTGTACATGAAACATAAAAGAAACGAATGAACATAATAGCACACACAAATAATAATATAATAAAAGAACACAGTTCCATCCCATCACAGTACTTCAACACTAGCTAGAGGTTCCCATTAAGTTTGTCTTTTTGAACAAAAATAAGTATTTTCAAGGCATTTTTCTTTTTCATATAATGGAGTGATTGAAAAGAAAAACAGAGCTCTTTATGAAACGTAATTCAAGGTGGTTTGGTCTTCAAATATTCATTTTTGTGAATATAAAACTTTCCTTGCAATATCAGGACATTAAGAACAATACTGTCTGGTCTAATAGATGATACCACCCCGAATAAAACATTTTTTGCGTCTAAATGAACTGGCATTGCAGTTCTGGAAGAATACCAAAAGCAGAACTCTTCCCAAAATGTTTTTATAACTTTAAAACAGTTAAAGAATAAATGATCCACAGTCTCAATGTCACTTAAACTGCAGTCATTCTCTTCAAACCCAAAACAAAGTCTCAAAAACTCCTTGACTGGATAAACATCACTTATTCTTTTTAAACGAATGTCTTTTACTTTTGGTAAAATGCAAAATGTAATGAAATTCGACCTTAAATCATTTACTTCTTCTTTAGAGAAGTGTTTAGAAATGTTTTTTTTTTTCTGATGAGAGGTATGAAAAGTTTTTTTGACAAACAATCTTCGTATGAAGCTGTTAGGTCATTCTGTCTTTGTAGCCGGCTGTCCATCCAATAGGAGTGAAGGAAGTTTTAATTAAACTCTGTTCAACAGTAGATTTTGTGATAATTGGATCAGCATCTGAGGAAAAGCTTTGATAACAGCATCATATTGTTTCTGATTCAATAATTAAAATTTAGAACTAAAATTACCAACCAACAAAATATTTCCAGAATAATCCAGGAGATGCAGAACAGACCATATCCCTTTAGTGAGCCAGTTATTGTAAAACAAGGATTTGTTTCTTTGTAACACATAACGGCAGTTTTTAAAGAGGCGTGGTGTGCAGACTAAAGTTGTGCTTATAAATTAGTTTCCAGTGCAATTAAATCATATTCATATTTAAGCAGAAAGTTAATTATACCTACATCCCTTAATATTTGAACTAGAAACCAGAAACCTTTTTCGTTCTTCAAGAAGGATCTCAGTCAGTTGATTTTAATCGTCCTGTCTAACATTCAAAATCAATAGCTTTAAGTCCTCCCTCCTCATAATCCATTAACATGACACTTTTTCTAATATAATGAGTTTTGTATTTCCAATTGAACTTAAAGGTAATTTGATTTACGTCTTTAATTGCAGATTTAGGGAAGGATAAAGAATATGATGGGTAGATTAATCTTGATAGAGATTCCATCTTGACTAGAAAAACTCTATCCAGAATAGAAATATCTCGATTGGACCACAAATTTAGGTTTAATTTACATTTACCTGAGTCAAAATAACCACTTCAATATTGAAACATGTTGTTGTGCCAGAATTTGTTTCCCCTGTCGGGACATGACTTCTGGTATCATTGATTTGTTTCTAAGAAATCATATTTTGCCCCAACAAGCATAAAAAGAATGTATGTGTTTACTTTATTCTGAGGCATGTGGAAGTTTGTTGTCATATGTAATACTTCCATAACTGTCACTTTTATAAATTGATCTTATTCTAAATGAGCCAAACAGACGCTCAAAGCACTTACAGTGTGTCCATCATCCATTCACTCCTTAATCATACTTGGTGATGGTAACTACTGTTGTAGCCACTGCTCTCCTGGGGCACACTGACAGAGGCGTGGCTGCCAGTTTGCGCCTTTAACCTTCACCGGGACTTTCATACACATTCACATGCCAATAGAGGCACTCTTGCCGATGGACACAACAACAATTGATCATACCGCCAACCCTTTGATTATTGGCCAACCTGCTCAACCGCCTGAGCCACTGCCACCCCAAATAATGGGAATAAACTCCCAAAAGCCGCAAAATAAAGTACAGAGCTCAGCATAAATGAGTACACCCCCTTTCAAAAGAACTAATTTAATAAGTTGCTCAAAGAACAAAAACAAACATTTTCAAACTTTCCACAAAGCTGAGTTTGAACACTTCTTTAACTCCATAACATGGAATTAAGATTAATGATCTACTTTAGATCACATTATCTTCAGTTTTACTTCAATTGGTCGAAGAAAAAAATGAAAACACCTTTCAACAAAAACTACTATATCTAGTATTTTGTAGGAGAACAATGATTTTTAAGGACAGCACCAAGTCTTCTTGGAATGGAATGAACATGTTACAGACATATTGCCACATCTATCTTTTGTCCATTCTTCAAGAAGAACCACTTTTAGAGCCTGGATGCTGGATGGAGAGTGATGCTCAACTTGTTCTTCGGAATTGCCCACAGGTGTTGGATTGGGTCAAGATCAGGCGACATACTTGTCCATTCAATCACCTTCATCCTTTTCTTCTTCAGAAATGCCGCCATACAGTTTTAAAACCATTAACTCCAAAAGGGTTGTTCTGTGTCTCATCATTCCAGAGTTTTGAGTCCCAGTAGTCTACATCTTTTTCAGCATGGCCCTAGCAAATTCTAGGCGTCCTTTTTTGTGCATGGGCATGGGCTTATCGTGGACGATTACCATGCATGCTATTCCTCTGCAGTGTACGCTGTATGGTGTCACAGGAAATAGCCCCTCCAGTTTGGCTTCCTACTGCTTTAACTAACTGCATGGATCATGCATAGGGGGTTTCTTTCACCCTTCTGATCAGAGGATGCTCCTGTCCTGATGTTGGCTTTCGTGGACGGCCTGGAAGTCTCTGTAAGATGGTTGCACGTCCATCTGTCTTACTTTTTTGGATTACTTTTGCTGTAGTATTTTCACTGATATGTAAAGCTTTGCTGATCTTCTTGTAGCGCTCACCTTTTTATTCAAAGAACTTATTTCCTTTCTCAGATTTTGTGACATTTCTTCTCCATGGGGAAGCATTGCTGACGGCATGAAATGGGAAGGGCTTTTCTTTGTTAAGAAATGCCCTTTTTTGGTCACCTCTCATATAGGCAGAGGCGAAGGATGGTGAGAACAATCAAACTTAACCCACAGACCAGCTCTAAAGACCTACAGTTTGATCTGGCTGCAGATGGTGTCAATGTGCATCGTTCAACCATTCAGCGCACTTTGCACAAGGAGATTCTGTATGGAAGAGTAATGCGGAAAAAGCCTTTTCTGCGCACATGCCACATACAGAGTACCCAAATGAAAAAATCAGTAACATTAAACATTAACATTAAAAGTAAATAAAGTAGTGATACATTTCAGTTTAATTAGTCTTCGGTATCAACTTTTTTCTAATTTAAACACCCTTATTAACACAGTTCAGTTAACACTGTTGAATTATAATACACACGAAAGAAGACTAAAATCTTTTCTGTAACCTCTCTCAATGGGTTCTTCTGAACACGGCTTAACTTGTTTAATTCTTACTGCTGGACTCTTGACAGCACTTCTCCCAAACAGCTGAGACCCTCAGTGTGGTTGAAGAGGATTGTCTGTAAATCTGGACTGTATTTGGACTTAAGGTGGAGAAGTCTGAGAGTATGTGCTCCCAATTTTGAGTCTGGGTTGAATGTTTTTTTTTTTGTTTGTTTGTTTGTTTACTCCTTAAACCACAATTCAGTAAAGGAGAAACGATTCAGAAGCCATTTTTGGATTTTCTTTCTTATGACTTTTTGCACATTTAAACCCCGATCACAAGTTACAGTGAGGTCAATAAGAAGAAGAAGAAGAAGAAGAAGAAGAAGAAGAATCTTTATTTCTATAGCACTTTTCTCAGAGCGGGTCACAAAGTGCTTTACAAAGAGCACTGTAGGCTCCAGGCATTTTTCTTTGAAATCCTGACCTTTGCGACGCCATACAGTTTTAAAACCATTAACTCCAAAAGGGTTGTTCTTTGTCTCATTATTCCAGAGTTTTGAGTCCCAGTAGTCTACATCTTTTTCAGCATGGGCCTAGCAAATTCTAGGCATCCTTTTTTGTGCATGGGCATGGGCTTATCGTGGACGATTACCATGCATGCTATTCCTCTGCAGTGTACGCTGTATGGTGTCACAGGAAACAGTATCAAAGTAAATCAAATAAGTATTTGATCACCCTGTGATTTAGCAAGTTCTCCCACTTAGAAAACATGGGGGGGTCTAAAATTTTCATCATAGGTGCATTTCCACAGTGAGAGACAGAATCTGAAGAAATATTCCGAAATCACGTTGTACGATTTTTTTTTAAGACAATTTATTTGTACATTACTGTGACAAATAAGTTTTGATTATCAGATAGATGCACCGATGATGAAAAGTTTAGACCCCTCCATGTTTTCTAAGTGGGAGAACTTGCTGAATCACAGGGCGATCAAATACTTATTGACCTCACTGTATTTTAGAGCAGCCGGTTAGCCACCACTTTATTTTCATAGTTTATTTCAAACTAACGAACAATCGTTACAGATACCTGAGATCAGAGAGAGGCTCCAAAAACGGATGGAAATTCATGTTGGCAACACCAAATAGGTTCAGCCAAGATGCACAATAAGCGTGTTTGAGGTCACCCAGATGGTGCGCAGATCACTTGGTGTGTGATGTTTTTTTTTTTTTTTTGCTCCAACATCACCTGTCAATCATCACAAAAATATCACGGGAAAGGGGTGGGAGCACGGTGCCCACCTACGAAAACGCAGCTGGAAATGTAATACTGCACTGACTGAAAGCTGCCCATTTACTACAAAACAATGTATTATGGGAAATGTGTCCTGATGGTTGTTGTAGTTGAGCGATCAATTAAAATAATTTAAAATACGTGGCAGTAAACCTACACCAGTTCCATGATGATTTGATGATTTTATTCCTTTCTTGGGAACAAACTTCAACTATACCTGCTCCAGACCAGGTTATGTTCAGAGCATGAGTTACTATGGCAACTTGACATATCCTGAAACATACCTCCATTTCTGGAACCGAAAGCTGAGGTTATCAACTTCCTTAGACGCATACTTATCGTGGGAGCTAGCATAACCTGCTTTCTGGAATATCCCCCTGTTCACAAGTTCCCCAGTTATAGGGCGGGGCGATATGGCCTAAAAACAAACATCCGATTTAATTTTTTTTAATTCGATTTCCGATTTTTTTTTCCCGATTTCCCCCCCCCACCACCACCACCATACTTAAGGAAGGCAATAAGTACAAACGGCAAACAACTTAAAGCAAATGTTGATTTTATTTAATCAAACCCAAGACAAATGTTGAATAATAAATATCATCATCATCTCCGTGGAGAGATGATGATGAAGCAGCAGGAGTCGTGGTCAGGACCCCCCCCGCCACCTCCTCCGAAAACAAAATCTTAGGTGGCCGTCTCGCAAATGAATATACCAACTAACTAACTAATGAACTAACTATACAGGTGTTGTAGAATGAGTATGTGTTTGTGTCAGGGCGCGTGCGTGTTTAAGAGGACTGAGCGTGTGCGAGAGCCTTTGACTCCGATGGGCTTAGGCAAATGTTGCAGTGTGGGGTCTCTTCCTCCACGTCTGTGACAGTAAACCTATACAGGGCTCCAGACTAACTTTTTTCACTAGGAGCACAGTGGCCCCTAACTGATAATTGTAGGGGCACAACCAGAAAATTTAGGGGCGCATACCGTAAATTAACATGCTAACCAAATCTACTAATTTCCACTGTATTACTAATAAATACAGCAGCATCGCTGTCATGACAGTACAAATAGTAAAGAAAACAGATGGAAATTTATCTTGGTGACACCAAATAGGTGCAGCCAAGATGCACAATAACCGTGTTTGAGATCACCCAGTTGAACTCAACGCTGTGAAGATCACCTGGTGTGAGACATATATTTTTGTTTTTGCTCCAACATCAACTGTCAATCATCACAAAAATATCGCTAGAAAGGGGTGGGAGCAAGGGGCAAACCTACCCGGACACAGCTGGAAACTGAATTGACTGAAAGCTGCCCTACAGACTACAAAACAATGCATTATGGGACATGTGTCCTGAGGGTTTTTGTAGTTGTGATTAATGAAAATAATTTAAAATACCAATTCATTAAAAAAAAGGCTACATACATTACAAAACCTTAAAATAATCATAAAAATATACAATGACACAGATCATACTAATGGGGAGAGGAATATTAAAAGTAAATTGAATGTTAAGGACAACTCCAACTGTTGTCCTTCAGTTTTGCTGCAGATTCACCTTCATCTCACAGCCCCACCCCCCCACCCCTCCGGCCTGGTCTCCCCAACGATCCAGGCGAGGTGCCGGTTCATCTCAAGCACGTCTATCGTTGCATTTTCCCCACGTATTTTCAGTGTGTCTAAAACTAATGTTTTTGCTCGAGCGTGTTTAATGTTCAAGCCCCGTTAGCTGTCACGCATGTAGGTGTGGGACTTTAATTCTCCTCAGCTGACCCGACTCCCGCGGTACGGGAACGGTGTGCTGCCGTAACCCGTCTGATGCGCCGCCGTAACAGTAACCAAAACCTAAACCTTCCTACGGGTCTGTGTGACCCAGAGAAAAGTTTAGCATGGACTGCATGTATTTAGAAAATTACGAGTGAATAGATACGTTCTAAAAAGGAAAGTAAGGAACCCCCAAGAGTCATTTACCCCACTGTGGTTGGTTGGTCATCTCCGTGCACGACAATGAAAAAGTGTCATTCATTAAAACTGGCGGGCTGCAGTAACATTAAAGTTTCATATTAAGGCGGGGGCCGCAAAATATCATCTTGGAGACCGCAGCTAGCCCGCGGGCCGCGAGTTTAAGACCCCTACTGTAGACTCTGGCACTGGTACACTAGCCGCAGGTCGGAAGAACGAGTCAATAGTCCACTTACTCATAGCTCACACGCACGCACATATCAGGTTGTGATGATATTTGTCTCCGTTTCCTTCCCACAGATGTTTACGCGCGCTCGATTATCTCTAGGCCCCGCCCCCTCCACGCATTTTAGCCACTTACAGTGGCCTTCCCTTTCTTCTCACACGCAGTGGCCGACTCACAGACGGGCATCACGCGAGTGTGTGCTCGCGTTTCATATGTGCACGAGTGTGTGTGTCTGCCTAGGTGCGTGTGCGCTCGCGTGTCATTGATTATTTCATTGATCATTGACGTGCCCCTTCCACGTTTAATGTATAAAAAAAACGGAGGGTGGGTCAGGCAAATTTACTGGTAGCACATGTGGGACTGGATGTAAAATTCAGTCGCACACTGTCAAATTTTGGTCGCAAAATGCGACCAATTGGTCGCATTCTGGAGCCCTGCTATACCAGTTCCAAACAACAGATTTTAGTCCTTTCTTGGGAACAAACTTCCCATTTTCAACGCTTGCCATTCTATCGCTTGCTGTTTCTTTCGTGTGTTGTTTGTCACGTGCCATACCGCCGTGTGAAACTAATGTGGGGAGCTGCGGGGAGCCAAAAAATGCGCCATTACAAAAACTTGACGTAGTTATTTTTGAAATCGCGCGGAACAAAAAATTCAAATTAATTCATTCAACCAATTTAACGCCCAGGCCTACCTTAATCCTCCTCCGGGTCCGTGCGACCTTGGGAGATTAATAAAGTTTTTATTCATCTATGTATTTTTGGTATTTTATTCTGTACAAAAAAGGCAGTAAAAAATTACTTGCAAAGGGCATTTATTGGTTTCATATATCAATAAATAAAATTGACCTATGTAGGTGATCTGCTTTATAAAATAAGAAAAACTATTAGCTGCCAGGAACCAAAAACTCTGCATAGTAAAAAACATTTTAACTTGCACATTTTTTTTCTTGTAGATCCGATTGTTACAGTCGGGTGATGCCATTCTAAGAGCATTAACAGATCTGTGGCATACACTATCTTTGTGTAACAATGTCAACACACAGCATTAGACTTATCCAATTGTCTTTTCCCTTCATTGATGCAGACAACAAAGCTAAAGTGTTCCACACAGGAGAGTGTAAGGAGATGGGGACGCATGCATCTGCATTAGCCATGCTGATCCTGTGGACATGCGCACTGTCATCTCCGTCACCTAATAGCTGTTGAACATGAACTGCAATGACATTTCTGAGCGTGGAAGGCGGATCTTCCTTCAGGGTTCACTTCCCCGTTGGGACCCTCAGAGTGGGTTGATAATAGAACCAGCCTCTGTTCTTTTGGAGGAAACATTTTTTAACCCGGCGAACTGAGTAACACACCCTAAAGGTGCGCTCACACACTCTTGCGCTGCACGCTCCCATGCTCTGCCCCACCCCATCCTTCCTACAGGTGCGTGAGGGCAGAAACCATTGACAGTCTCAATGGAATACCGCAAGTAACATTAGTTCCGCCTCAGCACAAAGCTAATAGAATGGGGGGTTAAACAAACAAAAAAACAAAACGGTGCACACATGAGCCGAAATGGTTTGGTCCAACTACATGTACTGTTACACCCCTAGTTAGTCTCTTCTGGTCCTCCTCAGACTCCTCAGGCATTTTCCCCATTGATCATTGAGTTCATTGGTACTTGACAAAACCCAAAAGTCCTGGAAGAGTATAAAAGGCTCCTTGTTTTGTTTGTGTCCCTTCAGTCCTTCCTCAGCATTGGATGACTGAAGAGGAGGATCTCTGCATCCAGCAGAGGAACTTCAGAGTGAAACAGGAGGAACCACAACCTCCAGAGATTAAAGAGGAACTGCAGGAACCAGAACTTCCACAGATTAAAGAGGAACTGCAGGAACCAGAACCTCCACAGATTAAAGGGGAACTGCAGGAACCAGAACCTCCACAGATTAAAGAGGAACTGCAGGAACCAGAACCTCCACAGATTAAAGAGGAACCAGGAGAACTCTGCATCAGTCACTTGTCAGAAGGTCAGTCTGACTCTGAGCTTCAGCTCCACGCAATAGGTATGTTCACTTTAACAACGGTTCTGAAGACATTGTTGGTCAGTGCAGCCGACAACATTCTTCAAATCATAATATCTTAGTTAGTCCCTCTAGCTAACGACAAGAGGAACCAGACAGGGTTGCCCACTCTCCCCTTCTCTTTTTGGTATATTTATTGAGCCTCTAGCTGCAACAATAAGACAGAATGAGAGCATTAAAGGAATTAAAACCAAACACAGCCATCATAAAATTTGTCTCTATGCAGATGACATAATTAATTCACGTTCTGAAAATGAAGCAATAGCAATTAGTAATGATTTTTCTTCCATTTCAGACTACTCAATTAATTGGAATAAATCAGTTTTATTACCACTAAACAGTAATACAGAGCAGATTCTCACTACTAGTCAAATTGGTCAATATCAAATATCTAGGCATTTATTTCTCCCCCAAATTATCAGAAATGGTGCTGCTAAATTACACCTCATTGCTGCAAAGCATACAGGATGATCCAACCCACTGGGTCAACCAGCCTCTGTCCCTCATGGACAAGGTAGCCACAATAAAAAATGGGGGATGGGGCCCCTGGGCTGAGGAGACCTAGACACAATGCTGGGGGACGGCTGTTTCAACATGTACCCTCTTCCCCATATAATCACTTATTAAGGAGATTGGGGGCAACCTGCGATGCACCTTGGGGGAAGGAATCACTTGGCAGTGGTCCCCCTCCCATCCCATGGTTGTCGTATGGGAACGGGCCTCCCTTTCTCGGTTTAAATTGCAACCTAGACATGTAAGACCCCTTGGTGGTGGTGGTGGTGGTGGGGGGGGGGGGGTTCTTGGTCATCACTGCCAGCAAGCAAAATATGTCCTCTCAGCGCCCCACCCGCCAACTGCACCTTAGATTGTTAGGGCCCCTTGGTGGTGATGGAGTTTGGACATTAATGTGAGTAATAAGGAGAGGTCTTCTCAGTGTATTACTCAACAAAAATAAATTAGGCGGGAACGTGGACGAAAACAGCAACCATGGCGGATGCTGCATTTGACACCAGTCAGTGGAATGGAAGCGAGATAACTGATTTGATCAACATTTAGGGCGATCGTTCTATCCAGGCAAAACTTGAGGGCTCTTATAGGAATAGGGCGTTTTTTGAAGAAATTGCGAGAGAAATGAACGAGCGGGGATACAGACGATCCTGGCTCCAATGCCAGAGAAAAATTAAAAGCCTCCGAGCAAAATACAAGGAGGTAAAGGACTGGAACAAACAAAGTGGCCGTCAACGCATTACGTGTCCGTTTATGAAGAGCTGGACCCCATTTTGGGGGATAAGCCCAGCGTTCAGCCATTAGAACTCTTGGACAGCTGCTTTGCTCTAGAGGAGCCCGAGGAGGAGGAGAGCCCAGGTCCCGCAACTGTCGCGGCCAGCCTGGCCAGTCGGTCTTGCGGTGATACAGGTGGGTTATTTGCACATGGCATAGCCACTGTGACTTAACTTTATAACATTGAAATATGGTGTGTGACAGTTTGTTCATTGCATACAGGTGATGGGATCCTTGTAGCTCCTTCGCCTTCTACCTCAGATGGAAGTGCTGCATCAACAACTGATGATCTTGCATCATCTTCATCGTCTGTGAACAGACGGAATGCATCCTCCACATCCACTGCTTGTATGTTCTTGGTTGTATTTTGATCGTTTTCTAATCCCATTAACCTCTTAACCCCCACACCTGAATACTTTATCTACAGTTAAAGCTTCTTAGGAAAAAGCTACGAAAAGGTTATGTAAATGCAACCAAAAAGCGATGAAAGTGTGACAAAAAGAAATAACAAATATGATGGCGGTGTAACAAAATTGGGCAGATGAGTGATCTTTTAAAAATTTCAAAAAGTGATAGCAACACTGTTACATCAGTGTCATAGCTGTCAAATGAGGTGTTAGTTTGGTGTGAAGACTGAACAGCATAGTTTTGTTTATAAATGGCCTTAAATAATCCTAATAATTAATAAATATAAACTGGCACGCTTGGCCTTTTTACTGTTGTACTAATAAAACAAAGAATCATGGTAATCCTTATTTTGATCTGATTTTTGTTGTCTTTTACAGCTACTACTGCCAGGAGCAGAAAAAGAAAATCTAAGATGGAGGCAACGCTGGAGGTGTTTGCCAACAAGATCACCAGTGCCCTGAAACAGGATGACACAGACATTTTACTTAAAATGCAAGCAGCTCAGCATGAGCATGAACGAAAAATGTTTACCATGATGACACAGTTTATGGAGAGATCATTCCAGCCTCCGCAGCCACCATTATACCAAGCCCCAATTCACCCCTCTCGTGTTTACAGCCCAATTCGTTCTTCTACTCCTTGCACACAGTTTCCTGTGGCTTCATCTTCATCTCCCATCCCGCCCGTGCCCTTTTTCCAAGATTTAAATCGACTGCCCTCCAACAATGCTCATCAACATCCTCCTCTCAATCGGTCATTCTACCAGGCACCGGGACACACACAGGCTTTTAACGAGGATCATCTTCCACCTTCCCAGTGTAAAGATGATGAAACGCATTTTACGAGTTTCTAAATGTTCTAAAACATTTATGCCAGTTCAGGCAGTCAGTTCTGCACAATGTCCAAGTTCAAATGTGAGTGTTATTTATATGTAAGGTTTGAATCAAATTTTTAAATAAAGCCATTCATGTCCTGAGGTTATTTCGTTTCATTTGTGTCAATTTTGCTTTGAAATAGGCTCCAGCATACAATTTAATCCTAGAGTAGGCCTAAATAAAGTGCATTTTAATTGAATTCATTTTTTGATACATCTAACACTAAATGCAAAGCAACTCACTTAAAAACCCCACATGAAACATCGGAATGGCTTTTAAAGCATGAAGTTCAACTTTATTTTACACACGTCAAGTAACGTCAAAAAATGATGCAAGACTTTTTTAAACAGATTTCAAAAATAATGAAGACCTTGTTATAGTAAAGACGGAAACTAACTTTATATAGTTAGATAAACATTGAGGCCAAAAAGTACAAAATTTTAGACGACCGTGTAATTATTGTGACAGCCCAGTTTGTGGCTCAACGTTGGCTAAAAAAAAGCTGAGTCAATGCTTCTCTGACTCTTGATGGCTGCACATCTACAAATCGTCCTCCTTCAGCCCATCTCTCAGCAGGAGGAACAGTTCCACCAGCATCTCTTCAATTCTCCCCGTGCATTTCACACAAGCTGTGGAGTGTGTAACATGCACCGATGGTGGGGACGATGGAAATGTCCACATCCAGCCGTTTAGCAAGGCACCCCCACCGGCCCTTCAGTCGGCCGAAAGCGCACTCCACAGTCATCCTGGCTCTGCTGTGGCGCTCATTGAAATTCTTCTGCTCAGGTGTCAGGGTCCCTGTGTCACAGTACCCTTTTACCAGCCAGCTTAGAGGGGGATAAGCCGGTCACCGAGCAGCATGATTGGCACTTGAACGCCCATTATCTCCTCAGTGCCCTTATGATTTAAAAGCACAAAAAAAACAAATTAAAAAAAGACATTGTACACATTATACATGACTATTACTGGATTACTCACTGGTGGAAAAAGCTCCCCTGTCTCTGCAAGTGAGTACACACAGGAATTCCGGAATACCCTCGCATCATGGACACTCCCTGGCCATACAGCATAGATGTTGGTGAAGCTGTTGGAAGACAGTGTTAAATTACTGAACAGTGTACAGTTTCCTATGTACAGTATTTTCAAGGATAATTTTCTTGCAGATATATATGATTATATCAAAAGAGAGTGTGGCAAGTATAGTACTTTTAAACGATTGTAAAAGTACAATATCTATATTTCTTACCAAAATCGATGATCCACGACACCCTGGAGAAGAACTGAATGCCACCCTTTGGGGTTGAAATACTCTATGGTTATCCTCTGGAGCAATGATGGGGGTATGACTCCCATCAATAGCTTCTCCACACTGTGGGAAACCCCATCGCTGCTGGAAGCCTTCGATTACCATTTGCAGGTCGCCTTTGGGCAGTTTGATGTACTGGGGCATGAGGACACGGCAAAGTGCTTCGCAGAACTCGCGTACAATGGAGCAGACTGTGGACTTTGCTATGCCGAACAAGTTAGCTATCGTACGATAGCACGCGCCTGTTGCTAGCCAATACAGTCCAACTTCAACGCGTTTCTGCACTGTATTGGGCCGCCGCAGATATGTCTTTTCTCGTGACAGAGTTAATCGAAGGCCCTCACAGACGTAATTGAAGGTGGATCTGCTCATTCTAAAGTTACTGATAAATTCTGCAACAGTGAAGCCACTCACATCAGTATCCCACCACTCCTGGCTGCGAGTCCGCACCCAAACGTTCCTCTCTACCGACGTTGCTAGCACAGCTCCACTAAACGCCATGGCCAAAGCCCTTGCTCTCCTCCTTTTTAACTTTCTTTTTAAAATAATAAGATTATTATAGTTCTGGCGACTGAAAATAAATTCAATAGTGATAAAAGAGCTCCGCTGTTGGCAACACTGTTGTTGGCATCCATTGTTAACGTTGGCTACTCTCGCAAACAACGAGTGACGTTGTTTACCGTTGAGTACTCTTCTGCGCATGCAGGTCTCGTTTGGGTAGTGTCACGGTCACACTTGAGGTCACAAAAATTCGGATTTACTAGGAAATGTTAACTGTCTTGCCAAAAATTCGGATTTCTTCAAAAAATCCAAATTGCGCATTAAGCCCTGCATTGTGAACGTAGCCTTAGTACACACCCTTTACCCCTAAAAAAAACTCTCCAACACACACAAAAACTCACACACACACAGACACACGCTCACAAACACACATACAGTACAGACAAAAATTTTGGACACACCTCGTTCAAAAAGTTTTCTTTATTTTCATGAGTCACACTGAAGGCATCAAAACTGTGAAAACGTGAAATTATATATATAACAAAAAAGTGTGAAACAACTTTTTTGATTTTATTACTGCTTTGCACCCTCTTGGCATTCTCTGTGCCATTTATTATGATCCATCCATCCATCCATAAAACAGGTCAACATGTAAAGACTAGGATTGTGGTGCATTTTAGCAGTGCAGATAAAAACGAGTGGCTGTTCAAGGCCAGCAATAGATTCTAGTTTAGCTACCTGATCGATCAGAGAGGTGTGTACAATGCTCTGGAAAAAGGCCAACATTGTGGCGATCAGCGTTAATTTACTTCCGCGTGTAAGAAAAGGTAGCTGCGAATGGTGTGGCACAGATTAATATGTAAACAAAGCCTCTTTGTCACATTAAATCAACTCTACTTTGTTCTGTCATGCTGTCTTATCATCACACTTTATTGTTTCTGGAAAGAATCAGTGTGTGTGTGTGTCTCATTCAGGCTCCTGAACTGTTTAAAAGTACTAGAGAAACTACATTAAGTAATATTGAAAATAAAAAGTGCTTTATTTCCCCAACAGAAACCTAATGGTTCAGGCACATTAATTATTTGTTTTATCTTATACTGAAAAATATTTTGATGTGAAAATGAAATATGAGATACAGTCGCAGTTCTTAACATTGTGATAATTAAATAAACATAATTTGGCCATTTTATTAAAATGGGAGACATATAGAAATTCAGGTAGAGTTTTTTCATAGTAATATTTAAAAAAATGTTAATGTAAAATATCGGGATACGTATCGTATGGCAGGGCGCGTATCGCGATACATATTGTAGCGCCTGACTCTTGCCAATGCCACACCCCTAACTGTATGCACTTGTACATCATTTGATTTGGGCTATAAGAAAACTTAACACAGCTCAAGGGCAAACAACTTTACTTTGCTAATCTGATTCAGGCTATGTAAAACTAAAAATGAAAGATGCATTTCCTTGACTGAAGCATTAAATGATTTTAAAATAAATACAATATGCTTAAACAATTAAATAATTGTGAACTCACCTTAAGCCTTCTTTCAGCATTTTCCTCCGAACAGTGCTTTCAGACACGGCTAACATGCTAGCAATAGCTTTGGTGGTCATAACACAGCAAACAAGAGTATGACATTTTTCAACAGGAACTTCAAGATGTGGACGACCGGCGCTTAAAGAAAGCTCCTCCGTGGTGCGGTCCACACGAACCTGGTGCTCCATTGCTCTCAAACTGGCAAAAACAGAGTCATAGATGTCTGCATTTTCTGCAGCAACAATCAAGCTGAGCATTCCAAATATGTCATCCAAATGACTCAAACGACTCAGATGTTTGTCTCTATTTGATCCTCTGTCAGCAAAGCCATGCAGATGTTGCAGAAATATGTCTCTGGCTGTCACACAGCAGAGTGGGGAGCTAGGAAAAGGAGTCAGTGATCGGCCAATGTGCGTTTCGATCCCACCCACTTTCACTGATTGACAGACAGTCTCTTCTGCTGGAAAATCTAATCTTGAAATAAATAAGTCATTCTGAAAAACAGAAATGTGAAATAAAAACAAAGCTACTTCGGAATATATTGAATTTGAAATCTGAGTTTCTAACATGAGTAAAATAAGTATTTTAAAATACTGTTTTAAAATAATGGACAGGTTTTTATAGTAAAATGAAATATAATTAATAATAAATGGCTAGTTTAAAATCTGTGTGCAGGTTTTTCACAATTCCATGATCTTTTTATATATTTATGAGATATTTATTGTTTGATTGTGTGATTCCACAAGGTCATATTTATTTATTTAATTAAATTATTTATTTGATTATGAACAGTTTAGAACTCCATATTGGAGAGGAAAAGTTAGAAGGAAAAATAGTTCAGGGTCGTAAACAAAAACTAAACAAGATCAGATTAGACCCAGACTTTCTTTCTGTTCTGACAAATGTCAAAATGTAATGTGAACAACTTTTTACATGAATATCATCTCTTGGGATGAAAATTAACAATGACACTGTTCAAGTGAATTAAACGTTAAAACAAACTTTGCAGATCCCTTATATTTATGTTGACATACCATATTCCACAGTTTGCCGTTCAATGCAATCAGGCGTCTACGTACCACTTTCATTTATGGTGATGAACATTTCGTCAGACATTATTTGTTCCATAATAGATCATAGCTGTGACATTGGAGCACTGTTAGCTTTGATTCTGTTAAGAACTACAAAGCAGACCCCTGGTGTAGACAAATGTAAACCCAATTTAAAGGGAATTTAGATCCTTCTAAAATAAGGCTAAAAAGCTTTTCAGAAAGTTCTGACCACAATCTGCTCTGCAGAACCTCACTGTAACTGAGCCTTTAAAATACAACAGTGTTGGTATTGCACATCTAGTCATTTTGCTTCCAATGAATGATATGATTGAGATTTCACTCCAGTGTTATAGGTTCATTGACGTGTCATGTAGTTGAAAAAATAGATTCAAGTATTTCTACTTCATACCAGAAACCATAGAATTTAGTTTTGGTTAAGTCACCATTATCAACTTTGAAGGTTTTGATGGTGGTTACCAGTGAAGTAAAAAAAGAGAGTAAAATTATGAACATACTGATAATGAAACTCTGAAATAAAGCGTGCATGCAATGAAACAATATGTTTTAATGACTCGATTAAAATCATCATTTATGCTTGATGATATGATTCATTGTCAGTATTATTTGAATGTTCCGATTCACTGCCCTAAAATGGATCCAGGACATCTTTATCCGATACGTCAACCAGTGTAACTCAGATAAAAACCTGGTACTGAAGGTTGCAGCTGAAGTTTTCCAGGTTCCTGTACCAAAAAGGCACAAAAAAGTTACTTGCAAAATGCATTTATTGGTTTTATAAAGCAATAAATAACATTGACTTATATAGGTGAGCTGCTTTAGTACTTCAGAAGAAACTTTAGTACTTTTGAAGTGGTTTAGATTTTTCTTGGTGCTTAGCAATACAAAAAGTCATTTAAAAGTATAAAAGATTTCCTTCTTGTGTTTGTGTTCCTGCAGTCCTCCCCCA
Organism: Oryzias sinensis; assembly: GCA_037389245.1. Taxonomy (NCBI): domain Eukaryota; kingdom Metazoa; phylum Chordata; class Actinopteri; order Beloniformes; family Adrianichthyidae; genus Oryzias; species Oryzias sinensis. The sequence goes on along the minus strand of CM074505.1, from coordinate 26,834,559 downwards.
GCATTGTGTGACTGAAGAGGATCCCTGCAACCAGCAGAGGAACTTTAGAGTGAAACATGAGGAACCAGAACCTCCACAGATTAAAGAGGAGCCAGAGGAATTCTGTGTCAGTCATGATGAAGATCAGCTTGATCTGAAGCAGGAGACTGATACCTTGATGAAGATTTCCACTTATGATGAAGATGAGAACAGTGAAGCAGATCTAAACAACCAGCAGAGCTTGAATGTAACTGGTAAAAGCTCAAGAATTGTTAATAATCTCTTTGCCTATACAAAATCTGACTCTAAGTTCAGAACTGACATAAGAACTCACACAGGAGAGAAGCCTTTCACTTGCAAAGAATGTGATAAAGGTTTTCGTTTTTTATCTAAACTCAAAACCCACACATTAACTCACACAGCAGAGAAGCCTTTCACTTGCAAACAATGTGACAAAAGTTTTAGTTTTTTATCTAAACTCAAAACCCACACATTAACTCACACAGGAGAGAAACCTTTTTCATGTAAAAAATGTGATAAAAGTTTTAGTCGGCTGTCTATTCTCCAAGGACACATGAGAACTCACACAGGAGAGAAGCCTTTCACTTGCAAAGAATGTGATAAAAGTTTTCGTTTTGTACATGATCTCACAAAACACACAAGAACCCACACAGGAGAGAAACCTTTTTACTGTAAAGAATGTACAAAACCCTTTAGTACCGCATGTCATCTAAAAAAACACATGAGAACTCATACAGGAGAAAAGCCTTTTTCGTGTCAAGAATGTAACAAAAGATACAATGATGTATACAATTTTAGAAGACACATGAGAAGTCACACAGGAGAAAAGCCTTTTTCTTGTAATGAATGTGATAAAAGTTTTTTCCTTAAATCTACTCTCAAAACACACATGATAACTCACACAGGAGAAAAGGCTTTTTCGTGTAAAGAATGTGATAAAAGTTTTACTCGGCTTAGTATTCTCAAAGGACACATGAGAACTCACACAGGAGAGAAGCCTTTCACTTGCAAAGAATGTGATAAATGTTTTAGTGAGTTATCTTATCTCAAAAGACACATGACCATTCATACAGGACACAGGCCTTTTTCTTGTAAAGATTGTGATAAACGTTTTAGTGAGTTAGGTCGTCTCAAAAGACACATGTTAATTCACACAGGAGAAAAGCCTTTTTCTTGTAATGAATGTGATAAAAGTTTTATTCTTAAATCTACCCTCAAAACACACATGAGAACTCACACAGGAGAGAAGCCGTTTTCATGTAAATAGTGTAATATAAGTTACAGTGATTTATCTTGTCTCAAAACA
>CM074505.1:26815393-26832753 GCA_037389245.1 Oryzias sinensis | reverse complement strand
TGTTTTAAAATTGTCCAAATATATACGAGCTTGTATGGTCACTGACACCAGCCTTGATAAGGATAGAAAATTAACAGTCATGACTAACTTTATAGAATACCTTCTTCAAGTGTTTATAAATTTCTGTCATTTTTAGTCCATAAATGATTGGATTGCAAAGAGGATTGTACATGATGATCTGCAGTGTTATTATAAAACGAGCAGTTTTTGAAAAATTTGACTCCAGCCTAATTATAATTATGTCATAAATCATCAAACAAGAAAAGTTGAGTAAAACCAGCAGGTGAGGTAAACAGGTCTGAGCAGCTTTTCTTCTGACTTCTCTACAGCTTTTATAAACCACTGTGAGAATCTTTACATATGTAAAAATTATAAACAGCATGGGAAGAATAACAATGTTAAACATAATAACTAAGCCAAATGTTAACGGAGCTTTAGAACCTGCACAGAAAAGAGTGTCCATGATGCGAGGGTACTCCGGAATTCCCATGTGTACTCACTCGCAGAGAGAGGGGAGCTTTTCCGCCAGTGAGTAATCCAGTAATAGTGATCTATAATGTATACAATGTCTTTTTTTTTATTTGGATTTTTTTGTGCTTTTAAATCTTAGGGGCATTGAGGAGATAATGGGCGTTCAAGTGTCAATCATGCTGCTCGGTGACCCGGCTTATCCCCTTCGAAGCTGGCTGTTAAAAGGGTACTGTGACACAGGGACCCTGACAGCTGAGCAGAAGAACTTCATTGAACGCCACAGCAGAGCCAGGATGACTGTGGAGTGCGCTTTCGGCCGACTGAAGGACCGGTGGAGGTGCCTTGCTAAACGGCTGGATGTGGACGTTTCCCTTGTCCCCACCATAATCGGTGCATGTAGCACACTCCCCAACTTGTGTGAAATGCACGGGGAGAATTATGAAGAGGGCTGGTGGAACTGTTCCTTATGCTGAGAGATGGGCTGAAGGAGGAGGATTTGTAGATGTGCAGCCATCAAGAGTAAGAGAAGCATTGACTCAGCTTTTGTTTAGCCAACGTTGAGCCACAAACTGGGCTGTCACAATGATTAAAAGGTCGTTTAACAATTTATACTTTTCCAATTCCAATGTTTCATGTGGAGTTTTTAAGTGACTTGCTTTGCATTTAGTGTTAGATGTATATTAAAAAAGGAATTCAATTAAAATACACTTTATCTAGGCCTACTCTAGGATTAAATTGTATGCTGGAGCCTATTTCAAAGCAAAATTGACATAAATAAAATGAAATGACCTCAGGACATAACTTTATTTAAAAACTTTAGTCAAATTTTGCAAATAAATAACCTTCACATTTGAACTTGAACATTGTGCAAAACTTGTGCAGAACTGCCTGAACTGGCATAAATGTTTTAGAACATATAGAAACTCGTATAGTGGGTTTCATCATCTTCACTCTGTGAAGGTGGCAGATGATCCTCGTTAAAAGCCTGCGTGTGTCCCGGTGCCTGGAAAAAAGGCTGATTGAGATGAGGATGTTGATGAGCATTGTTGAAGGGCAGTCAATTTAAATCTTGGAAAAAGTGCCGGGGCGGGGTGGGAGATGGAGAGGAAGCCACAGAAAACAGTGTGGAAGGAGGAGTTGGAGAACGAATTTGGCTGTAAACATGAGAGGGGTGAATTGGGGCTTGGTATAAAGGTGGCTGTGGAGGCTGGAATGATCTCTCCATAAACTGTGTCATCATGGTAAACATTTTTCGTCCATGTTCATGCTGAGCTGCTTGCATCTTAAGTAAAATGTCGGTGTCCTCCTGTTTCAGTGCACTGGTGATCTTGTTGGCAAACACATCCAGCGTTGCCTCCATCTTGGATTTTCTTTTTCTGCTCTTGGCAGTAGTAGCTGTAAAAAACAACAACAACAATCAGATCAAAATAAGGATTACCATGATTATTTTTTTTTATTAGTACAACAGTAAAAAGGCCAAGCGTGCCAGTTTATATCTAGTAATTATTAGGATTATTTAAGGCCATTTATAAACAATACTATGCTGTTCAGCCTTCACACCAGACTAACACCTCATTTGAAAGCTATGAAACTGATCCAACAATGTTGCCATCACTTATTGAATTTTTTAAAAGATCACTCATCTGTCAAATTTTGTTGCACTGCCATCATATTTGTTATTTCTTTTTGTCACATTTTCATCGCTTTTTTGTTGCATTTACATAAATTTTTCGTAGCTTTTTTTTCTAAGAAGCTTTAACTGTATAAAAAGTATTCAGGTATGGGGGTTAAGAGGTTAATGGGGTTAAAAAACGATCAAAAAACAACCAAGAACATACAGCTGGGAAAATAAGTTTTTTTTTTTTTTTAACTTGTCCTGTCCAAATAAAATAAGTATTGAACAGGCAACATTTCTCTCAGAAAACACATTTCTAATCAAGCTATTGACACGAAATTTTCACCAGATGTCGGCATCAACCCAAGTAATGCACACATAGAAAGAAATCCAAACATTTATGTCCATAAATTAAGTTATGTGTAATAAAGTGAAATGGCACAGGGAATAAGTATTGAACACGCTTACTGAAATCTATTTAATACTTAGTGCAAAAACCTTTGTTGGTGATTACAGCCTCAAGACGCCTCCTGTATGGACAAACCAATCGAATACATTGCTCAGGTGTGATTTTGGCCCATTCATCCACACAAACTGCCTTCAAATCTTCACGGTTCTGGGGGTCTCTTCTGTGAACCTGGATCTTCTCTCTGGTGATTGACCGGGCCATTCTAGCAGCTTTATTTTCTTTTTCTTCAACCAGTTGAGTGTTACCTTGGCTGTGTGCTTGGAATGGTTGTCTTGCTGAAAGATCCACCCTCTTTTCATCTTCAGCAGCCTGGCAAATGACAGCAGATTCTGATCAAGAATGTCTCCATACTTTTCTCCAGTCATTATTCCTTGAATGATATGAAGTCTACCAGTACCACATGCTGAAAAACAGCCCCACGCCATGATGCTCCCACCTCCGAACTTGACTGTTGGTATGGTTTTTTGGGGGTGATTTGCGGTGCCATTTGTCCTCCAAACATGTTGTGTCTTATGACATCCAAAAGTTCAATTTTGGTCTCATCTGACCAGAGTATCTTCTCCCAGAATGTCATGGGTTTATCCAAATGTTGTGTCGCTAACTCCAAACGAGCTTCAACATGCTTCTTCTTCAAAAATGGAGTCTTGCGTGGTGTGCGTGCATGGAGGCCATGGCGGTTGAGTGCATTACGTATTGTTTTCTTTGAAACAACGGTGATTGCTGATTCCAGGTCTTTCTGAAGCTCTCCACGAGTGGTCCTGGGCTGTTGGAGAACCCTTCTGATGATTGTTCTGACTCCTCTGTCTGAAATCTTGCGAGGAGCACCAGGCCGTGGCAGGTTTATGGTAATGCCGTGTTCTTTCCACTTCCGGCTGATGGCCCCAATGGTACTCACTGGAACTTTCAGAAGTTTAGAAATGCGCCTGTAACCAATGCCTTCAGTGTGTTTTGCAACAATAAGGTTGCGTAGGTCTTTGGACAGCTCTTTGCTTTATCCATCATGTAATGCTTCTTGTCCAACACCTTGCTGGTGAGAAACCTTTTTAAAAGGCATCAATCAGGACTATACCAGCTGATATTACTTTGCACTAACAGGGGGCAGGTTAACCTTCTGAATACTGACAAACTCCAGCTGCTTTCTTGGCTTGCCAGACCTTTTTACCACTCCTTTTCTTCATGTGTTCTATACTTATTCCCTTTGCCATTTCACTTTATTACACATAACTTCATTTATGGACATAAATGTTTGGATTTCTTTCTATGTGTGCATTACTTGGGTTGATGCCGACATCTTGTGAACATTTCGTGTCAATAGCTCGATTAGAAATATGTTTTTTGAGAGAAATGTTGACGTGTTCAATACTTATTTTCCCCGCTGTATAAGAAGTTGATGTGGAGGATGCATTGCTGTTCACAAATGATGATGAAGATGATGCAAGATCTTCACTTGTTGATTCAGAACTTCCATCTGAGGTAGAACGTAAACAAACTGTCGCACATCGTATTTCAATGTTATAAAGTTAAGTCACAGTAGCTATGCCATGTGCAAATAACCCACCTGTATCACCGCAAGACCGACTAGCCAGGCTGGCCGCGACAGCTGCGGGACCTGGGCTCTCCTCCCCGGCTCCTCTTGAGCAAAGCAGCTGTCCAAAAGTTCTAGTAGCTGAACGCTGGGTTTATCCCCCAAAATGCGGTCCAGCTCTTCATAAAACGGACACGTAATGCGTTGACGGCCACTTTGTTTGTTCCAGCCCTTTACCTCCTTGTATTTTGGGCTTTTAATTTTTCTCTGGCATTGAAGCCAGGATCGTCTGTATCCCCGCTCGTTCATTTCTGTCGCAATTTCTTCAAAAACCGCCCTATTCCTATAAGAGCCCTCAAGTTTTGCCTGGATAGAACGATCGGCCCAAATATTGATCAAATCAGTTACCTCGCTTCCCTTCCACTGTCTGTTCTCTGATGCAGCGTCCGCCATGGTTGTTGTTTTCGTCCTCGTTCCCGCCTAATTTCAATGCAGAATAATGACGTGTGTAGCGTATTGATGACGTGTGTAGCGTATTGATGACGTACGATTGGGAACCAGGTGGCCTGGCCGGTCAGACGGCGGTCGCAATTGAAAAGATCGGATACGTTTCGGATTCAGGACGGCAAACCCAAGTGGCCTGGGTCGCAATTGAAAAGATCGGATCTGTGTCATTCAGACTGTCATGAAAAGATCGGAATTAGGTCGCATAGGGGCATAAAAATCAGAATTGGGTCGTTTCAGCCTCCAGTGTGAACGTAGCCTTTGACTGTTTTTACAAGTAGACAGGATTTGTAAATCTATTTTAAAGGGTCATCATTATAGCTTGTAGAACCTAAAAGTCTGTGGCTCAGCAGAAATCTTTGACAAAGTTAAAGTAAAATTCTGTACGATGGAGGTTCATAGAAGACTTGTTGTCATGGTGCCTCTGGCAGTCTTCTCCTCCCCTCTTTGCTCTGCCTTCCTGATTGGACCCAGCTGTGGACACTCACCTCATCACCAGCCAGCTCTATTAAAGGAGGATACTTAACCACCATTCATCCCCAGTTTGTTGCCCCTCTATAGTGCATTACCTGGTCACAAGTTTAGTTTCTTGCTCTCGCTTTTCATGCTTGTACAAACTGCTACTTCTCCACCTCGTCTTCAGGACTTATTGCCACGAGTGTCAACCTGGCTTCTATCTACACACAGACAGACAGGAATTCCAAAGTCTCCAGCCACGCCACGACTCCAAGCCATGCCACAAGGCCAAGCCAAATCACGATTTAACTCAAGTCTCGGGTTCTCTCTATGCCTCAGCTCAGTTTCAACGCCACGCCACTGCTCACAGCTGCTTCACCAGGATCATCATGCCAGTCAATACTCAACTTACTTACCCACAAGTCCGGTTCCAGGGAAACAAATCCGTTAATTCTCCAGCTTATTCTCCAGTGGTCCTTCCGGGTTCCAGCGTCTGGGTCTGTTCAGGCTAAGCCGATCATGACACTTTTGCTGCATTTATACTAGATGTCAATTGTGCTTAAAGTTTGTGTAGGTCACTTTAAAAGGATGCGAAAAGGAGATTGTATGAGGGTGTGGTGGTGCCTGCAGCGTTATACGGGGCTGAAGCATGGAGTCTGAAATCAATGAATATTACTTGTAGGCGTTTCACGGACTATTTATGGGCAACTATGGGCGTGTCATGAAGCCGCAAAAGCTGCGCTGCATTTAGAATTGATTGTGATTTATTAGGGAAAAGATCTGTAGGATGTGCGTGCGCACGGTTTAATAAATCCGAATATTTCTGTGCGGACGCACGTCCTATGTTTCATCCGTACGCCACTTCTGACGCAAATCCTACGCAAAGTTTTATAAATGAGGCCCCAGGTCTTGGGATGAAGCGGCAAGGGGAAACCGGCCATGGCTGAGGCCCTGCTGTGGAGGTGCCCACACTGGGCTGTGCAGCTGACCCTGGTGCAGTGTGGTGTGGCTTAGACCAGTCACACACACACACACACACACACACACACACACACACACACACACACACACACACACACACACACACACACACACACACACACATACACACACACACTGAAGGTGGAGGGTTTGGGGAAGAGAAGGAGGGAGTTAGAATGGTGTGCCCTGTCTAGGCTACCCCACCTTGGTGGGTCTGCCTGGGTATATAGATAGAATACTAAAAAGAATGAAAACAAATTCACTTGTCGATTCCTTTATTCAACTCAGAAATTGAGATTTGTGTTGCAAATTTACCGAAAGTCACTTGGAATACAACTCTTTCTTCAACAACACAAGTAGAATACTCATCAAAAGAACAGACATACATATCAAACTGCAAAAGCAGTTTTTTATTCCAAAAAATTCTTTACCTTCATTTCTGTGGTGGTGGTGTCCCGCTCGTGAACTGTTTCCTGAAGGATCTCTGTCTGAATGACAAAGTAGGGTGACCACGCATTTTGTTTGGGTAAGTCAAATGTAGTGTGTAATAATATGCCATTAAGATAATTAAAACCTCATGAAGCTTTTCTTTTTCAAACGTAACTGGCATCAAACCAATAGCAATGATGCATCTGCTGCCATCAAACACTAAGACTGGACTTGACAGGCCTCTCTTCTGGATGAAGACATTTGGATCTTCTGTTGGCTATAAAGCAGACAAAACCTTTTTTTCTTTAGTATCTCCAATGTAGTAATTTCTTTGTGTATCTGCTTAGTGCCAAAAATAAAAATGTACATCCAGGACATGCAGTAAAGCTTCACTAGCACACCCCAGTTTCTTTGATGGAGGAGCCCTGAGGAAAAGAGAATGGGAAAGGCTTTCACCAGAGCAATGTTGGCTTACACTGAAACACAATAAATTAAATTTTACTTCTTGAAGAAGAAACACATATAACTTAGTGTTTTCTGAGAAGAATCAATCACACATCTAACTACAGGCATGTATAACAAAGGCATGAATTTACTTTTATGCCTGTTGATTGGTAGCTTTAATGCCTTCTTCCATACTTCTGTAAAATGACCTGGTGCAGCAATCTTTCCATCTCTCTTTAACCTTATCAGTAAATTCATCATTGTGGAAATTAAGAATTCAATGCATTTCTCCAAGCACCTGCAATGACAAACCAAGAGGTGAAAAAAATACATACAATTATACTTTATACTTTTTCCTTAATACACTACTTACATGATGCAGTTCTTTGAAAAAACATCCAAGATGGATGAGGTTCTGGTATCCTCTCTTATGGCCCCACAATCAATGTAAGCTGGTCTGGCCTGAAATTTCAGATCCAAAAACTGGTATACATCATCTTGGTTGGGCTTCTACTTTTTGTAAATTTCCTGCAGTTTTATAATGCCTGCCTTGTACTTGCAGACTATCCTTGTTCAGAAGAAGTGATCAAAAATTGTGTTTTATTTTCTGCTAAGAAGTTACTCACAAACTTAAAATCTATTAAAGTCACAAGCTTTATTGACAGACAGTTTTCATTCAAATATTAAGATCATCAAGCATACAGGACAAAGAGTCTTGTACAGTCTGCTTGATGACAGGCAATTTTAAACCACAAAGACTGATTTAAAATGGTCCAATTTGTGTGGGAAACTGCCCAATCTGGCAACACTAGCATAAAACGGAGATACAGTTGAGCAGTTTTGGGCTAGCAATAACTCTGTCATGGCTAGAGGACTAGTCAGACCCAGATGCTGTAACCCGGAAGGATACTTGGCAAGCAAGGATGGTGAATAGGAATAGATTTAATGTATATAGCAGAGTTCCAGATGAGGATGCGGCGAGGATGGTTGGAGGGTCTTGACGGCGAACACCGTGATCCAGTGGAAGCCCAGAGAAGCGGCAGGACGGGACCAGAGAGTAGGTGAGTCGGCAGTCCAGAGCGTACAAGATGAGGTCGGGATCCTGGGTAGTGAGGAAACAAGGCACAATTAGACGAGGTAACAAGGCGAGAACAAGAATAGTAAACTAGGCCAGAGGAAGCACCGTGGAGTACAACGAACTAGCGTCGAGTACAGGACCTGGTTCTCCTTAAGAATCCAGCCGCTGATGAGGATGAGGAGGCACAGCTGGTGTCTGCAGGTGGACCTGACGAGGAGGAAGAGCCGGCTGGGGGTACCGTGACAAACTCAAGTTAGCTTACAATAGCCTACTTATTTAAGGCCTGTAGAGGTTGAAAGATGGGGTAAATGATAAAATGAATAAGGTTATTAAACAGCTGGGGGAATGATCTGGGGAGAGCACACACACACACCACCAAAGAGGACCTGAGTTCTTGGCCACAATGACAATTTATTTGGGCAATAAAAATATGAATGGCCACTGGGTTCCAGTTAAAAACACTTAAAAGAGCATAAAATCATTCTAAAATTCTAGGGAAAGATTAAAAACAGTAAAACAGGATACAAATCCCGGAACCAGTTAAAACAGGATAAAGGAAGGCAAAAAGTCCAAAGAACAGTTAAAGCTGGTTAAAAAAGGCAGCTTAAAGGGAGGGATCAGGGATCCCAAACCAAGGGGACGTCCACTCCACGCCAGACTTGGCTCTTGGGGTCGACTTCTCCCGACGCTGATCCGAGTATCCCTCTGGTCATGCACACTAAGACCTGGGAGGCGGGGCTCCCCTCCGCCTCTGGGGTTTGTGCGTCACACATGCACTCCTCCGTAGGGCTGTGACGGTGTGGGATTTTTTATCACCACGGTGATGAACCAGCAGGGGTCGCGGTTCACCGCACAGCCCCGCCCCGGCTCCGCCCCCAGCCACACCAAATATCCCGGCGGTCGCCGCGTCCCAAAAAAATACAATTACAACGCAGTATTGTTTATTTACAAATAACAGTAACAACTAACTACTACCTATCTAACTAATCAATTAACTATATAGGTGTTGTAGATTGACTGTGACTTTGTGAGCGCGGTGCGTCTGTAAGAGGAAGGACGGAGTGAAGGATAACAGTAATAAATGTTTCCCCCAGAAGAAAAGTGACTGATTCCTTATAACCGCTCTGTAGTAGAGCTGTGACGCTGTGGGATTTTTTTTTCACCACCGCTGTGATGAAGCAGCAAGAGTCATGGTGTCTGTCGGGACTCTTGGTGCCCCCCCGCCCCCAACACAAAATCCTCCGGCGGGCGGCCACGTCACGCACTCAAGAACGCAAGCAGCTTGTAATGGAAATGAAAAAAAAAAAGGAAATTATTAATAAGAACGCAGTAAATTTATTATCAAACATACAAATAACAGTAACAACTAAATAAATAACTTATTAACTAAATATAAAGGTAAACATTTGCAACCTTTGAGAACAAAAAAATATAACAAAAAATGAGCAGGTGCTGCTGCTTTTATTTGCCAGTCTTAATGTTTCGTGACAGGAACCACAACAACCTTGTCAGGCTTGTCAGGCTTAAACTTGTCAGGCTTAAGAAAAGACCTTAACGGGGTAACGATGTTGCCAGCCGCACTAAACACACGCGTCGATGGCGTGCTCGTTGCACATACAGTCAAGTATTTCTTTGCAATTTTTGATAGAGGGAATCGAGCCTGATTATCCCGCCACCAGGCAAGCGGATCAGAATGCAGATCCAAGGCCTCCTCCTGCAAATACCTCGTTACTTCAGTGTCTGCACGGATTCTTATTGGAACGGGATTGGACGATTGTGCTCTTCTCTTTCCAAGTAGGTCCACAAGTTTCTTTTTTTTCGGAGGAGAAGATGACGCACTTTCTCCTTCTCCCTCTCCAGCCGTAGCAGCACTCATTGCAGCCTCTCCACCCCCGATATCACGCCGCTCCTCGGGCATTGCCAGCATCTCCTCCAGGAGCGCATCTTTAGTGTCATGCTGTGGGTTGATGTCAGCCTTGCAACTTGGGTCAATAAATGACGCCTTTGCCAACAGTTGCTGTGATCCAGGTGCACTATATTTGTCTTTCAAGACTTCAATCATTTTCTATTTTATGTTGCGCGTCAACTCCATGTCTTCATTGGTTGGCAGCAAAATATCCTCAGTTAATAATTGCAGGACTGGTAAAACAGAGGACGCTGTAACAGTCTTCTCGGAAGACAGCGCATCTGTAAAATCTGTGACCTTTTTCAGCGCTGTATTGATGGATTCCAGCACTTCGATGTCCTGCCACGTCGGAATCAAATGTTTGCTGCGCCGGTCATCCATCAAAACCCGCCTAATGGCTGGGATTTGCTCCAGAATACGCGCAACCATTTTCTGTTTTGTGCCCCACCTTGTAGGACATTCCTGTGAAAACATTAAAACAGTTGTAATCCCCGATAAATGATTAGGCTAAGTTTTTTGTCCTGTGCAATAAAATATATTCTTTTGTACACCGTGAACGTGCCGCTGTCTCCAGTCCTCATAAACATATTAACAATAATAAGAAATAGCATTTCTTTATAGATTACTTTTCGATATACTTTTGAGTTTAAAATGAATACAGCAGGTTTTATCACCGTTTGCAACCTTTATTATGTCAATTGTTCAAAGTTTCAACACGTTGCTTTTGGACGAGTGCGTTTATTTTCACAATCACGGAGTGTGTTACCTGAAAAAAAAAAACTTCTAAGAAAGTAGATTCAAAGTTTAGCGCACAACTCACCAGAACTAAGCTGTGTTGGGGCAGGTTGTACTCCACTTTCTCTTTCTGAAGCTTTTTCTTCTTCTGCCAGCTCTGGGAGAAAGCTGTCACCAAATTTCTGCAGACACCCATCGCTCAGGCAGTGCGGTCCTTTTCTGTCTTCATTGAATTGGTGACGGCTAAATGTAGATTATGGCCAAAGCAATTTAGCCATGTTCAGCCAAGCTTCCGGACCGCAGCCACAATATTTGCTCCATTGTCCGTTGTAATGCAGATCAGTTTCCTCTCATCCAGGGACCACTTTGATTTTAGTTCCCAGTTTGCGCTCAGATAATGTATGGTCAGGCTCATGTATGGCATGTTGTTTACGCTTGACCACATAGCTGTCACTGAGAAATAATCGACGGCTGGATGCACTTGCTGCAGCTGCTCCCTGACGGCGACCCCTCCCGCTCTGCCCCTCGGTGCGCCGCTCCGGGCGGTCGCAGCCCCGGCAAAGGCCCTTCGAACGGCAAGACGCCCCCGCTGGTCCAGGCCCGGATGGCACCCCTGCAGAACGGAACCGCCGACAACACGTCTCTGGCAAGATGTTACGTTTGACCCAGAGGGCTCCGCTGACGACCCGGTAGACGTGGGTCCGCCCCCTGTCCATCGCCACGCAGGCCTCCCACGCCTGCGTGGTAGGCAGTGGAACCGGGCGGTGGGCCCATCCCGCCTCCGGCCATCTCCATGCTCCAGCAGGCCGCCACCCATGCTGTCCGCGAAGCCCGCCGCTCATGGACGCCGAACCAGACGCCAAAGTGTCTTCGTGTATTCATTTCCATTACAGTGTCTCTTGGCCCCTGGCCAGGCCTGATGCTCTGACGAGGCCACCCAGACCCACCCCCTCTTCCTTAGAGGATGAAGTACTACTCGACGGAGGAGCTGTGCCTGTGGATCTTCCTCCCCACCTCTGCGTCCTCACCTTTTTGTGGCGTCCTCTGCGATCCCACTTCTGACAGCATAATGTTGCAGGGTCCCGCCGGAAAAGGGCCTTTGCCTGGACTGGGACCGCCCGGAGCTTTTAGATTAATAATCTAATAACAAAATTTGCAGTGTGTTGAAAAGTGTGGAAAATCAATTGGACCACTCTTCCAGAGATGAGTAACCTCTACATCACCCTCTGTCTAAAGAGAGTTCACAACATCCTGCGTGACAGCACCATCCAGCCCACTGTCTCTTCCTCCCGCTTCCCCTTAGGAAGGAGGTACAAGTCCATCCAGGCCAGAACAACTAGACTTAGTAACAGCTTTTATCCACAGGCTGTGCGGCTGCTGTACAGTCCCACCCACCACCAACGGCCCCCACCCCTCTCCAACCGTCTCATCTGAGTAATTGCCATATCCACTAACTCTGAACTGAATTGCATTGCTACATATCCCCTTCTTCATATCTCAACAGACTGTACATACTGTAGCCCACACCCTTCCACAACAACCATATACACCTGGAATACAACTGTAAGCTGGACTTTGCATTGCTGCATATTAACATCAAGCTGCTATTGACTACAACACCTGTGTACCGTGTATGTTGCTGAGATATTCTTGCAGAACTGCAGAACATTTGGGTTATACATTTATTCACAGTACATACTGCTTCACCACACTGTATTTTAATATGGTTTGTGGCTATTTTTTGCAAGAGGTAAACTGCACATTTACACATGGTCCCTAAGTCACCTAGAGGTCCCGTAGATTTATCCAAACAGAATTGTTGACTTGCTCAATGATTGAAGTCTTCAATAAGGATGAAGCCCCAGAGGATTAAAGAAGGCAGTGAGAAGAAATAAACAACACACCAGGGTGGAGCAGTCTGCAGCGCTTCCAAAAGGATTGTTGCGAATCAAGCAGGTTTCAGGTAACAGGCCATAGCATGCAGCACATTATTATGCCCTCATCTCTCTCACGAAAATTCAATTCTCCAGCATTTTATTTCCTGACATCAGCCAACTACCTTTTTTGAGAGGAAATGTAGGACTACTACCAGCCTAAAGTGCAAAACTAATACAGAAATAACTAGACAAGCATTCCAAAGAATATAGATCGAACATTGTCTAAACAGAAAAATAACACCACAAGAAAAACTGCAAAAACAACAGAAAAAGTTTTTTTCTACGCTCTGCTTCTCTATCTCATCATAGAGGAGTTATTACAATAATTGTTCATTTTGCAGTACAAGCAAAAAATATCCCTTGTGCTATCTTATTGGGTCCAGATGACCCCACACTTACATTGACGTGTTCTCCCTACCATGCCACAAGTGGATAAAGTTGAAAAGGATTTCATGTTATCCATGGACTCCAGTGAAGATCACATATCATTGAAGAAAAAGGATTTCGCCACTGTCTTGTGGGGCCTAGGTGACCCCAATTCCAGTGCCTAAGATAGCACACGGGTTAAAGTATATATGTACATTAGAATCTTCTCTTTAAGAAAAGAATGTGAGTCATGGGAAAACCAAAGTTTTAAAACATAAAATGTACATATAATAGTATTCTGTAGGTACCCCTTAGGTTTAAAGACTATATATGTGCATTATCAGCCAATATTGTTGGGACTGGGGCAAACAGACATTAAATATGTTTGTAACACATGAGTGTATGGCCACCATCTTTACAAATGGCTGCTATTTTGGATTTTTCTCTTAACTGCCATGCTTTTTTGAAATAGGTGATCCATATTACATCCATGCCAAATTTGGTGTTTGGGCTTGCATGCGCTCCCTTCTGTTCAAATTTATCTGCAGACTAAACGCTTCAGAAAATACTCTCATCTTGGCTATAAGTAACATTAGATTTAGTACCATATGCTTCCAGCAAATTTATGGAAACACTGGAGGGGCTGTCTTTTTATTTGTCATTGTAATTAATGTTGGCGGTTCGATTCAGTGTGGCTCCAGTGGTGTGTGGATGTGCATTAATATCTCTGTGATGGTCAGAGGCGCCGTAGGCGCAAAATGGCAGCCACGCCTCTGTCAGTCTGCCCCAGGGCAGCTGTGGCTACATGAGTAGCTTACCATCACCAAGTATGAATGAGGAGTGAAAGAATAATGGACAAAATGTAAGCGCTTTGAGTGTCTAGAAAAGCGCAGATAAATCCAATCCATTATTATTATTATTATTATTATTATTATTATTATTATAAGGTTTTTATGTTGTGGTATGTATGTATACAGCGGGGAAAATCAGTATTAAACATGTCAACATTTCTCTCAAAAAACATATTTCTAATCGAGCTATTGACACCAGATGTCGGCATCAACCCAAGTAATGCACACATAGAAAGAAATCCAAACATTTATGTCTATAAATGAAGTTATGTGTAATAAAGTGAAATGGCACAGGGAATAAGTATTGAACACATGAAGAAAAGGAGGGGTAAAAAGGTCTGGCAAGCCAAGAAAGCAGCTGGAGTTTGTCAGTATTCAGAAGGTTAACCTGCCCCCTATTAGTGCAAAGTAATATCAGCTGGTATAGTCCTGATTGATGCCTTTTAAAAAGGTTTCTCACCAGCAAGGTGTTGGACAAGAAGCATTACATGATGGATAAAGCAAAGAGCTGTCCAAAGACCTACGCAACCTTATTGTTGCAAAACACACTGAAGGCATTGGTTACAGGCGCATTTCTAAACTTCTGAAAGTTCCAGTGAGTACCATTGGGGCCATCAGCCGGAAGTGGAAAGAACATGGCATTACCATAAACCTGCCACGGCCTGGTGCTCCTCGCAAGATTTCAGACAGAGGAGTCAGAACAATCATCAGAAGGGTTCTCCAACAGCCCAGGACCACTCGTGGAGAGCTTCAGAAAGACCTGGAATCAGCAATCACCGTTGTTTCAAAGAAAACAATACGTAATGCACTCAACCGCCATGGCCTCCATACACGCACACCACGCAAGACTCCATTTTTGAAGAAGAAGCATGTTGAAGCTCGTTTGGAGTTAGCGACACAACATTTGGATAAACCCATGACATTCTGGGAGAAGATACTCTGGTCAGATGAGACCAAAATTGAACTTTTGGATGTCATAAGACACAACATGTTTGGAGGACAAATGGCACCGCACATCACCCCCAAAAAACCATACCAACAGTCAAGTTCGGAGGTGGGAGCATCATGGCGTGGGGCTGTTTTTCAGCATGTGGTACTGGTAGACTTCATATCATTCAAGGAATAATGACTGGAGAAAAGTATGGAGACATTCTTGATCAGAATCTGCTGTCATTTGCCAGGCTGCTGAAGATGAAAAGAGGGTGGATCTTTCAGCAAGACAACCATTCCAAGCACACAGCCAAGGGAACACTCAACTGGTTGAAGAAAAAGAAAATAAAGCTGCTAGAATGGCCCGGTCAATCACCAGACTTGAATCCAATTGAAAATCTTTGGAAAGAACTGAAGATCCGGGTTCACAGAAGAGACCCCCAGAACCGTGAAGATTTGAAGGCAGTTTTTGTGGATGAATGGGCCAAAATCACACCTGAGCAATGTGTTCGATTGGTTTCTCCATACAGGAGGCGTCTTGAGGCTGTAATCACCAACAAAGGTTTTTGCACTAAGTATTAAATAGATTTCAGTAAGCGTATTCAATACTTATTGTCATGGCCTGTCAGTTACTCCCTCCTCCCCCCTCCTTCCTGTGGCTGACGCGACCAGCTGGATCTACTTACCTCATCATCTCCACCCTTCATAACCTCCTCCAGGATCATCAGCCGGTGCCAGTTCGTTGTTCCTCCTATGGTGCATAGTCTGGTCAGCTCATGTTTATTGTCTTAGTCTCAAAGTACCAAGCTCATGATTCTGTCTTCACTCTGCTTCAGGACATTCACCTTCAGGATCCTTACCTGGTCGCAGTCCTCCCACGTAGCAGTCACGCCAATCCTGAAACCTCCAGCCAAACGCCTCGCCACGCCTTGCTTCACGCTTCACGCCATCTCCAGCAACCTCCATCCTACGCCTCGTCTCGTCTAGATTCAAGCTCCGCTCCCGCCGCCGTTCCACTCACGAGGAAACTCCCGCTCCGGATTCCTTCTGCCTGCTCTCGCTCTCTCCCCCTGGAAGGAAGCTCTGTCAAGCTCTCATTCTGATTAAAACCACTTCTTACTTACCGTTGTGTCAGGTCTCTTTCCGGGTTCCAGCATCTGGGTCATTCCTGAACTTTCGTTCGTATCATGACACTTATTCCCTGTGCCGTTTCACTTTATTACACATAACTTCATTTATCGACATAAATGTTTGGATTTCTTTCTATTTGTGCATTACTTGGGTTGATTCGACATCTGGTGAAAATTTCGTGTCAATAGCTCGATTAGAAATGGGTTTTTTGAGAGAAATGTTGACGTGTTCAATACTTATTTTCCCCGCTGTATATAATCTTTTTATCTTGGTATTTATTCTTTTCTTTTATAATTAATTTATTTTTTATTAACTATACACTGTACCTTGTGTTTTCTTGACACTGTTCATTTTAATGTAGTGGGTCTGTGTTTCTTATTTACTGATTGGACCATGAGTCTGGAATAAATTATATATTTATGTACCACAAAATTTGTTTAAAATATCATCCTAACTAAATGAGGAGGTGATAAACCCCAGCTGAGCCCCATGATTTTTTTCTTTGTGAGCATCAAAGCTGATATCCTATAGGGGACAAAAGTATAACCTACAGGACAGAGGTTATGAAAGAAACAAAACAGCAAATGTCCATACAGAATACATGATCTGATAGATCACGAAAAGCGTGTTTGGCTTGCAAATTATCCTGCAATTTCAAGTTTCTCTAAAACCCATAGAAAAAGAGCGACAACAACTGCCTATGACTATGTTCTTCTCCCTAACACAGCTGCACCGCGGGCTTCAAAAGAAGAAAACACTGCAGAGAGGAGTCAGAATGCAGTGGTTCAGTCTGTAGAGCAGTTGAATACACCTGAGTCACTATTTGTCCGACTGTACTTTGAATTTTTTTTGTGATAATTTTATATTTTCTTCCGTTTAATCCAATTCTTCGGGTTGCGGTGGGCGGGGCTAATCTGCGCAATTTGAAGTCTTATGTTCACATCGATGATTCAAATTATTAATTGACAGTACAGTACAGAAGTTATTTGTAGAAAAAAAAACGTTCCTAAAGTACTTTTATTGGTGAAACAAATGCTTGAGCCTGTAAAATGGTTTGTTCTTTCTTTTCTATGTATAATAAAGTATTTAATTGTATAATAATTGTGAAAAAATAAAAGGTTTCTACTTCACGGATTTTGCCTATCACTGGTTCTTTTTGGAATGAACCCCCCGCGAAAAACAAGTGTTTACTGTATTACAGTAAAAAATAATCTAATGGTTGACCACTTGACAAATAATTATTTAATTCAAATGATTGGGTCACAATGTAATTAAATATAATGATATACATGATTGATTAATAGACTCTCATTTCAGGGTAACAAATTAAATTTGATATAAAGTTAGGAACACACTGTAATTAAACTCATAAAGGAATCTTTTTTATTATGACAATATTAAAAACAAATCATGAAGCTAATCACTTAGTTTTCAAATAGAAACAGTAGATGTAGAAATTAATATTTGTAACTCCAAAAACCTTTGTGTTTTAAAATTGTCCAAATATATACGAGCTTGTATGGTCACTGACA
>CM074505.1:26793655-26814893 GCA_037389245.1 Oryzias sinensis | reverse complement strand
GTCACTGGAGGAGCGCGGCAGCTTTAAGGAGGGGGCGTGGCTTTGTTTTGACCGCCGTGTCCATCCGTGGACTTCTCATTCGGCTGATGAGCAGCCCCGTGGCTCGCGGGGAGGGGGGGTGGCTCCCTGCTGCGCGTTCGCGTTTGGACTCACCGGCCCGCTGACAGCGACCGGGATTATCGTTCTTACCGAGCAGCGACGGTCTCCCTGCGAAGAGTGTGAGAGGTAAGCCCGCACGCAGCGCCAGGCCTCCGCAGCGCCGCGGAGGCTGATCGGAGCTGCGGCTCGGAGGAGCCGGGATGACAGGGTGGCATGTCCCGCAATGGCCCCGCAGGATCTGCTGGACCCCCCTCTTTCAGCGTCGTGAGGGCGCGTGCCGGTGGTTAATACAATCCGTTCTTTAACGAGTCGTGATGCCGTCAGCAGACGTGCGTCATCAGCCCACCTTCGTGTTTTTTTTCCACAGATTTCACAGAAGCAGTGGTGATTTATTTTTAGACCGCTACAGATCGTTTTTGGCCTCCATGTATGTAGTCCCGCTCGGATTGTCATTGGGCCAAACGGACCTGCGTCAACACGACCGATACCTGTGCGCATCGATAGGGGGCGCTGCTGCGCTCGGCCCCAGAAGGATTCTGCTGTTACCTGTTGACCCCTGAGCGCAGTGCTGATCTGGCGCAAACAGCACAACTCTTTTCAGCCTCAAATCGCAGCAAGAATGTCTAAACGCCACTTGCATAATAAAGAGTGTAATTGGGGGAATTCTTCAAGCAGTTTGCTGCTTGGATGGAAGCAGACAGATGAGCGGATGATGCAGGACAGCAGACAGAGGGTCTGTGGGGGTATTTTTTCTGCACAAACTCTTCAGGTTGTTTTTCACACCACAGATTTCTCCGTCAATCAGGAAACTCCTCATCAGAGCAGAGAGTGGAGGAAATGACACCAACCGGAAAAAACAAACCGAGTTCTATACTCACCTTCTTTACAGTGATTTTAAATCAACATTATTTGTTTGAAACTGCATTTTATGAAATTGATCACATGACCTCCTAATCCCCCCCCATGGGTGCTTTATGAAGACTCTAGGAGCCTTTCAATCCGACTGAACATCTGGCAGTAATGCGGCACACGGTGGCTTGTATGTGAGACTTATACATGTGTGGGACTTCATAACATGTGGAACCGTGTCTCATCTTCCTCATCCTCACTAATGCAGCTTTGCCCCAGTTGGTAATATTTGCAGTTTTCCTCTGGTTTTGACTGTGCTACGTTTGGGGGCATCAAGCAAAGCCACATGGTCTGCAGTCGTTTGACTGTGGCTCAGAGAAATGAATTCCAACATTAAACAGGAGCCTCAGGGATTTCAGTGGCAAAGAAACTCATTCTAATGCCCCTCACCTGAGGGTAAGTAACAGCTGTTTAAGTATGTGCCTCTGAAAGTGCAGAACAAACCGTATCCATGTGGATTTTCTAACTTTATATTATTGCGTCTCCAGCAGGGCTGGAGTACAGATCTTTATGTATTACCACACAGATATCTCACAAAACTGCGTCTGTTTTTAATTTTAATTTTAATTTCTCTGTTGGACTAAAGCGTACAAACCCCCATCCAGCTACTCGCGTGTTTTTCTGAGAGGCGCAAAGGAAAGAAAAACACCAGTAGCATCCAAGAGTAACAGAGCCTCCCTGCTGAAGGATCGGTCCCCCTGCTGACTGTGGACGGAGTACAACTTCTGGTTGTGTGTGAAGCAACATTTGTGCCACCGCACCACAGAACGGTGAATAAAAAGGCTTGATTTGGAGACAGCGGTGTTGTTAGCAGGGCTGGGTATGATACGGTGCTTCAGCAGCAGCTCATTTGGAATGACCGGAACAGCCAAGCAGGAACCCGTGGCGTGTAATTGACCCCTGAACCCAGGCTTGAAATTGATATAATAAAAAAAAAAAATCCATATATCTGAATTCCGTCCTGGAGTTTGACACCTTTCTGTGCATTTTTTCAGCTTAAGGCCATGTGATTGTTCATGCAGAGCTCTGTTTACTTTGGTACATGTACATTTTCCTCAATGAATGAATGGATGGATGGAGGGATGGATGGATTTATTGTCATCTGTACAAGTTCAGAACAAGTTTATAGGAATTATGGCTGCCAGCTCTCAAGTCAGGCGACAAATTGGCAGCATCCGACTAACCACGCCCCCACAAATGATTAAACTATCAGCAACACAAATGGCCACTAAAATTGTCGCTTCCAGATCACACAAAACCCAACAAAACACCATTATTATTGCACATGAAACCAAACAGCAGGACCTTTCTCATCGGTTGTGCCAAAGTCCTCCTGCGTTGATGTCCTGACTACAGTTGGACAGAATCTGTTGTGAGTCCTGCAGGGTTTCAGGTTGTATCTGAGTCCACCCCCCAGGAAGGGGGGCATTCGCCCGATGGGTTGGATGCTGTCCGTCCCTGAGGATGCTTACTGCTGCTGTTCTGTTTAAAGACGGATGGGAGCTTACAGCCAATGATTCTGTTGCTATGATGACCTTTTGCAACCTCTTCTTTTTTCATGGTGGTGTTCCTATACCAGGGGTCTGCAACCTTTTTTACTCAAAGAGCCATTTGGGACCGCCCCTAATAAAAAAGAAAGCACCCAGAGCCACAACCCGTTTTGACATCATTATATATATTATGCATGTATATATTATTCAAAGGTGCTCATTACGTCGATCGCGATCGACCGGTCGATCTTCAATGACATGAGTGTAGATCGCGGGCCAGAAAAGATAAAAAAAAAAAAAAGTACTTCTTTAAAATCCACCAAAATCCTCACTGAGTGGTACGGGACTTGATTGACATGTAGATTGGCCAATCGGACATCGTCTGAAGCATACGTCGCTGCAAATGCACATTATGTTCTTTAAAGGATGATACCGCGGCTGCGTGTGGGAGGAGCTACTGGTTCTGGTCTGATCGCTGCATGAAGCGATGTATTCATCAATGCATGGTAGACACTGAGAATGTGGAGAGATCAGGTTTATTATTTTGAAGAGTTCTACTTGGTAATTATGTTTCCATGTTTGAGTTCATAAAATCATCCCAGAGAAAGTCTCTGCTTCAACTCCCGCAGGGAAAGCTGTGTCTCAATCTGACGCCCGTGTTTGCATCTCTCTGACAGAGTTTGAAGCCAAAGCCCCTCCTCCGCCTCTTTACCTGCTTTTCCTCTCTACCTGTTCACCTGTTCACATCCTCTGCAGCTGAGATTTTTTTCCCCAGAGAGCGCAAAACACGATAGTCGGGGCGTTACAGCGCCGCACAAGGATGAAAGAGTAGGATGCAGGTTAGAGCGGGTTAAGCAAATGAATGGAAGGAGGCGCTCCGCTGAAGAAATATTCAATATTGTACACATTTTATTATTGGTCAGAACTATCTTTTATTTAGAGAAATCTTTTATTTTATCAGTCCAGTACGGAAAAAACCATCAACAAAAGCTGTGTTAGGCGGTTTTTGGCTGGATCTGGCGGTTTTCAGATGACTTTTCGGCTGGAAAACTGTGACTCTATCTGGCAACGCTGGCACAAACTCTCAGTCTGTCATCAGTCTCTGCCCCGCGGCACGTCAAGTTCCCAGCAGAAAATCGGAGTGTTTATTGAAGCCGCCCCGCGTGCCTCTCCCTGCTATCAGCTCTGCAGGTCTCGCCTGATAAATACAAGCTCATTACGAAGCTGTTTTTTACGTGGCTCGCGCTTCGTACGGAGCCATCAGCGCCTTTGAAATGCCATGAAAAATGAACAAACTAAAATAAAATTGAACTATTATATAATACTCATTATTTTCCAAAGTCACAGGGAGCCACAACAGATGGATGAAAGAGCCACATGTGGCTCCGGGGCCATGGGTTGCCGACCCCTGTCCTATACCATAGTATTATGGGATGGTTTCAATATGTTATGTTTAACATTTTTAAACTATATAGTATTTAATAATAATAATAATGGATTAGACGCTCAAAGTTCTTCAAATGTGTCCATCATTCATTCATACTGTGTGATGGTAACTACTGATGTAGCCACAGCTGCCCCGGGGCAAACTGACGGGGGCGGGGCTGCACCTACGGCCACTCTGACCATCACCGGACATTCATGCACATTCACACACCAGTGGAACTGCACCGGAGGCAGGGAGGGGGAAGTGTCTTGCCCAAGGACACGACAGTTGACTGGGGGGAGCGGGGATCAAACTGCCGACCCTTCGATCATTGGAAGACCTGCTCAACCTCCTGAGCTACTGCCGCCCTTGCACCAGTATTTATGTTGTAGTTCTGTTTTTGTGTTGTTTTTTTGGTTCTAAAGGCACAGTACTCCTTCGTTATATTGCCGTTCATCTCTCGCCGTTTTGCAGACTTCTTTACAGCGGACTTTTGCATTCCTATATTCTCTCTCTCTCTATAGTGCACTGTGTTCTGATTGGCTGTTGACATGTCCGTCAATGTCCTCTGTGCTGTACGGAATCGCTCAGTTTGCCATATCTGGATTTGGATTCTATAATACTGGACTTATTTTGAGGAGGCCAGTTCAGTCACTTGTAATGTGAACTGCAGAATGTGCATTTCTGAAGCGCTTCTCATGGGTGAATGTCTCTGCGTTTGTGATTGGTTGCGCACAAAGAGCTCCCGACCATGTCTGCTGTACTCTGTTAGACTTTGACAACATTTCTAAGAATGTTGCTTCTTCAGGCGCTTGCAGCAATTCTCCCAGAATTCACTTCTCCTCTTTGGTTCCCCCCCCCTTGTCTCAGGGGAAGCAGGGTTTGTACTTTTGGTTTGCAGAGACTTCAGGAGAGCTTTCAGAAACCAACAAAGTCTAGTGCTGTCAAACCTGCCAATGTTTTTTTATGTCAGCAGTCTGCAGCTGCTCAGGAAAGATTACTAAGAAAATAAATTTTATCCAGAATGAAAACTCTCTGCATCAATACGTTTAGGTTCTTTTTTAAAGTTCACTCCAAAAAATATGACACTGCCTGTAATCCAGGCTTATTTGTGACATCATCTTTTTTTAAGGCTGTATTAAGATGGTGATGCCAATTCACAAATAATCTTTTTCACACATTTTACATGACATTAATCATTCCACGTCCAATAGAAAAATGGTATCGAGGAGTTCTGGTCATTTGAGAGGCTGGCGTGCTGTGAAGTCACTGCAAAAGGGTTGGGAGTTGGCTAACGCTGCTTTTGTTGCTTCTTGTCTGAACAGGTTTCTTTACACTTAAATTAAGAAGCAAAACTTCAATTGAAAACCCGTCTAACAACAAGTGGCTTTTTTGCAGATGGGACAGGTACTCCTGGTGAGGTTTTGCTTGTGTTGGTGAACTTTTACAACACGTCATCATACTTTGTGGCAGAAATAGGATGAAAAGCTCAAACACACAGTTCCTGAAGTTGAGGGAATCTGAATTTGCTCACTTGACTGAAAGAAAAGGGCTAACATGTGACGCTCTCTTTCTGGTGTGCCATCTTTCAATGTTGCGGCAGAAATGTGTAAGTCAAGGCTCTGCAACCTGCGGCTCCGGAGCCGCATGCCTGTGCTCTCTGCTCTCTGTGTTTTTGTAAAATAACCATCATGTTCTCAGATTGCTGTGGTGCCTTTAACACCGTCAGGTTCTGTGAGCAGACAGGTGGAAGAGAGCAGCGTGAACGCGTGGAGGGGGCATGTCTTCAGCTGTGAACGCCGACCAGAGTCCTTTATGGGACAGAAAGTTTTTCTGGAAAGACAGTCAGTGGTGATCTCGTAGGGGACACATGAATGCCCCCCAAAAAAACCCAAACCACCCATTTCCATGTAAAATTAATTAAATTTGCCTTATGGTGCCCCTACTATCCTTTTTACTGTCTGCTACATTGACCATATGTTGCGCTGTCTGTGTAGAAAACGCTGCAGGGGGGGTTGCCGCAGGAGAAAACGACTTGGAGCTGCAGAGGTGTGAACAGGTAGAGGGGCGTGGGCGGGGCTTAGACTCACCGCTTATGATTCCAGACAAACCAACAGCTGCTTCCAAATAAAAAATAGTTCTCATCCATAAAATTAATATCATTTATTGGGTTTACTGGATTTAAAGAAAAATAAATAGAAATGAGTCTACATCAAAGTGAATTTGTTTCCATCATCTCACTGATCTTAACTCAAGGTTGTGGAAAATAGACAAAAGATCAAAAGGAAACTTCACGCTCATAAAGAATTAAAATAAATACCTAAATAAATATCCTGACAGTATTTTGAATCAAAACAAGTATCCCCGGATGAACTATCGCGATATATTGGCAATAACATTTTTCTAACACACCTAGTGTTGCAGCTCCTTGTGGTTTCATTTCAGTGGGAAACTGATCCAAATGGCTCTTTGAGTGGTACAGGTTGACGACCCCTGATCTAAGTCAAAGAGAGGACTTTTAGACTGTAAAACTGTTGGGATACGCTCGGGACAAAGACAATATGGGAGGGGGCATCAATGATGGAGTACAGTTAAGCAGATAATTGTGAATTGGTCATTTTAATGTACGGCGCCATGCTTTTCTGAGGTCATTTTAAGACGTCGTATAAATATATTTGTGTCTGTGTGGGTAAGCTCGGTTGGTAGGGTGAAGGATTGACCCGCAGGAAACCAGGGATTGGTGAGCAGTTAACACCACCCAGTGAGGGCCCTTGGGCAAGACCCTTAAAGCTACTGCCTACCAGCATGAATGTGCATGAATGATCCCGGTGATGGTCAGAGGGACCGTAGGCGTGAACTGGCAGCCACGCCTCTACCATCACCAAGTATGAATGAAGAGTGAATGAATAATGGACACATTGTAAGAGCTTTAACCCTTGTGCTATCTTAGATGACCCCACCCTTACATTGACGTGTTCTCCCTACCGTGACAAAGGTGGATAAAGGTGGAAAGATTTCATGTAATCCATGAACACCAGTGAAGATCACAAATCATTGAAGAAAAAAGATTCAGCGCACTGTCTAGTGGGTCTAGATGACCCAACTCCCAATGTTAAAGTGCCTAGACGTGTAACAAGGGTTACGCGTCTGGAAAAGTGCAGATATATCCAATCCATTATTATTATTATTATTATTATATATATATATATATATAAATTAATCCAACTTAAAGTAACAATCCTCTTTTCTCTCTACCTCCCTACATTTCCGTTGGTGGAGCCAGGGTCACTTTTACTTCCTCATTCCGCTCTGTTTGTGTTTGACTGTGGGAAAAACTATCCTCTGTCCGTGAGAGTCCCCTGCTCTGTGGGCTGATTTTCCCTGGGGGTCTTCTGTGCTCCGAGTCGCTGAACTTCAGCGCTGTTCCATCAGCAGCGTCTCATGATGCTAAGCAGGTTTCATTTGCCTTTTGTGTTTTGCGTTTCTAACATATTTTAGTACATTTTTACAACTTTATCTTTACCAACGGATCAAAGTACTTTCGGTCATACAGAAAATTCTCTAAAAGATCTCTGATTACATGAATGAACAGTGCCATGACAAGTTTACAAGCTGTTTAGCTTCACAGTCAGACTAAAGGTATTTTTTGTCATTTGTAGTTTCTCTTTGCTATGCACTTGATGCCTTCGTGAGGGACGTTTGGGACGATTTGGACGAAAGGTTCAGTCACTGATGCTGCCTACTTGTTGCCTACTTGTTCCAAGTTGGAGCCTGATTCTGCTTTTACTTTCACATTTGTTTGGAATTCCCCAAAATACAGGTTGGATCAGGAGTCTGCAACCTGACACTCCAGAGCCACATGGGGCTCTTTTGTTATTCCATTGTGGCTTTATTGCTGTAAAAAAAAAAGGAAATAATGAAAAACAAACGAGTTGTCATTAGTTTATGTTAGTTCTTTAATTAGTTTAGTTCTTTTTTTTTGTTCAATTTAATCAAAATGTACACATTTCAGATTACTGAACAAAATATTAGTATGAGTTTAAATCTAATGAGGAGCTGGTTAGTATTAGAGTCAAAACTACGGTGGCCCTGAAGTGCAAATTAATAAATCACTCAATGCAAAAGCATTTTTATTTATTTTTTACACTTATCCTGTCCAACAGCTGAGCAAACAGATGAGAGCTGAAGGCCTCTATGGTGGACAGATTTTACTTTGACATCAGGAGTTATGAATCTTCAGACATACCAGAGGTAAATTTGAATAAACCCTTTTGTAATTTAGACTAAACTTTATTCATATTAATCATATTTGTAACAGGTTTTGTTGGACTGGACAGAGAAGAAGAGGAGGGAAGACGATAGAGGGATGTGAGGGGGGGTTATAGAAGGGGGGGTAGAATCACAAAGCAGCTTCTCGATTGACGTTTATCATTGGCTTCTTGGAGCTACTTCATGTATGGAATGCCAGGGGGGCGGGGTTGCTCAGTCCCGTTCTCATTTACAGTCTAGGGATCAAAGTTGTGCTATGGTGCCTCAAGCTTACTGGGTTAAGCAGTCGTCTGCTGGTGTTTAAAATACCATGCTTGATGGTCATTGTGTCCTTGAGCAAGACATTTAGTCCTAGTTTGACTTCAACTGTTATAATAATTGTTTAGAAAATGGGTCTGCAGAAAAGCTTATTGTAATGCAAATAGTTTTTGTGCCAAAAGTTGGACAAGTGCTGCTGTATGTTGCTATTGAGAAGAAGGTCCATTTAAAAATTTAGCCCCTTCTATTGTTTAACTCAATTTCCTGTATTTTATTCATTTAAATACCTGATTGAACTTTGACAAACTCTTGGAGAATGACAAATAAATCTTTGATTGTTGAAAACCAGAGCTGGCTGGTTGCAGAGAATTTCTCTCTCTTTGTGCTTCATATATTTCATTTTTGTGCATGAAAAACAAAAGGAAAACCTCACATTTTATCCAGAGAGCGGAAAGGCGGAAGTCTGCTTGTTTATGAGAGAGACTGGGAAGAAGCCTTGTTGAGACCAGCTTTGCTAGCACACATCTAAGAGTCTTGTTGGCTGATCTGGTCTGCCACTGGCCAGTGCTGTGCACTTGGTCAATAAAATCCTTACTCTCTAGACTTTTAAACATGTTTTTAGGGGATTAAGTTTCATTTTTTCATTGTGTTTCACATTTGTATGACAGTAGAGATCTATTTACTCTGTGAGTCAGATTAGGAGCTGCTGACAGCTGAAGAGCCCTCAATGCTTTATCATCCAATCGGTGCCTTATAATGGTTGAAAGTCACTGAGGTCTTGTCCTGCATCCCATCCTCAAACTGAGAGCAGGACAGCAACTGTTGTGGTCGTAATGATTCCGGGTCCACCACAGTTCTGCTGCTGGGAAAGAAGGAAAGGAAAGTCAGCCTTATTGTTCTGGAAGAAGATGAGAAGGAGGAAGAGGAACAGCCAACCAACCTCAGTTTAACTGCATGTAATAGTAAGAATGTGTACTGCACCTTTTAGTTTTTCTATTTTTACAGCACCATCTACTTTTGCAACAATTGTTAAAGAAATGTGTATTAACCATGGGGTAAAAACTATTGGACAGTAAAGATGTATCAGAAAAGGAAACTTGAAATCTAATTCAGTTTTAGGGCTTAGCTAGTTATCATTTAAAAGTCATTTATCTTTATTCAGAAAATACAATAGTCATTCATGAAATCAATACACTTTCTTTTGAAGCAGTTCTTTCATTTAAAAAAAAAGCATTCTTTCATTAGTTTTTAGCTTAAAAATTCTCCTTGTCCTCTAAAAATATAGGGAGGTACTGGAAGGAAAAAAATGTTTATTAGCATAGAGAAAAACATGGAGATAAGAAAAAAAAGCTAAAATGTACTTTTATGGCTTCAAAGGACTTTAAAGGAGCAACGTAACAGATTAAACGTGTGTCTCTTTGGGTTCTCAGGAATTTTTTTGTATGAGTTTCAGCATTCTTTTAATGCACAGGTAAGATAAAAGTGTCTTTATTGTCACCGTGGAAGTAAAAGTTGATCAATCCAAAGAAGCTTTTCGTATGAGAGCAGTACATGTTCAGGAACACGTCTGAACAGACTGCACTAATCCAGCCACCAAAACTCTTTGGACTAATGTCTGTTTATTGTGGGTTTCTGGTTTTCCTATTGCCCCATGTGGTAGTAAAACTTGAATACCACCTGCCAGTGTGTTTTCTTACAAAACCAGTTGGATGTCGAGGTGACTTGTTGCTCGTGTGTTGCAACGGGCAACATGCACGTTACTTCTGCATTCCATGTCTGGCTCCAGAAGGCCATCAGGTGTGTATAACGTACAATCTTGTATTCAGGTCATAGGTTATTGCTGTGTTCATGTCAGCCGCAGTCATGGAAACAATAAGGGTGTAGCGATTAATGGACTTGATGAATGGATGGATGTTCCTGAAGTCCAACCAGATCGATCTGTCTGAGGCTGGTTGTTAATCGAATCAAATCAAATCTTTTTAAAATGAAGTACATGAATTATAATCAATGTTGAAATCTGGAAAACTCCACTGTTCAGTAGCAGGTATTTTTCTCTGAGTCCCACTGGTTGAAGTTTGGGATAAAGATGTCCTGAATCCATTTGAGGTCAGAGAATTGGATCCAATCAGATTGTTCTAAATGAAGGGATATTGATTATGAATCATATGAGCAAACAAATTATGACATGAATCTTATCGTTGGTAAAATGAATCGTTACACCTCTAGTAAACAAACGTGTCTAGAGGCGAACAGCCATCAGCAACTGTAGACCTGTATAAAACATCAACATGTTTGTGAAAAAACTCCATAGCTATTGAAATACTGCAATTCTCCCACTTCTGAGACTGTTTGCTATCAGATGCAGTTAGCACAGTTTGCTAATGCTAATTGCTTATAATTAGAGCTTCTGTTTGATAAAACACACACATTTATAGCTTGCCATGTATAAAACCTGATCACGTAGATCTGGATTTCGCTCAGGCTAAATCCAGAACAGCTGGCTAAGTAGTGGTGGTCAGAACCGCCATACTGAAATCCACAGTCTGCTCTTCCCTGTCATCACAGGCTGTGTGGTCGCTCTCCTTGCTCCCAGACACCAGGTTGGACGGCAGGAAGTGAGTAGTTGTTCCCTTCAGAGGAAGGCTCCTTGTCTGAAACGCCTGCGCCCATCAGGATTTGACGCCTTGATGAGATCAGCAGTATTAAACTCATGAGAGTAGACCCTGGTGTGGACTATCACCTGGAATATGAATATGAATATGAATGACCCGTTGGTCAATCCTCTTCCTGTTCCTGTCAGTTCATCCGTCCCCCAGCAGCTCAGACGCTATCAGACGCCCTTTACAAGGATGTCCGGTTGCTTCTCCCGACGCATTTTGTTGTTGCCAAGCGACAACAACTGATGTTGTAAACCCCACACTGCAGACCACATCAGACTCAGAAGTGGTTGAAATTAGCCCAAAAAAGGAGTAGCAGGCATCACACTGTACTCATTTGTATAAAAAAAAAATCCATGACAATGAAAAAAGGGTCAGCAACAACAGAACAAAAAACAAAAAAAACCTGAACTCACTTGTTTGTCTGTCTTTTTTCACTGCATGTGTGATCCTCTGATCAGAGCTTTGATAGCTTCTTTCCTGCATGTCGGCTCTAGTGTTCACATAGAAAAGGTTCAGCTGAAGTGACTTTGCTGCCACTGTGGTATTTAAACAGCAGCTGTCATATGTTGTCATCTGCATGAAGCAGGTCGGCAGAGAAAGCATGAAGGGCCCTAAATCTGTCGGGCAGGAAGGCCGTGCTGTGTTAATCCTCACTATCATAAACACCAGACTGTCTACAGCTGTGATACCAGCACGTTTCAAACATGCAAACTCAAATGCTTTCGGTGACATCTTCATTGCAAATAAGATAGCTGGTTTAAAGCAATAATAAATACTATATATGTATGTATAATACAATAGATTTTGCCATTGCATCATTGATGTTTCCATTAAGCGAGGTGAGCGCTACGCCGAGCAGCTGGCTGGACGACAGACAGAGAGCCGCCGTCTGTCGCCTCCTAAATCTTATGATATTTTTCTTATTTTCATGGAGACAATAATAAATGGATCCCCTAGTTTGATTCTTGTTTTTATTTTCTTGAAAGGACGTGTGTCACAGAGACACGGACGTAGCGGTGGAAAGCGGCTTTAGCGGCAGGACAGAGAGCAGACCGGGATCCGAATCAATGAACCCAGACACGGAGACGGGATTGCCGATGCTTTTGCAGGGCTTTTTAAAATAAATCAGATATCTCTAAACATCTTCAATGCAATGTAATGAGACACACACAGACAGAAATGTGACGGTATCTGCTGTAAATCCAAGTGTTGCTCACACCCGTGTTCATGAATGACTAATCACTTGAATTATTATTTCATGGGAACAAATTCATTCTTTTTTTACCCATGTCAGGTAACGGACTCCGTATTCATGAAATAACTTTATTCTTGTAAAATCTGGACTCTTTTACTCATCATTCTATGAATTGTTTTCTTGTAGTTTTACAACTATTTTCTCACAATTTTATGATGTTAGTCTCATAAATTTACAACTTTCCTTGTAAAATTACAACTTTTTTGTCAACGTATTATAATTATGACTTTGTAGTTTTTTTTATGATTTCATATAAAAATGAATCACCTGGAGTCAGAAAATTGTATGTTTTTAGTTAATCTGCCTCCCCCCCCCCCCTTTGTTGTGGGATCAGTGCTTCACTGGATTCAAAAGAGTCCCGAGGTTCTGGTTCTGGATACGTCATTATGCTTTAAAGAATATGACAGGATGTAACGTAATACTTGTTCTTGAGACGGTTGGATTTTTTTGTGGTTCTTGTGAAACATTTTTGCAGCATTTTCATGCCAAAGCGTTTTGCACGGCGGGCTCTGGTCAAATCATTAAAAAACTGCTGATTGAAGAACATCAGCAATGGAAGCTGCTGCTGCAGTTGTCTCCAGCTCTAAGTGCTAAATGTAGCTTAGAGGGAGTATTATTCCTACTTAGTAGAGCACTTGCCTCGTCTGAAGCAGCGGTTCCTTAAAGTTTTTCTCTTGTTCCCCCCTTTGGAGGAGGAACCCCCCCCCCACAAACACACACACACAGAAGTAAAATAAAGGATCATTCACTTTGTAAGAACAAAAACACTGAACCTATGTGCAAAAAGAAACACAACGTTGTGTTCATGGCTGCTATTGTCTGCTTTGTGCTACAAATCTGTTCTAAACCAGGTTGTGGGTTTGTTGCTGCAACTCTCAAGTCCTGCTCAGTATTGAGCCTCGCTCTGCTCTTTGTTTTCAAATTGGCAACAGCAGAAAATCTCCCAAAGAGAGGGCGGAGAATGGAAGTAGAAAGCCCCCAGCCTTCTGCCCCATGAGGGGATGCTCCCTCTCCATACAGAGCTCAGCGTCTGTGCTGTAAACCTCATCCTCAGGGTGGAGTCTGAGTGATTTCAATGGACTGATCCTCCTCAGCAGAGCTCAGACCAGCAGCTGCTGCTGCATTAATGGATCTGTCAGCCGGTCTGTTGGTTGTTGTCTGGGAAATATTTGACGAAGAATCCTCTAATGGAAGACATGAGCAAAGTGAATGATCCTTTATAAAAGCATAAATTTAGGATAATAAATAAAGGATCATCACTGTGGGGCGCGCCTCCCTGGGGTGGCGTGGAGGCATTACATCCATTCTACATTCTGTTCTCCATTCTTCAACAAATCTGATCACAGTTGCAGACAAAAGCAGTATCCAATCCGTGATGGTCGCATGTGCAAAATGCACAGCTTTACTGTTCTTTGGGGTGGCTGTGGGCCAACTGTAGGGCGGTCGACCTTGGATCGGAATATTGCAGGTTTGATTCCCACCTTGCGCCCATGTGTCAAAGTGTCCTTAGGCAAGACACTGAACCCCACCTTGGCTCTGGTGGAAAGTTGGCGCCAGTGTTTGGCAGTGGAGCCGTTATCAGTGTGTGACTGTGTGAATGAGTCTGTGACTGTAAAGCACTTTGGGCCATAGAGGAAGGTAGAGAAGCACTATATAAGTATACGCCATTTACCAATTTAAGACGTTAAAGCCGCCGTTAACAACAATAAATACGTCGTCAGATGTCACGGTTAGGATTAGGCTCATGTAAGTGATGTAAGACCTGCGGATATGCGGTCCTGAAGCACGGATCGTTTATGTTCCGCCGTGAAAAAATTCAGACGTCCAAACATTGGTCCCCCCCTTCCAGCCTTGTCCTACCAGGTGACTCGTGCCCCCCCCAGGAGGGCGCCCCACAGTTTGGGAACCACTGCTTTAAAGCATGGAGGACTTTAACCCAGCCCTAACCCACATGTAGCCGCGTGTTCCAGACCTGCGGCACCAACGCCAGCCTGCTCCGAAAACAGGCAGCATGTTCGCCTCTGTTCCCTCCAGGTTCCTCCACCCACATTGCAATATTACTTCCACCCTTCTTATCATGCTGTAAAAATTTTCTGCTTGGGTTTTTTTTTTTCATGGAGACAATTTCTGGGGATTCTGGTTTGTTTTCTGGTGGTAACTTTTGCTCATAACTTGCTTGTAAGCCATGTGACTGCTTGGTTTTCTGTCTCTGTCCTACAAAAAGGCTTTCAAAGGGGGGAGTTCATTCAGCAGTTGTATCTGTTACAGACAGACACTTTCCAGATTGTGTTTGTCAGTACATTGATATTCTTTATTTCACTTCAGGTGTAATGAATCCTCTGCCTCCATTGTGATCTTTCTTTCAGATCATGCCCACCAGAAAACCCCCTCCCTGTCTTTGAAACCCCCCTGTCTGCCCTTGCTGCTCCTTCCTTTATCACCACATCCAGCTGCATCTACGGCCCCTTCTTCACCACAGCCATCATGCCCCCCAGAAAACGGACGAGGCCCGGCCTGGGCTTCCTCTGCTGCTTTGTCGGCAGCGAGCCTTTGGAGATCAACCTGAAGGACAGCGTTCCCCTTCAACTGCTGGAGTTTACTGCCCCAATTCCACCCGCAGAGGAGTTGCATGCACGATTCTCTGAATTGGTGGTGAGTACACAAAATAGTGAAGTAGAAAGTATCATTGTTGAAATTGACATCATTTAATGTTTATTTTTGGAGAAGAACTTACCCAAAGTCATGGGTTGGGAGGCTCATGAGCCAGATGTGGGTTGGCTGCATCTGGCTCGCAGAAAAATACTAAAACACTCTTGTATTGTATGTATTTCAATCCAATCATTTCTACCGCTCCCGTTCATGATTGCTGTGGGGGAGGAGCCAATCACAGCTGTGACTGGGACAACACTACGTTTTATTGGATTACGTGTGATGGAAATGTGTCGTTGTGAGGTCAGGAAGTAAACTTGCCTCCTTTTCATGAAGTACTGGGCAGCTAATTATAGAAACCATTTTGATGAAGAGGATAGCTGGATAGTGTGGTTCTTTTTATCAGGGATGGACAATGGAATTTGCCCAGAGAGCAGGTTCTGCAGCGTGTCTGATATGCATCGATGAAACTGTCAAATATAAAGCCGTACTTCCACACACGTCATCCTACATCTGCGTTGAAATACCCTGCAGGCGACAGCAGTAATGAAGCGTGTGAAGTGCTACTGTGTTCCATGTTCGGAGCTGACATGGTGACTGGAATTTGGCGAGCTTTACTGGTGCTTTGGCAACTGTGAGAGATGGAATTCCCAGATGGGAGGCCTGCCCAATCATTCATGCTTGATGCTTTCAATGAACTCATGATGACCTCTCGGATAAAGACAAAATCATCAACGAATACAGAACGTACAATACGTGAATGGGCTAGAGCCATTCATGTTGGTGCATGTTGCTCCGTCAGTATGTAGACCGTTTATCCCCCCTGGCGGCCGTTGGCACGATATTGACGACCGTCGTTCTGTGACATTTACACATCGTCCAATCAGAGCTGCTGCTGGCTGCCGAACCACCTGTCGTCTGATTTTGGTAATAATGTCCAGCGGACTGAAGGGCGTCTGACCGCCAGAGTGGTTGTAGGTATCTGGCTGTAACAGACTACGTTAGGAAAGTCTTGCTGTTCTGCCTATGAAAGGGACAACGAGACAGGACGATTTCTTTCACTGAGTTTGCTAAACAGAAATCTCCAGACGGATACGCTTTTTTCGATCTGTACATTGTGGGGAAAAAGTGGACTCATGGCGCTTCTTTGTGAACATGAGCAGAAACCCATCCCAGGCTTTACTGCATTAGGAGGCACTTTGTGCTCAGACCTTTGGGTGAAATGATGTTTTGATCGATCAGTTCAAGAACACAGCTGGAATAAGGATTCGGGTCTTCTGCTCCACAGCAGATCTTTGCGTTTCCTTTTATCGATATGACAAACATCGAGCAAGCACTGAGTGGCTCCTAAAGTAAAGACGGGAATGAAATCATGATGGTAATTATATTGGCTCTGCTGTAAGGAAACAATATTTTGGGAATCTGCTGACACTAGGAGCCAGCTCAGCCACAGGAGCATCGCCGCATCACCACAGCACCCACCCAAATTAGAACAGCAACAGGGAGGGTCCACTCCCAGTCGTGGGGCTGCAGTTCTGGACCCCGGCCTCCCCAGTGACGGCGAGCACCGTGGCAACAACCACAGACTAAGCTGGCAAACCCTGGCAGAAATAATCTCCATAAGGAAACACTGGCTAAAATCATCAGAAGGCCAAGAAAGCCCAACAACGCCTGTACTTCCTCCACAAACTGAAGAGGGCCAGAGCGCCCCCCCCATCAGGCAGACCTTCTACAGGGGTACCGTTGAGAGCGTCCTCCAGCTGCATCACCGTGGGGTACGGAGCCGGCAACGCGTCCTGCCGGAAGACTCTGCAGCACATTGTAAAAACTGCTGAGAAGATCATCAGTGTCCCTCTCTCTGGCCTCTCGGACATTTATCACCCCCGCCTCACCCGCAAAGCCATCGGGATTGCAGGGGACCCCTCACATCCATCCCAGAGACACTTCAGCCTGCTGCCATCAGGGAGGAGACTGCAAAGTCTCCAGGCTAGAACCAGCAGACTCAAGGACAGTTCTTCCTAATTCTGTGTCCATCTGATTCATGATTCAGATATCATAACAAAAAAACAACTTAAAAACATTTTAATGTTTTGGTTTCTTGTCATGATTTCATTGACAGTGCTCTCACGAGGGGGGGCTTTTTTTTTTTTACAACATCGCTAACCTATTGTGAGTAGTGTAATTTGATTTTGATTTTAAGATAACCAGGACTGATCAATGTAGCCAGGAGGGGCCCCGAACCAGGGTCTCCCTGTGCCGGTCCCCAGCCCAGATAAATCCAGCGGGTCAGGTCAGGAAAGGCACCCGATGTCAAATCTTTGCCTAACCAAATATGAGAATCAGATCTATGATATCCATACCGGTCGAGGCCCGGGTTAACAATGACTAGCATCGGTGCTGTTCACCAACAAGAGACTGGTGGAAATTAGACCACTGTTGGTGGAAGAAGGAGAGGAGGATTAAGGTGTGTTGATAGGAAGAGAGAAAAGAGGAAAGTCGTGAGTGTTGAGCTGAGAGTAGAGACTTTGAATGTTGGAACTATGACAGGAAAAGGTAAAGAGACAGAATGAGGAAGCTGATTGGCTGTGGAGACCCCTGGGGGGAAACATCGAAAGAAATGAAGATAGAACAGAACAGATTTTTAATTTTAAAAAATTGTTCGCAATAGTTCTGGAGTGTCCCTGCCCCAGATGAAGGAGTTTAAATACCTTGAGGTCTTGTTCACGAGTGAGATTGACAGACGGATTGGAGCAGCGGTCGCTGTACCGGTCCGTTGTAGTGAAGAGAGAACTGAGCCAAAAAGCAAAGCTCTCAATTTACCAGTCGATATTCATTCCAATACTCACCTATGGTCATGAGCTCTGGGTCATGACCCAAAGAACCAGGTCCCAGGCTCGGGGATCTAGTCCGAATGCCTCTTGGACGCCTCCCTGGAGATGTGTTCCGGGCATGTCCCGCTGGGCGGAGGCCCTGGGGAAGACCCAGAACACGTTGGAGAGACTACGTCTCTTGGGTGGCTTGGCAACGACTCTGGGTCCCCCCAGCTGGAGGAAGTGGCTGGAGGAAGTGGCTGGGGCGAGGGAAGTCTGGGCATCTCTGCTTAGACTGCTGCCCCCTCGGTCCCGGATAAGCGGAGGAAGATGGATGGATAGTTCTGCACCGGTCAACATGATGTACGCCTGTGTAGGTCAACCAGCATTTCACATTAATGGGGGGGGTCTGGCCATGAGCGATCGTAAATGGAGACTATTACCAAACGATGACTTGTATATCAGTGCAGATGATGTAAAGACAGGACCCCTAAGCAAGAACCTTTATGAATTTTTGCTCACTGGAGGTCTGTCTGCCAGAGGACAGACTTTAAAGCTTTAAATGGTTAAGCACCAAATTACATGGCTGACCTCTTGACCCAGTGTGGACCAGCTACACCTCTCCAGTCATCTGGATCCGGTCTTTTGTCAGTTGTTGGAGTCAAAACCTAGCATGGATTCCATTCCATTCAGCTTCTATGCTCCACAGATCTGGAACAGACTTACAGAAAGCCTCAGATCAGCTGAAACAGTACATTTAAATCCAGTTCAAACATCCACCTGTTCTCAGCTGCTTTGATAAATTTGTATTTAACAGGTTACATCTGCACCGCTGCTCTATGCTTGTTGCAGATTCAGTTCTTCATAACTCTCTTTAAATGTTATTCTAATGATCACTAATATATTTTTCATAGTTTCTTTTATTGTTTTATGTAAAGAACGTTGAATTGTCTTTGTACATTAAATGTGCTATACAGTCTTCCACACACAGGTTTTCTGGTGTGTAGACAAAAAAAAACTTTTTCAAGAAAAACACACAAATGCATCATGTGTATTTTACTTTTTAACCGAGAGTAAAGTAGAATTCAAGAAATTATCTATTTGTTCCTTTTTTAAATTCAAAGGTGCATTATTGTTGCTTTTAATGTAGAGGATCACTCATTTGCTATTTTCAGCAGTTTTTAACATAATCTGAGCCAAAGTTGAAAAAAGCCCCTCATTCTGTGTGCATCCTCCCCTGCTTTCTAGCTGCACACAGATCAAGACTCTTGCATAAGGGCAGAGAACGGAAATGTTTCTCCTCCTCTGGGCCATGGGAGTGAATTTCCTTCCTTGGGCATGCTTTTCATTGCAGCCATTCTTCCTGTCTGTTTTTGTGCCCTCTTTGCTGTAAAGTCATTCTCAGCTCGTGCTTGTCTGCTTGGATCTGCCTGAATGATCAAGATGGGATGAGTGCCAGTTCATGGAGCTGGCTCTGTGTGGGGTCAACGTTTACAAATAAGAGAGTGGAGGAAAAGAAATGGTACCTCCTTTAGCTTTAAAAGTGTAATGAGACTGGACTCAATATGTCCAACCTGTTCTACTCAAAAATGGATTTATGAAGCAGAAAGCTGCTAATTCATTAAGCTAAACCCTGAGACTGACTCACATTGAAGCAAAGGATATCTGTCTGGGTAATAATGGCAGCTACAGCTTCCTGTAAGTACCCTGGAGACTCCATATGACTTCCTGCCATCGAGTCTGTCTTTCTTCCATTCTCTATCTTGGCTAGGAAATCGCGGGCCTGTGGATTGTCTGCCTTTCTGTGTTCTCTCTGCCAGACTTTGCAAAGATAAAAACTAGAATTGCAAACAGGAATTACAACGTCAAAGATATGCAAACACAAGTGGCGGCCACATTTGTCATGTTGGCACAACCTATAGGGTTTCCTGTCCACAAAGACGGCCTGTAAACGACCATCGCAACTTCATGCCACCACGGCAACTGGCGTTCAAGCGGTCTCTTCCAATGAAAAGACTCACGGGCTGCAGGTCACGACTCACAAGCTGCAGGTAGCAACTCACAAGCCGCAGGTCGCCACTCACGAGCCGCAGGTCGCCACTCACGAGCCGCAGGTCGCCACTCACGAGCCACAGGTCGCGACTCACGAGCCACAGGTTGCGACTCACAAGCCACAGGTCACAACTCACGAGCCGCCGGTCACAACTCACAATATGCAGGTTGCGACTCACGAGCCACTAATCACAACTCACTAGCCACAGGTCGCCACTCACGAGTCACAGGTCTTGATTCACGAGCCGCAGGTCACGACTTACGAGCCACAGGTCGCCACTCACGAGTCACAGGTCTTGACTCACGAGCCGCAGGTCACGACTTACGAGCCACAGGTCGCCACTCACGAGTCACAGGTCATGACTTACGAGCCACAGGTCACCACTCACGAGATGCAGGTCGCGATTCACAAACCGCAGGTCTTGACTCACGAGCCGTAGGTCGCCACTCTCAGGCCGCAGTTAGCGACTCACGAGCCTCAAGGCCCGTACACACCGGGACGAATTTCGCCGGCGATTTTCGCCGACGTTTAACGCCTCGTGACTAAACAAAGGGCACCAATGGGAGTGTGCACACCGACGCGAAAAAACGCCACGCGTCAAAGCGTCAAAAAAAAAAAACGCCTCGGGTTCGTTTTTTTTTTTCGACGCGTCGCGTCGAAATCTATTCGACCAATGAGAACGGCGCTTTTGCACATGTGTCTGGAGCTTCTGAAGTTACAGTAAAACACAACTTGGGGGCGCTCAAACACAAAACTGTCTTGCTGAGCACACATACCAGCGAAGAAGATAGACGCCGAGTAGCGTCTACACTGCCACGAAGAAATAAAGACGGACATTATAAAATATCCCCGAACCAAGCACCAGTTGGAGCTACTGGTGCTTGAAATATTCATGTTTTCTTTGTTTGATTCTGACAATCGCGTAAATACTTGCTCTCTTCTTCTGAGTGAAAAGCGACTTTAAGAAGCGTAAAGTTGTGCAGCGCCACCTTGTGTACAGGAGTATTTCTGTTTACATTAAGCGCCATCTAACGTCAGGGAATGAAATTGCATGTTCGCTCGGCTCATCGTCAGCGAAAATCGCCTGGGTGTGAACACAAAAAACGTGGTGAAAAACGCTGGCGAATAACGCCTGGCGAATATTCGTCCCGGTGTGTACGGGCCTTTAGGTCGCCACTCAGGAGATGTAGGTCACGACTTCAGTCATGACTCAAGAGCCACAGGTCATGACTCACGAGCTGCGGTTTCGCGTGACTCACGAGCTGCAGGTCCCGAATCACGAGCCGCAGGTCGCCGCTCACGGGATGCAGGTCGCCACTCACGGGATGCAGGTCACGACTCACGAGCTGCAGGTTGCCAC
>CM074505.1:26774663-26793155 GCA_037389245.1 Oryzias sinensis | reverse complement strand
TATCACCCCCGCCTCACCCGCAAAGCCATCGGGATTGCAGGGGACCCTTCACATCCATCCCAGAGACACTTCAGCCTGCTGCCATCAGGGAGGAGACTGCAAAGTCTCCAGGCTAGAACCAGCAGACTCAAGGACAGTTTCCTTCATCAGGCGGTAATGAAGCTCCACTCCCTCCCTGCCCTACCCCCTCTGCCCCCTCCACTCCCTGCTACAAACTTATACTGAAATACTTCCACACCTGCTTCAGAACATCATCTTCACCAAGGAGTGCCATCACCGACTCATCTACTTACTGTTCTTAGTACTGTTGTCACTTTAACAATAGCCGCGTTTACATGGGCAAAAGTAATCGGAATGAACGCCTGATCGGAAAGAAAATGCGTCATGTAAACGCGCCGTTCGGAATACTCTGGGTTACGTCATGCATAGACAGTGTTTCGCTGAGAGAAAGCTTTGGAGCACATACAGGACCGACCAGCTGCTCTGCGGACGCCCAGTGAAAAGCGCCGCTCCGCTCTCGCCCCTCTGGCTCTCCCCACTCTTACACCCCTCACGAGGGAGATGCAGGGCAGTAGCGCTTCGTGCCCCCCCCTGACACTCACTCGGTCCACTGGCACCCGAGTGAACATAGGAGCCGGATTAATAACTTTGTGTCTGAGGGGAGGAGGATGCTTGCTACGTGTGCGTTTTGTTGTTTTGTTATGTGTGGGAGAATTCAGACTGCGAGCCATCCCGCCGCTCTGGGTTAGCGGCTGCAGGACTCAGGAGGAACCGTGTTCGAACAGAGCTCGGGCCGCTGGCTCACAGAGTGGCTTTGGGGCAGTCTGTGTGATTTTTTTTTCAGAGCAGAAATAAATGTCGCGTGGTGACACGTGGATTTGTGTTTCCAGTTGTGTCTCAACAAATAAAGGCTGATGTTATACCCCCACACATTTACGTGCAGCCAAGACGCAGATTGCTGCGTTTCTCGCACGGTCCTGGATTCTGTGTCCATCAAGGCTAACGTTGTTAGCCCGTGTTAGCCTGTCCTAAACCTTCTTCCAACTCAGTTTCGTCCACATAAAAGCACTGACCACATGGATAAAATAAAACGATGAGCGAACAGGCGCTTCATAATATTCATGACATTAATAAAAGCACGTTTGGAAGGTTGTCTCGTATTACGGAGCTGTTGCACATGCTGTTTGTCTGTGGCAGCGGTTTGTTTACAACGGGACCTATTTCTGCATCCGGGAGATTTTACACTACTGCGCATGCCCAGATGATTCATTCCGACCGAAAGTGTGAGCCATGGGAACATTTGTTCTAATCGGAAAAAGGTTTTCTGTGCCCATGTGCACGGGTGAATTTTAACCCGACCATTGATCCGATCAAGATATTCTGCCCATGTAACCGCAGCTAATGTCATTGCTCTTTTGCACTATTTAGATTGATGTTATTTTTCTTATCATAATTGTTAATTTATCTATTTTATTTTATTATTTTATAAGCTGCTGGCACTGTGGGGCGAGAGGAAAGTAATTTCATCTGTGCTGTATGTCATGTGTATGCAGCATATTTGACAATAAAGCTGACTTTGACTTTGAAAGTGAAATGTATTTAAATATATAGGGTTAAAAAAGTAAAACACAATACTTAAAAGAAATGACAATAAAAAATAATTGTATGATAAAAAAAACTAAAAGGAATGATCCAATAAAATGATCTAGAAGTCCTGTTAAAAAGGTGGGTCTTGATCATCTTCTTTAAAACCTCTACATCTGTGGCCCTGAGGTTCTCTGGCAGGCTGCTCCACAGGTGAGGATCTTAATGGTGGAACGAGGCCTCACCGTGAGTTTTGGTCCTCACCTTAGGGACAAGTAAAAGACCAGCACCGGAGAACCTCAGGTCACATTTTAAAAGCAAAGATAAGGAGGCCCAAGACCATGAAAACATTTACATGAACAAACCATTAAAAGAATCTTAGAATCGACCCTGAAACGCACAGGGAGCCAATGCAGCCGTTTAAAGACGGGGGTTCAGTCACCTGGTCCTCCTCTGAACTCCTTCCGCTGAGTTCTCTAAGCATTTTAGGATAGCACAAGATTTTTCAGTAAACTAGAGAGAATCCATCCGTTTCCTTAACCCTCTATGTCCTTTTCAGGGTCACAGGTTTTTTGAAGCCTGATGAGTGAAAAGGCGGCGTTCACCCAGGACAATTCGCCAGTCTGTCACAGAAATGGTCAATGGCGTGTACTTGTATAGCACTTTCTACCTTCCTCGAAGGCCCAAAGCGCTTTAAAGTCACACACGCTCACACATTCACACACTGGCGCCAACCTTCCACCTGAGGCAAGGTGGCGTTCAGCGTCTCTCCTAAGGACACTTCCACACATGGGCAGGCAAGGCGGGAATCAACCCTGCAATCTTCTGATCGGAGGTCGACCGCACCACACAATCACTCCCACAAACCCCTAGGGAAATTTAAGAGTAATTAAGCAACCTAAGGTGCATTTTTTGGACTGTGGGAGGAAGCTAAAGTTCCCAGAGAGCACCCAGAATGCACTGGGAAGACGTGCAAACTTCACACCCAGCTGGGATTTGAACTCACTGTGAGACGAGAGCGCTAACCACTGCGCCACTGTCCAAGCAGAGAACAGGGCATTGCATCTAATCTACTGAAGATAGAAGCATCAGCACCTTGCTGGCGAGAGAGAGGAACGTGGGCGGGTGAAAGTCTTTACGGCCCTTTGAATGTGTGGATCAAATTCAGCTCAGAGTCAGCTTTTTTTTTTTTACAACATCGCTAACCTATTGTGAGTAGTGTAATTTGATTTTGATTTTAAGATAACCAGGACTGATCAATGTAGCCAGGAGGGGCCCCGAACCAGGGTCTCCCTGTGCCGGTCCCCAGCCCAGATAAATCCAGCGGGTCAGGTCAGGAAAGGAACCCGATGTCAAATCTTTGCCTAACCAAATATGAGAATCAGATCTATGATATCCATACCGGTCGAGGCCCGGGTTAACAATGACTAGCATCGGTGCTGTTCACCAACAAGAGACTGGTGGAAATTAGACCACTGTTGGTGGAAGAAGGAGAGGAGGATGAAGGTGTGTTGATAGGAAGAGAGAAAAGAGGAAAGTCGTGAGTGTTGAGCTGAGAGTAGAGACTTTGAACGTTGGAACTATGACAGGAAAAGGTAAAGAGAAGGAAGACATGATAGCTGCAAGTAGAGGATGCAGGAGACAGAATGAGGAAGCTGATTGGCTGTGGAGACCCCTGGGGGGAAACATCGAAAGAAATGAAGATGGAACAGAACAGATTTTTAATTTTAAAAAAATGTTCGCAATAGTTCTGGAGTGTCCCTGCCCCAGGTGAAGGAGTTTAAATACCTTGGGGTCTCGTTCACGAGTGAGATTGACAGACGGATTGGAGCAGCGGTCGCTGTACTGGTCCGTTGTGGTGAAGAGAGAACTGAGCCAAAAAGCAAAGCTCTCAATTTACTAGTCGATGTTCATTCCAATACTCACCTATGGTCATGAGCTCTGGGTCATGACGCAAAGAACCAGGTCCCAGGCTCGGGCATCTAGTCCAAATGCCTCCTGGACGCCTCCCTGGAGATGTGTTCCGGGCACTTCCCACTGGGCGGAGGTTCCCGGGGAAGACCCAGAACACGTTGGAGAGACTATGTCTCTTGGGTGGCTTGGCAACGACTCGGGGGTCCCCCCAGCTGGAGGAAGTGGCTGGGGCGAAGGAAGTCTGGGCATCTCTGCTTAGACTGCTGCCCCCTCGGTCCCGGATAAGCGGAGGAAGATGGATGGATAGTTCTGCACCGGTCAACATGATGTACGCCTGAATAGGTCAACCAGCATTTCACATTAATGGGGGGGAGGGGGGTCTGGCCATGAGCGATCGTACATGGAGACTATTACCAAACGATGACTTGTATATCAGTGCAGATGATGTAAAGACAGGACCCTTAAGCAAGAACCTTTATGAATTTTTGCTCACTGGAGGTCTGTCTGCCAGAGGACAGACTTTAAAGCTTTAAATGGTTAAGCACCAAATTACATGGCTGACCTCTTGACCCAGTGTGGACCAGCTACACCTCTCCAGTCATCTGGATCCGGTCTTTTGTCAGTTGTTGGAGTCAAAACCTAGCATGGATTCCATTCCATTCAGCTTCTATGCTCCACAGATCTGGAACAGACTTACAGAAAGCCTCAGATCAGCTGAAACAGTACATTTAAATCCAGTTCAAACATCCACCTGTTCTCAGCTGCTTTGATAAATTTGTATTTAACAGTTTACATCTGCACCGCTGCTCTATGCTTGTTGCAGATTCAGTTCTTCATAACTCTCTTTAAATGTTATTCTGTCGTATTCCTTCGTTGTCCTCTTTCATTTCAGTCTTAAGCGATGCGATGGCTTTCAATAGATCGCTCGGAGTTACGTTTGCTCCGGCGTTAGC
Source organism: Oryzias sinensis (assembly GCA_037389245.1). Lineage (NCBI taxonomy): Eukaryota > Metazoa > Chordata > Actinopteri > Beloniformes > Adrianichthyidae > Oryzias > Oryzias sinensis. The sequence goes on along the minus strand of CM074505.1, from coordinate 26,788,704 downwards.
TTGCTGCTCGGCTGAGCTATTAGCTTTTGCCGTCGAGTTGTTTTTATCCTGCGGTCTCGGCATTTTTTCGTTTTATCGGCCTCTTTTATAATTATCCCCTCACTTATTGTGCATTCGAGTTTATAAGTAGTTGTTACTTACTAACTTTAAGTGAGTTTTTCTGAAGTTTTTGCGGAGCAGCTGTCGGACGCGTCCTGTCCCCTACGTCATCACACCGGAAGTCTTTAAATGTTATTCTAATGATCACTAATATATTTTTCATAGTTTCTTTTATTGTTTTATGTAAAGAACGTTGAATTGTCTTTGTACATTAAATGTGCTATACAGTCTTCCACACACAGGTTTTCTGGTGTGTAGACAAAAAAAACTTTTTCAAGAAAAACACACATAAATGTGTCATGTGTATTTTACTTTTTAACCGAGAGTAAAGTAGAATTCAAGAAATTATCCATTTGTACCTTTTTTAAATTCAAAGGTGCATTGTTGTTGCTTTTAATGTAGAGGATCACTCATTTGCTATTTTCAGCAGTTTTTAACATAATCTGAGCCAAAGTTGAAAAAAGCCTCTCATTCTGTGTGCATCCTCCCCTGCTTTCTAGCTGCACACAGATCAAGACTCTTGCATAAGGGCAGAGAACGGAAATGTTTCTCCTCCTCTGGGCCATGGGAGTGAATTTCCTTCCTTGGGCATGCTTTTCATTGCAGCCATTCTTCCTGTCTGTTTTCGTGCCCTCTTTGCTGTAAAGTCATTCTCAGCTCGTGCTTTTCTGCTTGGATCTGCCTGAATGATCAAGATGGGATGTGTGCCTGTTCATGGAGCTGGCTCTGTGTGGAGTCAACGTTTACAAATAAGAGAGTGGAGGAAAAGAAATGCTACCTCTTTTAGCTTTAAAAGTGTAATGAGACTGGACTCACTATGTCCGACCTGTTCTTCTCAAAAATGGATTTATGAAACAGAAAGCTGCTAATTCATTAAGCTAAACCCTGAGACTGACTCACATTGAAGCAAAGGATATCTGTCTGGGTAATAATGGCAGCTACAGCTTCCTGTAAGTACCCTGGAGACTCCATATGACTTCCTGCCATCGAGTCTGTCTTTCCTCCATTCTCTATCTTGGCTAGGAAATCGCGGGCCTGTGGATTGTCTGCCTCTCTGTGTTCTCTCTGCCAGACTTTGCAAAGATAAAAACTAGAATTGCAAACAGGAATTACAACGTCAAAGATATGCAAACACAAGTGGCGGCCACATTTGTCATGTTGGCACAACCTGTAGGATTTCCTGTCCACAAAGACGGCCTGTAAACGACCATCGCAACTTCATGCCACCGCGGCAACTGGCGTTCAAGCGGTCTCTTCCAATGAAAAGACTCACGGGCCGCAGGTCACGACTCACAAGCCGCAGGTAGCAACTCACAAGCCGCAGGTCGCCACTCACGAGCCACAGGTCGCGACTCACAGGCCACAGGTTGCGACTCACAAGCCACAGGTCACCACTCACGAGCCGCCGATCACAACTCACAATATGCAGGTTGCGACTCACGAGCCGCTAATCACAACTCACTAGCCACAGGTCGCCACTCACGAGTCACAGGTCTTGACTCACGAGCCGCAGGTCACGACTTACGAGCCACAGGTCGCCACTCACGAGTCAAAGGTCTTGACTCACGAGCTGTAGGTCGCCACTCTCAGGCCGCAGTTAGCGACTCACGAGCCTTAGGTCGCCACTCACAAGCCACAGGTCGCCACTCACGAGATGCAGGTTGCGAATCACGAGCCACAGGTCGCCACTCACAAGCCACAGGTCGCCACTCACGAGATGCAGGTTGCGAATCATGAGCCACAGGTCGCCACTCACGAGATGTAGGTCACGACTTCAGTCATGACTCAAGAGCCACAGGTCATGACTCACAATATGCAGGTCAGGACTCACGAGCTGCGTTTTCGCGTGACTCACGAGCTGCAGGTCACGACTCACGAGCCGCAGGTCGCCACTCACGGGATGCAGGTCGCCACTCACGAGCTGCAGGTCACGAATCACGAGCCGCAGGTCGCCACTCACGGGATGCAGGTCGCGAGTCACGAAATGAAGGTCGCCACTCACGAGCCGCAGGTCGCGAGTTGTTGCTCATTTGTCTCAATTCTTATTAACATCTTGACTGACTCCCTCTGCGAGGAAACAATAAACAGTGTGCAGATAAACCTCTCTTGTTGTTTCAGGATGAGCTGGACCTAACGGACAAGAACAGGGAGGCCATGTTTGCCCTGCCTGATGAGAAGAAATGGCAGATATACTGCAGCAAAAAGAAGGTGAGTTGGCCTGCAGGTGCAGCCACACCCCACTTTAGAGCTGAAGGTGGGTCATGTGAACATGTGGCTCAGTTACACATCAAAGACACGCACGTGCTGTTCCTGAAAACAATCTCTTTTGAAAGGAACATATAACATCACCTATGTGAAATATAATATATGATGTTTGGGGGATTTCCTGAATTTTTCTTGTTTTTTTTTGTCTTTTGTGAACGAGCCTCTAAAGTGTTGAGCAAAGCGTCCGTCTATCCTACATCGTCTCTCCCCGGTTGGTTGATGAGGAAGAAAGCAGGCGAGGCTCTGATCAGAATAAACAGTTTATTAACATGACATTTTTGATTGATTGATTGATTTATTTGAGTGTCATGCACTAATGTGCCCAGCCCACACGGGCTTATATGACACTGAAAAACAAAATACACAATACATAGATACATGCCCATCACAAAAATCCAATAACCCCCCTAATCCTGCAGAATAAAATAACACAGATCCCACCATGGCATCATACAATTTACTAAACGTGTCAAAACTCAACTCAGGATAGACCTTCATCTTATTTATCACTGCGCCAAGTGCCCTCCCAGCAGAATCTGATAACAGCTGCTTTCCTTCTGAGAACATCATATTTCTATGAAAAACAAAACCAAGATATTTATAGGTTTGTTTCTAGGTATTCAGATAACCGATTATTTAGAATACTAGAAAACACTTTATACACGGTACTCAGGAGGCTAATGCCTCTATAATTCAGAGGGACTCTTGGGTCTGCTTGAGGGGATTTTGGAATTGGCTTGATGATCGATTTATACCAAATAGATGGAATAAAGCCATTCTTAAAACAGAATCTAAAGAGACAGTATAAAGTATTTAACAATTTAGGACACCTAAGAACCTCGTTTGATAGTTCATCCACACCAGCCGCTTTGATGAAGTTTAGTTTTCTCAATGACTTTTAGAACTTCCTCGATTATAATATCTTGATTTATATTGTCAAGGTAGTTCAGAGAAATTTTAAAACTATCGTCTTCAAGCAGTTTTTTTGGATTTGCACATATTCAGAAAAAACTGGTCATCAAAGTGGGAACTACTATTACAGGTAAACAAGTTCTTATAATCTGACTTCCACTTGTTTAAAACTTGCTGTTAGAAAGACAGATTCTTCAGAGTCTGTTAAAATCTCATGTGGAATTGGCCTTCTACTTTTAGGTCCAAGTTTATTTATTTCCCTCCAAAATAGCTGTGACTTATTATTTTGCAAATGCACTTTTACCCCTCCTGAAACGTCTTTTAAATAATCTTAACTTCTTATCAAAATGATTCTGACAGTTTTTAAACACAGAAAGAAGCTCTCTTTTCAGAATCATTTCTTTGCATAAATACTTTTTCTCTGATGAACGCAATTTTTCCCATAGACTCTGCAATTCATTGTTCCAGTAAGGTTGTTTTCTTTTACATATTCCTTTATTGCTTTTATAGTTCTGTTTTGGTCTATTTTTATCCATTTCTTTATATAAAACATTACAAAACAAACCATAACAATGGTTCAGATTTTCCTGCGTTTGTTTACCTTCCCTCAGCTGAAGACCAATTTCACATAGAGACTCACAACAGACTTCTGACTCCAGAAAATTAACAGGCAGTTTTCTGATTGGCTTTTTATTTTGTAAACCAACTTGCATATTATGTGAAAAATGTGTTTCAATAGTTTTAAGACACAAATAGAGCACTGAATGATCAGGGAGTTTACTTCTATCATCAATTAAGTTCATCAGATCAGACTTGTTGCTTTTTACCAGCTCCAAAGGGGTGAGAACTTTAAATTCAACACACTAATTTAAACCAGTGTGCGGGGTGACAAAAAAGTCCACCACAGCTTTCCCCTTAAAGGATATAGAGGTGAAGCCATCATTCTCTGGATTTACCCTCCTATTCAAAACACAACATTTAGAGTCTTTAAGAAATTCAACAAAAGCGTGTCCATGATTGTTTAATACTGTGTCTAACACAACTCTTGAGGGAATGTCATCCTCATCCACAAAATCTTTTAAGCATCCTATGCGACTGTTCAAGTCTCCACATATATAAACGGAATCAGCATCAGATGCATAAATTAGTGAAAGTAAATGGGCAAAAAAAAGATCAGCACTGCGCCCCCATGAAGAGGTTTCAGGGGACAAGTAGCATGAGATTACTATAAACAAAAATTGTGACAAACCATGCTCAAAACGTAAAGACAGAATCCCATCATAGGTTTAATCAATCCTCAAAGAAAAACTGTCCAAGAGAGTATTTTTCACAAATATTTCCACACCCCCAGATGTTTTAACAGCTTTTCTGTGCACAATCCGATTGTGTCCAATCCAAGTAAAGCCATCCAGCTCCGGTGTTAAATTGGATAGATGAGTCTCATTTAAAGAAATAATATCAGGCTCTAGCGACATGAGAATATGCGCTCTCCAGCCGTTCACATTCCAGTGAACTAAAACAAGTTCAGTACTTACAGGCTGAGCACTGTCTCGTCACACTCCTGCCCCACGGTGCTCTGGACTGTTTGCCGTTTGGGCCCGTTTAATCAATCGCCCATTTCCAGCCACATAGTAGTCTTTAGCCATCGGGATCTCGCGCAAAAGGGTGCGCAAGTTTGTCTCCATGAGTCTCTCCGCGTGAGACTTTGCAGATGACACATAAACTCTCCTGTAGTTACCATGATCTTTTAGCTTTGACTTCAAACGAAGAACAGCCACTTTATCCTCCACCGAGGCGAGCTCCACTTTCACCAGCCCAGGTTGCCGTCCTCTCTGCCTTACGCGCTCCGTGACCACCAGCTTTGGCACCGGGTCACTGTGCAATCCATCCTGCAGCAGCTCCTTCACTTTAGCCTCGAGATTTTCTCCATCCACTTGAGGCAGCCCGACAATAATCAGTGACACGTCTGGGTCAAAAGATTTTCCCCGCACTTCTCTGTTCCTCATTTTAGTTTCAATATCGTCCATTCTGGAACTCATAATTGAAACTTCCAGATCCAGATTATTGCGCACTTTCTTCACCGCCTTCTCCAGCTCACTTTTAAATGCAGCTTGTCCATCAAAAATGTATTTTTCCAAGATTCCCCGGAGGGTGTTTATTTTTATATCCATCTGTGTTTCAATATTGCTTTGCATATTGTCCATTTTTGTCTGCATATTGTCCATTTAGTCATTGAGTGCTCTCACTTCATTCATTAAGGCGTGCTCACCGTCGGCGTCTTTCTTACGGTGACGTGTGTTATCTGCCATTTGGGCTTCAGTCGCCTCTCCTGGCAGCTAAATATTGCGAAATCTAACTCAGAAAGGTGTAAGCTCTCAAATCAAATGTGGCTTCAAAACCTCAAGTGTGGCTCCAAAATGTTCAAATCAGAGCTCTAATTGCCCCCCCCCCCCCCCCCCCATAGCAGCATCAGCACCATCTGTGGTTCCATAAACATAACCTTATGTCCACCGGGGGGGGGGGGGGGTTGTGAATGCTCACAACCCATTAAGACTTTCTTATGGCCATGGTTAGTCCAACATAATTTATCTGCAGAATTCCCACCATCCAGTCCAACTGCTGTAGCAAAACGAAACACACTGAAAGACGATGTGAGATAAAACGAGCATCACAGTCAAATGAAGATAATGAAGTTATGATGAGATCAAATGAACGTTGCAAAACATTAAGAACTGATTACATGAGAAGCTGGGGGCTTGTGCATTTTTAGACTCTTTAATTCTCCCTTTAGATCTCTCCAGCAGAGATCACCTTCATGCCCTGACCTCTAACCCGAACCCTTCCGGTTCTTCCTCGTTACCGACTGATCTTAGTGAGCGGTCAGTAACTACATCTGGTGGGAGGCAGCAGGACCGGCTTTTTCCATGGTGTTAACAATCAGCCGATTACACAAGCTGTGAATACACTTCTATAGCCGAAAAAATCACAATAGAGGTCATCCTCCAAGTGATCAGGGTCTTTCACGGGTCAAACAACCTCTGCATCCAGTCCTGAAAATACCTGAATCCTCGTGCATCTCACGTTCACGTGAGAGTCTAAAGACCCTCCAAAGCTGTAGACACCTGTCCATACGGCACCTGTTACGGTTTGGAACTCAAGAATCCAGATGCAGAGTCAGGCTTCCATGCAAAAAGGGCAAGTTGAAGTCAATGTAAGGACAGTAGATCAAACACTAAGGAGCAGCGTCTGCTACAGGAAATGATAAGACGGCACACAAAACACTCCAACACAGAGACAGAAAACAAGGTGACATGGACTCCAGCCGAAAGCACAGGGGAGTGGGCGGAGCAGCAAGGACAAGCCACAGCCGACCTGCGCAAGATCAGGAAGTGAAAACCAAAAACAAAACAAACAGAACGTGTCGGCGGAAAAAAAAGTACACACACCATAACACACACCTCCTTTCTGAGTCAGGGTCATATGCAGAGCCATTCCTCACCTTTCCAAGCGGTGCATGGAGGTGCCTGCATGCAGTCAGCCTTCGGAGGGAAAAGACAGGCAGTGTGATGCAGTTATAACGAGAATGGATCAGATTTATCTGCTTTTCCAGACGCTCAAAGTTCTTCCAATGTGTCCATCATTCATTCATTCATACTTGGTGATGGAAACTACTGATGTAGCCAAAGCTGCCCTTGGGCAGACGGGCAGAGGCGTGGCTGCCAGTTTGCCCCTACAGCCTCTCTGACCACTGAAGTCCCACCAGAGGCAGGGAGGGGGCAAGTCGTTGTGTCCTTGGGCAAGGCACTACCTTGCCCAAGGACACAACGACAGTTGACTGGGGGGAGCTAGGATTGAACCGCTGACCCTTCGATCATTGGACGACCTGCTCAACCGCCTGAGTCACTGCTGTCCTCGTTGTGATGTTACACCTGAAATGTGAGCGCCGACATGCAGGAGTAGCCCCAGTCGTCCTCTGGGGAGGGAGGGGCTGTTTCTGTGAGCAGTTTAGGTTTAAAATGCAGCATAATCAGGCATACTGTGCAGACAGGTGTGTGTTACCTGTCTTTTCATGCAAGAGGGAGAAGATACGGCCGAACTCTAGACCTTGATTGTTAAAACCATCCATCTGTCCAACAATTCTGCCCCCCCGATCTTCCCACCTGTTCTTCTTTCTTGTCTGCGGCCCGGTACCAGGTGGCACACGGACCAGTCCCGGTCTGCCGCCCGGAGTTTGGGGACCGCTGCTCTACAGGACTGCTTCACCACCACCGACTGGAGTAGATTCAAACAGGCAGCCACAAACAACAACATCACTGACCTCCAGTAGCACACAGAGCTGTCACATCCTACATAAGGAAGTGCATGGACGATGTCACGGCCACCAGAACCATCACCCTTTGGGCCAACCACAATCCATGGTTGACAGTAGAAGTCCAGAGACTCTGGAGGACTCAGGACACTGTCTTCAGAGCTGGAGACAAAGGTGGTTTGAGAGCAGTCAGGGCCAACCTGTCACGTGGCATCGGGGCGGCCGAGAGAGAGGATTCCAGGAGGATGGTTGACCGCTTCAGAGACAGCAGAGACTCTAGAACCTTTGGCAGGGAATATAAGCCCTCCCCACAGACCGCTGACAGCTCCACCCCTAGCTGTGTTCTGAAAGCCTGCTGACGAGCTCACAGATGTCTTCACCGGCATCTTCAACCTCTCACTCAGCCAGGCTGTTGGCACAAGCTCCCACCATCATCACCCTGTCCCAAAGAAATCATTTCCCTCCTGCTACAACAATTACCCCCCGGTAGCGCTCCCCCCCCATCCTCATACAGTGCTTTGAGTGGCTAGTCATGCAGCACAGCAAGCCCCCCCCCTCCCCCCCATGCAAGCCTTCTCTTTCCTACCCTTTCTTTTGTACTCTTATCCCCCCATCTCTAACATCCCTTACTCTCCATATTTTCCATCCAGTCCGACAAGAAAGGTGTGCGATGATAATTAACATAAATAGAGTTTAGCCTCAAATCCAAAAGGGGTTTCTACAAATATACCCCTCGTGTGTCAGAAGATTCATAACCTCCTATTGTAACAGTAAAATCTGTCCAGCACAAGAGGCCTTCAGCTCTGATCTGTTTGCTCAGATGTTAGGACAAGTAAAAAAATGTGGTACTAAGTTGTTTAATGTTCATTTATTCTCTTTTGGTTTTGTTGTTTGACTGTGTATCTCTGCTCATGTGTAGGAGCAAGAAGACCCCAACAAACTGGCCACCAGCTGGCCTGACTACTACATAGACCGGATTGACTCCATGGCAGCTGTAAGTTGATTACTGTTCTTGCGTAGTGCCTATTGACCTAAACCTGGATGTTAACAGTCATTACAGTCCAAAAAAATCATTGCTTTCTCTCAGACTTTGAGAAACAACAGGTTGCAAGTTTTCTCTGAGGAAACGTTGCTTCCTGCTGACAGGACCACATTCTTTTGTGGCGACCCCGGCATTCACTCCCACTGATGTCACAGACGGGGCATTTGTGCACTAAGCAGTCAAGTGGTTGGGAGACCTTGTTACAGAGCCAAACCCAAATGACATTGTTCATTATTACTCGTCAGCCTGGGGGCCAGGGAATTCCTCTTTCTGTTGTAACTGTTTTAAATGTTGCATGGAAAGATTGTTGAACAGAGAACCTTTAAATGGCTTTTCAAAAATGTTAAAAGACTTTAGGGTTTTCACTATCCATCCAACATTAATTCACGTAGAACTAGAAGGAGCTGCATTTCCAGAAGAAAATGCAGGGTTGAATGCTAGTTTGCTGAATGAAAATAAAACTGAAAGGGGAATAATTGGCAAAAAATAAATAAATAAATGATCAAAGCTGAGCATAATTAAAGTGAAAACAGCACAATAACATAATAGATATGTTTGTGAAAAATGCCAGAGCCGGGTATGAATCCAGCAAGCTTCTGCACCAAGGATTCCCCATGGATTTCAATGGAGGCAAAAATCCTGGAATATCTGGAAAAGTTCAAGGATTTGAATGACCAAAAGTCATAGCTGGAAAAACCTTAAAGAGCTGAACATTTGAATAGTTGACTGGATAAAATAGCTGAAACATCGAAGGAGATAAGCGTCAAAACAATGGAGGAAGATACTAGAATAAAGAAAGAGAAACAGGAAAACTATGGTTGAAGGATTTAGAGCATTCAACCAATGCTATAAAGTATTCAACCATTAATATCCCTAACTGTCACAAAAGTTCCTTGGACCTGGTGAGTGGATAGGAGAGAGACGGGAATGAGAGTGCAGGATTAAAAAAAAAAAGATAAAACTTGTTTGTTTGTTTTTCAATACTGTGCCAATTTACATGATTGACTAGCACACTTGCTCGTTCTTACTTATTTTACTAAGCATAATTACTTTTTTCACATGTCTTTAACAGTAATTTACCATGAAAAAGCATCCTTGATCCTCTACAAATGTGACTTGACCCAGTTTCCTTCAACTTCATTCAACTTCTTTCCATTCACGAGGAGCTTGTTGGCCTCTGTCAACAATGAAGCCTTTGGAATTGGAAGTACCAAAGCATTACAAGCTAGCATCCTGCTCACAATATAGCCAAGTGGTCTAGTTTAAACAATCACACTTAACTTGTGAAGTAAAGGGGTGGGGAGTACTACTGTTGTAGTACTACTCTTGTAGTACTGGTGCTAAATTAGGATGAACCTATTTATTATCTTTGACCCAGTGTTTCTTACAGAAAACAAATAAAACAAATAAAGTCAGCTTCTGAAAAGTCTCATAAACATATGAATTAACATTAGTCATTTTCTAAATATGTGCAGATGCAGACATTATTTTCCTTTGATGAGGAAGAAATGGAAATAAGGAACAAGGTAGTGGAAGATCTGAAGACGGCACTTCGGACTCAACCAATGAGGTAAATCGAACATCCTGTGTTCAATTCTTCTTCTTAGCATGCCTCTTACAATGTAAAAACGACACAAATCGCATCATCATCATCAACTTTTTCTCTTATTTATTTTTACACTAATTATCCATATTGTGTGTCGTTCTCTTGACGTTTTCATTATTTGTGACTAAACTAAACCACGAGATTTGGCAATTTTAGAGTTGCTTCGTGATGTTTACATTTGCTACATTCTTATTAAAGGATCCCCAGTATTTGATAATTAGTCCCATTCTAATTATCCACTGTCAGACAAACAGATCTATGTACGTCTTTGTTTTCCTCATCTGAACTGGAATCTGGATCTCAACTTTACAGCTGGATAGCTACAATGTTGCTCGCTGTTTTTGTTGCACTGCTGTTACACCAAGTTACGGTGTACTTTGGTGTAATGCCATTCCCTCTTTCACTGATAGCCACGCTCGCCTTACACAGTTGACTCTCACTTACAATCATATTTGTGAAACAGAGGTCAGTTTACCAGGCTTTATTAAAATAATTCGGTTTCTCCTTTTACTGAGGAGACTGAGCTGCTTTACGGCCAGCTGTCTCTCCATCCGGTCCTCCAATGAGGACCGCATGAGCATGTTTGATTGACAGCTAGTTGACAGACAATCATTTTATCCTGGGAAGGCGGGGCGGGACTGTTGAAGGTTTTATTGGTTGGTTTTATTGGCGATCTACCGGGAGCTCAAGCGACGGGTTGGAGACTTCTCCTCTAAGCCATGATGTCTCAACTCTAGCTCCTGTTCTGCTTCATTGGTCAAATCAGGATAAAAAACAGACTGTAAGACTGGAAAAAAAAAAAGGAAAATGAAAGAATAAATTTTATTTGGAACAGCAGCTGTTGTGTATTTTATTTTATGTGGCCACTTTTTTTCTCTCCTCTTTGCTTTCAGTCCTCAATTCACAGCTTCAATTCAGACTTTTGGTGTTGAGCCTAAACTTACAAGGGGGTGGGTCTCTGAGCCCATTGGCTACCCTGATGTGATTGACATGCGGTGACAGAGGTCATGAGAGGTCATTTCCACTCCACAACAGAATCTGTTGTTGGCACTGGTTGTGTCATACCTCCTATGGCGTAGCGTCCAACACAATGTTGGAATGACGGACAAATTGTCATCCGTGGTTGACTTGGTTTCTTTAAGTTTCTAATTCGCTTTTCATTGGCTTAAAGCTGATCCTGACTTGACCCCCCCCCACATTGACTTCCATTATAAATCCCAAACTGTTGTGAAGTTTTTATCAAACCTCTTCTGTGATTATGGAACAAAGAATTGAAAAAAGGTACTAAAAATAGCGTAAACCTCCTGGTGAACAGTTCAAAGGTCGAATGGTTTCTAAAAATGGTTTCAAAATCTTCACGAATTCCTGAGGTTATGACATCACAGCATGGAACAATGAACCTAACATTTCCGACGAGAGTAGATTTTTTTGTTTGTTTCTTCGCATGTTAAGCTAGCTGCATTGGCTTTCAAATGTTTCTTTCTTTAGTTTTCTAAGTTGATGCTTCTGTTCCCTTAGGTTTGTCACGCGCTTCATCGAACTCAACGGCCTCACCTGCCTCCTCAACTTCCTGCGCAGCATGGACTGTGAGACCTCAGAGAGCCGGGTCCACACCTCTGTCATCGGCTGCATCAAGGCTCTGATGAACAACTCCCAGGGCCGCGCGCACGTGCTGGTCCACCCTCAGAGCATCAACACCATCTCCCAAAGCCTGCGAACAGAAAACATTAAGACCAAAGTAGCGGTGCTGGAGATTCTTGGGGCGGTTTGCCTGGTACCTGATGGGCACAAAAAGGTGCTGCAAGCCATGGGTCATTACCAGAAATATGCTGCTGAGAGGACTCGCTTTCAGGTAAAGAAAATAGATTTCCTTAAGTTCTTAGGGTCAACAGTCCACAACAACAGAGGGGTGTGAGAAAGAGGTGAGGAGGCGTGTCCAAGCTGGCTGGAACAGGTGGAGGAAGGTTTCAGGTGTGGAAAGGTGGAGCAGACTGTGGTGAGAGCAGCTACGTTGTTGGTTTAGAGACGGGAAGCAGAACTGGAGGCAGCAGAGATGAAGATGATGAGCTTCTCTTTGGGAGCAGGATGGATCTGGAAGGAATCCATCAGAGGAACAGATCATATTAGGCCTTCGTCACAACTGCCCTTACAGCTAAATAATGGATGTCTGAGGGCAGATAACGGGCAAGCGTGTACATGCCACGCAGGTGGCCTGCACAAAATGGCAAGTAAGGGTAACGTAGGTAAAATGCAGGCGTGACGTATACATTTAACATTTTTTGACCCCCCTCAAGTCCTGCAGACAAACCCTAGGGGCTGTTCACATGATACATGTGCAATCTTTTCGTGCATCTTGACTGTAAGAAATGAGACATTCAGGGTGTAGTTCAAGTGGGCGTCCTGCAGTCATGTACGTATCACGCCCACACGTATGTGTGGCATTAGCGTGGGGTCAGAAAGGGGCCAGTGCTTGCACCTTACTATCAACTAGAGAGTTACGTAAGGGCACAACAGGATCACACGTACATCACTGGTCCGTGCGACCTATAGTACCTTTACAAATACTTCATGAGACACTCACCTCACCTGAGGTGGTCGTGAGAGCCTCAAGCATGACCCACCTGCGCTTCCCTTAAAGAAGGCCCTCCACAGGTCTGCACCACCCAGAAACAACCGTACAGGTGCTGGTGATGAAGGATTTTGGCAATGAAGCAGACTGAGATGGTTTAAAGACTTTAATGACCGACAGATGAAAATGGTGTTTTGGTCTTTTTTAACATGCTAACATAGATAATGAAAATTACGATGAAAAATTTGTTTCTAACTATCTCTTGATTCAAATAGTTGTGAATTAGGGCAGAAAAAATGAAAAATGCAGTTTGAAAAATATCACATTTGTGACGTAGGCAATGCTGTACAGTGGGCGGGGCCAACGTCTCCCAGCTCCAGCCCCATTCTGGTGCATCCACTATCAGAAAAATAGATCCATGAATGTCTTTCTTTTCGTGGTCTGAGCTGGAATCTGGATCAGAACTAGACGTATGGATAGATACGATGTTGCCGCCATTTCTGTTGGACCAGTAGGTAGCAAGAGCGCTTGTAAACTGATGGATGATGGGAACAGGGCAGGCTTATTATGCACCAACAGTCCCACCCACAACTTGGAGGAGAATTTCTGCAGAAACGATGTCCTAGAAAACAACACAGTGTTTAGATTTTGGCTAAAATCATCACGAAAGACCACTGGGAATGCTTTGACAATAGATCAGAAGATTATGGGATTGGGCTTTAAGAGAAGGGACTCTGATTGTGTTGGAAAATGAATGCTGAGGTTGGAGCTACCAGTTAGGAGGTGAAAGGAGATGAAAACCAAAGGAGAGGTTCATGGATTGAGTGAAGGAGGGCATGAGGGTGGTTGGTGAATGAAGAGGATGCAAGGGATAGGATTAAAAGGGAGGCGAATAGTTAGCTAAAGTGACGTCTAAACGAAGTAGCAAAAACAAAAGGCAAGGTCCCTCCGTTAGCAGAATGTCTCTTACAAAACAGAAATGTTTTTTTCTTTTAACTCAGTTTGGAATCTTCTTTCTTCATCTAATGAAAGTTTTCTAAATGTCTCTTTAGTCAATGAAGCACTTGAATGTTTTTGTACCAAATACATTTATTTTTTAATCGTCCTTTTTTTTTTAGAGTCTGCTTAATGAGTTGGACAAAAGCAAGGGGCGATACAGAGATGAGGTCAACTTGAAGACGGCCATCATGTCCTTCATAAACGCTGTGCTGAATGCTGGAGCTGGAGAGGTCTGCCTGC